>JACJUM010003237.1:10718431-10787147 GCA_020976665.1 Heortia vitessoides
CGGTATGTCTTTGGTTAAATCACCACTCAGAACAAGCATTTATATATTGAACATTTGTGTTTGTTTTTTTGTTCTGTGTGGGTTCTGTTCTGTGCATCAAGCGACTTATTTCGGAATCGGGTCAGTTTATAATATGTTAGGTAAAATTATTTATTATTATTGCAGCCGAAGCCAAGCCCCTCGACGTTGCGAATGTAGACACGTGCGTCCACAAAATGGCGCTCACTTAGCTCGCCGTAAAATCTGTACTGGCTCCCCTCCCGCGTAATGGATCCTCTTGTTCAAATACCGACCCACGCAATAATAGTGGGGCGCCGTAAAATTATGTCAAGAATATTACTTAATTCACTATTTTTCTGCGCCTTACTAAATAACAAATATCGCTGGTGTTTCCTTCCCTCGGAATTTTATGTGTATTTCGAAGTTTTGTTATAGGTTTTTATGAAGTTTGTCGCGAAGTATTTCCTATTATTTCTTATTTCACGAGGTTAGAAACAACACATGGACTTCCCTGATGTTCTTATTATTTCTTAAGATACTATTTTAGACACTTTATATTAGTACTTCATCATGCATTCATCATTGACCAACCAATGAAAATCCGTCCAGTAAAGTTTATCGCAGACGCACCTTTTTTTACGAAGTTTTGACGTCATATTGCGTAATTCATAAAAAAACAAACGAAAATTTGCTCTACCATAACTACACTAACTACAGAAAACTTTAAGAAACACTGTACAAGTAATAAACAAAGATCATCTGCAAGAACAATATTATACAGGACAACTTCAAGATAAAGGCATTTCCAACTAAGATCTTGGCAGAAATCGAAGCCAGGGCTTTAATAATTTCAAACAAAATGTGCGCCAACCAACTCGAACAGTAAACAAACAATCAATGATAAACTTCGACAGCGTAGCAGCTAGATTTACTTACCAATTAGCTGTCACCGGCCAGTGGTGCAATTACGCCGCGACCAGACGTCGAATTAAATTTGTTTAAAATGTCGATATCGGAGCAAGTCTACTGTTACGGGCCATTCCATGCGTAATTTGATATCCGGATGACAAATTAGTTGGCAAACGCCCGGTGCACAGCAAAATTACAGGGAGGGCGCCGGTCGTCGGGGACCGCTCTCGCTGCCGCGTACGCTCGTCGCGAGTTCGGAATTGTCAACTCTAATTATGGTTTCCTTTAACACACCCCACTTTGATTCTAGAGCTCTAAAGATTAGAGAAACATCGCTAATTTCCTGCTATAAAATTTACTTTTGGAATCTGCACGCGAAAGCGTTTTATGTTGGTAATTAAGAAGCTTTCGGTGGGTAATGCGAGGTGATGTGGGTTGAGGATGTGCGCTTATTGTGTGATAGGTACGTACATTAAACATAAGTGAATGTAATTTGCGAAACATCTGCTCAGTTCGTATTAATATTTGAATGGAAGTACTTGAGAGTCTCAATGGTTTGGACTGATAACAAAAGATACAGAAAAAACGGTCTTCATTAACGTGTATTATCCACAATTTAAAACTAAATTAAAGTAAAATACAAGCATACAATATAATTAAATACAGTTCATGTTAAAATTTCACAAACAAGAAGCAAATAGTAACACCGAAACAAAAGGCCGCAATGACTCGTTTCTTCAGGCGGTAATTGGACGTCGTAATTACTGCTTGCTTGTAAAGCCATCATCTTATCATCTCCGAAGGGGTATTAGCGAAAAACACGGCCTAGGGGGCGCGCGGGACGCGGGCAGGCCCCTAGTGATGTACTCACGTTATTGCCTTATTAACATAAAATTTAGGTAATTTTATAAAGACAACATACTACTCTTTAAACTACAGCATTTAACGAAGATAAGTAGTATTATTGGTTTTGTAAAGTAGTAGGAAATAGACTTATAGTAAGAAAAAAAATAAAAAGGTTACCAACTTCTTTATTTTTTGATTCAAAGATATAAATTTACTCAAAAAAAAACATCACATATTTTTTTTAAATAATGTGAAATTTTTTCTGATATAGACACCCTACACTAAAATCTATAAAGTAGCTACGATATGCTAAGTTAAGTAAGGTGTCCCATCATCCATCAAGCTAAGGTGAGTAAAGTTTCCCATTATCATCATCAACCATCCATTATTATTATTTTTTTTAATTGGTTTCAAACTGTAATTTGACACAGAAATCTTCTGCTAACATAACTTAATACATAATCTCATTCGGAATTTTAATATTAACAATTTTTATCTATTATTAAGATACAGTGATATTAAATATTTAAATTTTTGACAATTATCTGAAATTTTACTAAAATTTTCTATGCGCGCAGCACTAGCGCAAGCGACGGCACGGCACGGCTCCAAACTCTTGCGGGTTAGAAGACGACAGTCAACGACTTAGATGGTTATTAATATCTTTAGAAGACTCGGAAATAAGCGGCGGCCCTCAAAGGGTACACGTCAAAACAAGCCAATTATGAGATAGGGTAATTAGTTTTATACATAATCTTTATGTTTTTGGGATTACTTTTGTGGAAAATTGGCAGGGGTGCTGCGCCACTTTGTAATTAGCGAGATAAAAATTTTATGTTTTAGCTAATTAAAGGTTACTAATAAAGGCATGTACTGACAATATTTTGTCTTGCCTTTAATAAACTGATAGATTCCTTACAAATAGGAGTAACTAATTTTGCAAACACACCAAATTCGAACGCTGTATGCGACTAAAATATTAAACTTCTTAAAGGAGTATCGATTGCGGTCAAAAGAAAATATATGTGTTGGTTATGTCCATCCACCCCATTCGCACATTGAATTTTAAAACTCTCAGAGAGGCAATTGCCAATTACGTTCCATCTACCAAAAGCCTGTACTTTCTTTGTCATGCTTTGAGTCACTTTCACGCTTTAAAAAAATTACAAAAGTACACTCACATTTATGAAAGCTAAAAGAACAATTTCGTTAGGAGCCCGCTGAATTCTGACTTCAAAGGGCATTTTAGCAAAGCCCTCTCACTGCTGACTTTTAAAAAAAATGTATTTAAAACGAAATTTATGTTCACTACTGCTGCTCTTGAAATATAATGGAATTGTTTTATGTCGTGGCAAACATTTCACTTATTTTTGCGGTGCGCTTATTAACGTTAACGCCATTATAATAGACTGAGAGGTTATTATTGTTAAATAATAGCTTAGCCTTGTTTTTTGAAATTTTAACATGAAATATTTTTATGATATTCTAGTAATAATTTTTGTTATTCAATCTCTAAATAAACTGGATATACCTCAATGATAAATATATGTAAATGATAAGCATAAGGGATTTGCTGTAGTATTTGTAAAGTGCTCTGGCAAATAATCATTTGCTGGTTAATTTAGTCCGCATTATTTTGACAAAAAAATGTTTTTTCTATATTATATCGTTATAATCGTTAATATATTATAATATATATATAAATATATTATAAATTAAAATGACCTCACTTCATGGTATGTAAGTAACTATAAGCTCTTATATTACGTATATAATAACTATAAAAAAAATAATATATAACAACACAAATACAATAATAATACTTAAATACATATTTTTAACATTCAGACACACAGAACAAAACTTTATATGAACATTGTCTGTATTACTGTGTGTATAGGTATAAAAGAAGTAATTTCTGATAATAATATACTAAATAATACCTCTTTTGTCTGGCTTCCATAACATAGGTAGGTACTTTAAAAGACTTCTCTCGCTGAATCAGGTCACTAAAATTAGATGTGTGAATTTATAAGACTCTATTTATAAAGATATTTTTTTACATTTAGAATACATCATTAATAATATTTGTCCAAAATAATTAGTCTTAAATAAAAAAAAATACTTTGTCATTAGTATAGAGCTTTGTTCGCAGTTATTATGGATAATTATTATAACCTCTAACTAAAATAAACTGCAAATCTTGATATTCATGAAATATTGATACGAATTTAAAAATATTCAAAACATATACAGTATACTGAGAAATAAATCACACATAGGTATTTTGGTTGTGGTAGAAAGTTCTTTCACTAGCAAATCACCCCCAAAATCTATTGCAATACCGTGGCCCACATAAAAACTCGACTTCGAGTCAATATCTTCCTAATAGACAAATATCAATCTAAATCCACGGGCATTTAAGTAACAGCATCTAGGTTGCGAAAAGATATAGAAACATATTTCTCATAATCTGGAGTGTAAGACCTATCAGCTTTAGATAAACCTGAGCCGGGAGATCCAATTTGTTTACCCCGAGCTCTTCACTAACCACGGCTTTATTCGTGCTCTACAGATTATCAAATATTCAGAATTACCATCCACATAACACCGTCCTTTGTACAAAATTCTAAATAACATTTTAAGTTTGCTGTTGACTTCTATTTTCTCTTTGATTACCTACACGTAACTTATATGGATGATCTGTACAAATGTGCCCTTTAGAAATTATATTTTTGCACCTCTGAATTGATTACTTAATCATTTTTGTCTTAATGTATATTACAACAAGTATGTAATACAAATAATCTGATCAAGCACTAAAAGCCTAGTAGCAACAAATTCGTAATAAACAATTGATTATTAAATGACAATGATTTGTTTTGCGATCCACCAAATATTTAGGTACAAATTTGCCATAACTATTTCACAAGATTCGAACACAATGATTTGTATTGGTCGATCGGTTTGTGTAACATACTGTTAGTAATTTACTTTTTACACGGGATACTCGCAATTACAATGTGTTATTTATGATAGATTGTATTTCGAAACAGCAATTGCAGGCACCGTTTTTCTGGCAGCAGAAAACAAATTATTAGGTTTAGGCTTAAAATATACAAGGCGAAGGAGGCCTGGATAGTATTTTTCTAAAACTTTTGTAGGTGGTACTATGTCACAGAAGACGCCTTCTTTAACAGTCTAGTGCCATTTCAAGAAAACTAGATAATAATAGCTGGTAAATGTTTGTTCTAAACTCCTTGTTCTGCAGTTCAACGACTGGGTAAAAAACTTTTGGAACCTCAACTAAGCCGTAAAGGCAATCTGCACTATAATACATTCTAGTCTGCAAGTCGCCGCGTTCTACTTTATTTCAATTTGTACAGTCATGTAGAGTCCGAGGCACACGAACATTTTTGACTTGGCGTACTTATTCGGTAAAAACTTTAAATTGCTTCCGACCCAGTTTGGCCTATTGAAACGATCGCCAATTGCCGGTCCGCGGCTTGTTACTTGTTACATCTATTTATTTGTGTCATATTTCGCAATAGCCAATTTAGACATATTTATTTTGTCAAGAATTTGTAATCCATGAAAATCTCTTAATATTTAAACTGTTTACATACTTTGAAAGTATTCAGAATTTGTAGAAGTAAGAGAGCGCCTTTTGTAATAAAAAGGCAAGAAATATTTGACGGGTATTTCATATAAAGGTAAAGTAGGCGCTGCAAAGTATAAACGATAAGCCTTACAGGTAATGTCCTTATTAGATTTGAGATTTTTTTATTACATAATGTTTATTTACATAATAATGCGCAAATCTTCAAGCGTATTTTTCTAATAATTGCTATTAAACTATCATCTTTAACTTTCATATTAAGATGGTCTTACAAACAAAAATGATTAACGTGTCAGTACCTATAAGTACATGGTACTTAAAAATTTAATTGCCTAGCATCATATGGCAAAATCGACGGACGGACGACGGAACCCTACCTATCAGCAATCACAGCATAGGAGGCAATGGAAATTCTATGATTTAAATGATGATGAACTTAACGATGGCGTAAAAATAATAATAATAAATAAGCTTTACTAAAAATCACTAAATCGATATACCTTTTGTTACTTTCCTGCGTTAATTCTAGAAACTGGTACCTGTTATAGGGGGAGATACATTACTACTCTGCCGGTACCACACGGTATACCATTTTTAGTAGACATAATATTATGCTAATTTTGAATCATGGCAAGTATATCTACAGTTTTAAGTTTAGACATATTAATTTAGACATAAGTAGTGCCAGTAAACTTTATGCCATACAATATTATGGTCAAAAATGTCGTGCCGCCATGAAGCAGCCATTTCTTATATCAATGTGTGATAAGTGTATATTTTTCCACTCCTTCCTTTCGAGTTATTAAGGCTGGTTAAAAAAATCTAAGCCAAAGTAGCATTGGTGTGGTAAGTTTTTGAACTTCGCCAACAGTAGAATACATACACAGCAGTATTTATTGAGTATTATAATTTAGTAAAGGAGAATTAGTTACTTAATTTTTTTCTTATAAAGTACGAGTATACAATGCCTGAGGCGAGGGTCGATTGATGTCTAAATTACAAGGGTTTTTTTACAAATTACCGAATGAAAATACTACTGTGTAGATTTAATACTTTGTACATTTATTAAGTAAACACAATGTACCAGTGTACCTACTGTAATAAATTTTTTACCTATTTGAACGTTTCAGCTAACAGAAAAAAAAGGCTGTTAAGTCTTTATGTTCTTATATAATGTTATTTGTATTATGTAGGTGTTTTTTTATGTTTTCATTTGTTTTATTAACTAGGAATGATGATTGCCGTCGCTAGTTACGTAAGTGATTTATGCAGATATTATAACGTGTTATTGTTACACTTCCATGGCTTAATCTTTGATCCGCTATTTGATGTAATTTGACATAACTTAAACCATAGGAGAGAACATATTCTACGTTAGATCGCGGTAATCTTCCGACATCACGAGATATACCTAAAGTTAAGGTTAATTACTACACGGACAAAGTCGCAAGCAAACAGCTAGTTGTTAGAGTATAGACAGTAAACGTAAAATCTCCCTTTTGAACATGTTTTTTTTTTATATTTGAAAATAAATATAAAAAAAATAAATATAAATTAAATATATATTTTTAAGGTAACCGAAACGAAAATATTAAAATTAGGATAAAACGCGTTTTAAAGGCGTTATAAAAAAAATATATTTGTTAAATAGTGTTCATTATAAGTCCGTTCTATTACAAACTTCGCATATTGTGATGGTATTGTTGCCGAGTTCAGTCCTTTTTGAATTACATCTTATAAAGCATTTTGTATTATACATTATGTTCATATATATATTTAAATAAAACAATTATATGGATCGAATACACCGCATTTACCTAGTAATTTCACTTTCTCTCTCAATATTCAAACCAGAAAAAAGTAACATGGACGCCATTGTTTGGCGGTAGATATAGGTAAGAGTGAGGTACTATTACAGTCGAGTTTTGTTTGAGATCTACTGCATACTACTGTCACTATGTAAAATCATCAATATTATTAGCAACATGAAACCCATTGTTTTCAATATAAGCAACAATTGATATAATTTAAAACGTATCGTCTATCGTCCTAGGCATTTCAATACTCAATGTCACAGATTTTATAATTGATTCCCTCTCAGCCTCTCAGAAACCATTCAAACTCTAGACAGGCCGAATTTTCGTCAGATTACAATCTAGGCACTCGGTCTACTCCCAATCGAGCATAAAGGAACCAAACTCCCCAGGCGCTTCAATTCATTCGTTTTCTTACTTTTCTAGGGCGTACCTCTGATTTTTCAAAAGAGTTACATTTGTGACCATCAAAAACTGGATGGTCACTATAAGTTTTCGCTTCAATAATATCATGCTATATGTTAAGGAAAAATATGACATATGTCAAAAAGAAAACCAAACGAAAAACAACATCGTAATAACAAACAAAAAATAAGAAACGAACTGCTGTGAGGTACCGGCCAAGTAAAATAGTACCTCACTCTGTACCAGGTTTTGTAAGACGCGACTAAGGTACCAGAACCGACACATGGAATGCACAGGGATGGGCAGCAGCGTCCCCTTCGCGATAGCTGCGGTCTATGATTGCCAACACGCTTGCCCAGCGTGGCATTTATGGACAAGCTTCCTCATTACATGGGGCTATGTCCTGCTATGTGTGGACTTTCAATGGCTAATATGATGATGGAGAAGTAAGGTTTCATTTATTTTAAATACTGTACCTATGTTTATCATACCAGAAATATTTGCCTGTAAAATGATGCCAGGACGAGACCATATGGCTTGCACTGTCAGAAAGTTATCAGATTTCATCTAAAGCCAAGCCCAAACGCTATAGCCTTAACGTTACAAACTCTTACCCCTTAGTCAAATGTGTGACTTGGCCATTTCACTACATACACAAGGGCATAAGGGAAAAATGTCTTCACTGTTGTCATCAAAAATTTGGTTGTATAAATGTCGCAATATAGTAAAATTTCACTCTGTAAAAGGCATTGTAAGAGGTGACTGAGGAACCGACAGATGGCGGTAAATTCATGCGAAGTAGCATAAGCATATGCAAAACTAGACGATAATGACCGAGCATCCCGATCGTGAAACATCATTCTGCAATCTCCATCACAACTGCCCAGCCTGGAAAATTATGAATTAAACAAAATAATAATACCCTTTTCTTTTCCTATTTCCTGTAGTGAACATCCCAGTCCTGATAATATAATTAATGCATTTTTTTATTTGACCAGGTCGACAAAAAAGCTTGCAGTCGGCGTTATAGTGCGCGTCACAGTAGCCTATAGACGCTTGTAATATCACAAGAATATCACGAGCGCGTTTTAAATTTTGGGACATAAAGATATTATGTCACATTACCCAGTAATTTCATTGCCTCTCTCACCCTTAAAATCGGAACACAGTAATGCAAACTTTGTTGTTTGGCGGTAGAAATAGGTGAGATACAGATACTAATGTAGACGACGTACTTAACATGAGACAACGAGGTCTATCCCAGGTTAAGTATGTATGTTTGTAACTTTTCAAGCAGTAACTACAAAATTAAATACACTACAATAATACACTTTCATAATCCCAGTATAACGCTATGATTTATAAAAATGGTATTGGTACCTCACTCTCACCTATATAAAAATACTAGTTGTACAGACGGTACAACTAGTATTTTCACATTATAGGCCATAATAAATAAAAATATATACGCAGAAAAACTCTTTTCATACTCGTTCATAAAATCACATAAACTCATACACCAGAATAACATATAAAGTATTCATTATTTGTAAAAATACCACTAATCCGCTATCAGAGAGTAAGCTATAATTTTTAAAGACATTTGCTAACGAAACCGTTGCTTTGTAGTTTTTAAATACAATATGAAATTTTTTTAAGGATTTTGTGCGTGCAAAACAAAAAAATATCTAACTCATTTTTGTTATCAATGATGTGTACCGAAAATTTGTGATTGAGGGTGGACTAAAACCCTTTCAATAAAGTAATCAATCATCACATTAAAACCCCGAGCTTAAAATTATTCCAAGCGCACTAATTTATGTCTCTAAATGGTACTGTCGACCACATACAAAGTATAACACACTTTCCGTTCGTCATGTTTGTCAATAATGTTTTCATATTCACCTTATTTGTCTCGTAGAGCTCAATGTATATATGTCCCTTCTACTTTGCTACGTATAACGCGTGGAAGTATGTACTTCGCGCGGTGACGTATCAATGATCGATACCTATACCCAGCGTAATGAGCGCGCCAGTAAGCGTTGGCGCGTACCGGCCACCCATCCGTGTGAATTTGGTGGCCCTTCATTAGTGATGTGCTGTTTCATCAAAATTATCTTTATTTATTAGATTACTATATATCTCTTCAAATAGGTCCACATTGCATTTTAAGTAAATCTGATGTGGTCTACTTCTAAAATAATGACCAAGGTACTAGCAACTTACACTGTTGTTACCAAACTGGTCTTAAATATTGAACATTTAATTTAAGCAGATTACTTTTAGTAACAATATCTTTAGAGTTATTTGATTGCATTGAAACAGAGTTGATTTTTTTTTATTAGGCCAGGTCGATCATACGAGCATACAGCCCGCGTCATTACTATCACGCGGGCTGTATGCTCGTATCGTCTCTGCAGCGTATGGAGGCTCTTAATATCACAAGGATATCAACATCTCGTTGCCAACCGTGTGACGTGAAGATAGTATTGTTACCCAGTCACCACCATCACCCAGTCATTTTACTGCCTCTCTCACGCTTCGAACCGCTACGGTATATCAGTTTTGTCATAAAACTGGAAATATTTATGCAAGCCCTATGTTGGTTAGTCTTTGCAAGCCGTCAGGTACCGACAGAGTAGAAAAGTGCCTCCTACTGCACCGGGTGTCGAAAGAGGCGACTGGAATGTCGGAGCCGACGGATGGCGGTGTATCAAATGCACAGGTCGAGAATGGGCAGCAGCACCCTGATGCGAAGGCTGCGTTCTGCGATTGCCAACACGCTAGCCCAGCGCGGCAATTATGGCAAAAAAAACCTCCTTTCTTGGAGAGGCTTATGTCCAACAGTGGCCTATAAATGGCTGGTATGATGTTGATGTTGGTTACTCATAAGTCGTCATGCGGCATACATGATAATATGAGTCCACATCAGGCAACTAAAGAGTTGTATAGTTCAAATCTTATACTTAAGCGCATAGAACACAACAAGGTGTAATTTGCTTAAACTGTAGTATTGACTTAAATAAATCTAAAGGTCCACCCTTCAGACACACAAGGTCTAGTTATTTTATGGAATAATAGTCTCTACTCAATAAGCAAATATAATTATATTAAAACAACATACTCGTAAGTCATTTGAATATAACACTTATTATAAAAAACAATGCTTAGAATTTTTACATAGAAACTACAAATGGTACACACTAGTTCAATAATAAAGTTAAAGCATTCAGTTCACAACTTAACTTAAATTTTAATATGGTCTCAATTTGGCAATCAAAACATAAGATTTTTGTCGCATACCTAAATTAAAATCTAGTATAGAATATCCTAAAGTATTATTCCTTAAACATTAGCACCCTCTAGAAACGTTTTTTTTTGTAGCAAAACAATTGTACAAAAGTTTACTCATCTAAACACAGAGGGCGTTAGCAGTCAAGAACATAATTTCACTTTGACATATTGTTAAAAAAATACTTATTGCGAAGATATATCTTTACATATAAATATATTGAATTGTAACAATGTTATCTAGATAAACACTATTCGTCTAAGAGAAGCCAACCTAAATGGAATATCTGTAATGTCTTATTGAGTGCTTGAATTTATCTAACACACTTATGTGCACACGGCTAACATTCTACAATTCGTGAGCGATATCTTATGAGTAATAATCAATTTGATTAAACGCGTCGAAGATACATAGTAGCTCAAGAGCGGTCGACTTGAACTGCGTGACCTGTAATGGTTTATCGAAATAGCTTAGTTAAATTAGCAAGTTGGTCCCGTCCCTAGAGCTCACTCTACTGTGAATACGGTGAATAATGTAAAATTAGTGAACTTAAATTATGTACCATTTTAAAATTAAATAAATGCGCGAGAGAATAGTAACCAATTATTTATTTACATGAGGTAGACTTTAAACGAAGGTCGTCTGCATCTATTTCTACCACCAAAAAGCATTGTTCGCATTGTTGGTGTAATAGAAAAAAAACTGAAGAGCGGCCACCTTTAGTGGCGTGATCTGTAATGGTTTATTGAAATGCCTCAGTTTAACTAGGAAGTTGGTCCCGTCCCTAGAGCTCGTTCTAATGTGAACACGGTGAACAATGTGGAATTCGTGAACGATATTTTACCCAGTCTTATGTGCAGCGCAATATATTTAAATTTGCCTGCCGTTGAGTCTAGATTCAAGATGAATTTGAATCTAAGCTTAAGTTGAGATTCACGTCGGGTAAGCTCTTATTAAAAATATAATTAAATGCTCTTCGTGTTTGCGGTTAAATATTTTAAAGTGGAGCATTTAACTTCTTTAAGAGTATTTGTTATCATAGATACTCGAGATACTTAAAGAGTGGTTTAATAGCGATGTTAAAATGTAATTTGATGTACGAATTAAATATTAAATATACTTCAGATAGGCACGCAATTTTCGATCTCAGATAATTATTATATTATAATATATACAACAACATAAAGTTATATAGAACTTTACTTGCTTTTTGCCTCGTCAACCTGGATTCATTATATAATAAGAAATCGCGGATTATGTATTCCTGGAATCAAGATATGTATAAATATATGGGTTCAAGCAATCCATGTGCAAAATAAAGTCACGATCACTGGTTGTTGATCGTCAGTTGTAAAGTGTAATAAGCGGACATACACACATAAGTACAATACCTAAAATAAGCAGGAACCTTAACATTCCTATCAATTATTATTATTGTCTAAACTCTTTTAAACATGATTACTATAGTAATTACTATAGTAATCATGTTTAAAAGAGTTTATACTAATTACTATAGTAGTCATGTTTAAAAGAGTTTGACAATAATAATCGATAGGAATGTTAAGGTTCCTGCTTATTTTAGGTATTATATATAATAATAGAAATAAAAAGTAACAGGCCCACTCGCTCAAACTCACTTTTGATCAGCTTTAATTTAGTGGAAGCCCCAACTGCGCCAAAGAGTGAGGATATTTTGAACAGGACTTATGACGCGTCCTAACGAGGACCCTTTACATTATATTCTTGAATATGAATAATGCTCGATTTAATTTAGCCGGACGAGTGCCGACACTGAGTGCAGCCAGGGTTGCCACACAATATTTTACTTCGCATTATTTTCCAGATGGTTTGGAGTAATAAATTATAATTACTCCAAAACATTTGCTACTTTATTATTATTTACAACTTGAACTGAAAAATATCTAACATATCTTATGTTTTATACCAATGAACTATGTAATTTATATGGAATAATTATTGATTAAATTGGTTTTATGCTTTGAAAAATACATAAGTCAGTGCAAAAATAACGATGGGAAAGATTCTAATAAGGAAGTGTCTAATTAGGACTTTAAAGCAGTTTCCTTAAAGAAATAGATGCAGAATCGAGTGAAACCTGAGATAAGTAGATATTTTCGTAGATATTATAATAGGAAAAGTTATGTTTGTATTTCATAAACACTTTTCGAATTACTTGTAATAGTGACAACGATTTTTTCATCACATAGCATCTATTTATAGGTGAAAACTAAAGAGATGGAAAAACCCAGTCATTACTTAGCGTGACTTTATCTTGACAATGCTCGAAAAATTACCATAGTATATTATATTATTTCTAGGCATAGTAACCCCTATAAAACTATCCAGGAAATTAGAAAAAAAGTAACTTTACAATAGCTTTAAATAAAATTTTTTCATTATGTCACACTAAAGAAACAGAAATAGTGACATGGCGTTTATTTCTAACACCATACGTCAACCCTGTATGCAGCTAGTAATGAAACACCTATTTAAATTTAGTTTAGGAGATTAATTAACGAACGTACGCGCGACTCTGTCAAAAGCGTCAATAGCAGCCGCGTTTTATTCTCACACCGACGGAACCAATCGAATTTGCCAAATGACGCTCACACTGAATTGGTGAAGAGTGATTGATTGAAACGCTTCGCGGCTAAAGTATTTCGTCGGAATAATTTGATCCGAATAATTCGATGCACGCCGTGAAACGGGAATTGTAAAATATTCATTTACTTTACTCACGGTTGCTGAAAATTTATTTCAAATGGTCGGATTTGATGATGCAATTGGGTTTGATTCCAAGTGTTAAACTGTTTTTCCCAAACAATCCTTTGCCATTGAAATCCTCTAGCTTCGTACTCATAGTTTACATGTTATTTGAACCAGGATGGAAGTTATCATCTTCATAACACTCGTTGACACTCGACATGAACTCACTGCTGGCCATAGACATCTCCAAGTGATTTTAAATAGAATGGTAAGTAGTCTGAATATATATGAAGTAGAGCAATAAAAATTATATTATGAGTAATTTTATTGTTGAAATGTTCTTTCTACAATATGGTCGTCTATAATACTGCATAAGATCGAATCATAATTTGTTCATTTGTTAACACGCGATCCAAAACTAGCCTAAAATTTCTACCAAAACCTAGCAACAATTCCATTTTTCCCGGAACACTGATATGACTACACAACGACACTCCGAAAAACGAAGGTAGAAGCATTTGTCGCCACCTCTCCACTTTCACGGGGCCTTTTATCTTTTTAATTCAATATCGGGCCTGTGTGGTCAACCCGGGCCGTGGCAGCGGTAGGCTGTGACCTGACGCGAGGTATTACCCTGATTAGCAGCGGGCGAGCGCGCCGCTCTGCAAAAAGCTTTAAAAACGTCGCAGGTAATTTAGTTACTCGCGCCGGTATAGCGGCTGAGTAGTGGAGCCGGTCTGGCAAATACCAGGGCTGACAGGAATAAAAATTACAAATGCTCCTATTGTTGTCTCTTTCCTTTGAATCATGCTAATCTAGAAGGTCTCATGTTTGCTTTCTATACGTTTTCGAAAACACTGGCGCCATTTGAATGCAAATGCGGGCGACCGGTAACCCTATGACAGTTGTCCCAACTATTTACGAATTAGGGGAGTGATAAGCTTTAATAAAACCGTCTTATTCGAGTTGGATTCGCTTTATTTAAATTCAGCATTCAATTAGTTTGTCAATCATAGAAGTAATTAACATACCACAGAGACGTTTCGCTGCATCTTTGGGTGGTCCTATTTTATTTATCTTTATAATTAAAAATTCCTAGAATATAAACATACATTTTTTATCCCTCGTGAAAGCAAATTCGATAAAATAAAATATTCTTCATAAAACATCTGTGCTTGAACTCCATCGCAGGATGGAGGGGTAGATAGGTAAGAGTAATCACAATGTAAGGGTAAAATTTTCCATTGTGACCAGCGACATTTTAAAAGCACACATGTCAAGCACTAATTTAATAAAACCATTAAGGGGCAATAATTTCTCATTTGAAGGCATCATTTTATATGCAAAATGGTGCACTCTCCCTAATCGAAAAATATAGAGCAGATTTAAATAAAGTTATGTTTTATATTGTAAATGCTGACCTATCAAAGTAGATTTTGCATAAGTAAGATAAGAGATGTATGCAGATAAATGTATGCAGAGTGGTACTCGCTGTAGTACGTTTGACATTTCCCTGGCGCAGCGTCTCTTTATAACACATCTTACTTTCTCTGATCCACGTCTTTGTATCAGGGAATACGGTCAAAGCCTCTCGTATACCAGATTAGACCCCGCTCATTAAATAAATAAAAACAGCCAACTTTCTGGTCATAACTTATCTTCTAGAAGATCCTGGAAGCTTGAAAATCGAAGATCACATCAATCCAGCAAATATAATGCAAATACACATCTAGAAATGTCTGTATTCTTTGTATATAGGGTTATATATGACACAAAAACTCTTTTAACTAGATAGTTGTTAAAAAGGTTTTGTGGTAATATTGTTACACAAATCATTTTGTTGGCATCGATGATAAGAATATGTGAGGTACATTTTTTTAAAGCTAAATGAGTTTCCTCTTTCTAAAGAAATATGATTCCCGCAAGTTTCTTTATCTAAGTATTCCTTCAACGTCACTAACTTAACTGTTTGCCTGTAACACCTTTTTGTTTGGGGGAGAGAAAATAAGGTGAGGGTTATCTATTCACAATAGAGAGACGAGAGTGTGGTTTTCTCTCTTTACACCCTTCATACAAAACCATGTGTTACATGAATATAGTACTGTTTAAAGATTTATGTTAGTCGCTCGAAGCAAATTAATCAGATATTGCGTATATTTACGGCCCATCGGTGCAGATGGTAGTGATCCTATCTTTTGCGTCAAGGGTCGTGGTCGTGTTGACGCAAAAGCACACCCAGAACAAACGTTTACATGATTGTGTTTGTTCTGTAAGTTTAAAAATCGGTATTTAAGTATTATTTTAATGAATCTGATGTCCATAACACAAGTGCTTTAAGCTACTTACCTCGGAGTCAGTTCATGTATGAGATAATTTTTCAATATTATTATTATAAGTGGATCCTGAGAAAAAATTTCTGGTAAAAATTTCTTCTGTGACATCAATCTTTATCACACATGTATATCTTTTGCATGTTTTTGCTATTTAATAATGTTTTCATGGTAGTTGTCCTGTACAAATGGTAGGGCCTGGGCGACAGTAATTAGATAGGGCGCGCTTTTACAGCAGCGAGCCTCTGAATGCCGGCCAAATTGCGCCCTTCCAATCCTGTTTATGCCACGGAACCGTGCAGGTTCGTTTGCTCGTTTTGTATTTTCGCTCGTATATTTTGCATCGAACATTTTACATCTTTTGTTTACTTTTTCAGGAATTTTACTTATGATGCTACGTTTTAGATTTTCATTTTTAAGTAATTAAATTGACATTTTAACAAGTAAAATTTTGGTTTCCATTATTTATTACATTTCCTAAATACTCATTATCATGTCAACTGCTGGGCAAGTGTCTATTAAGAAAGGAAGAATATCGCGCTGGGCAAGCGTAGTGGCAATACTTAACGACGGGTGTCGATGCTGCCCATCTCCGCCCTATGCATTTAAGCTACGCAGTTTTAAAATATCTAAGCAAATCAAATTATCCTTTGTTCAAGTAGGCCTATTTCTAACCTTTTCTGATCTGTTAAAAATAATAAATAAAAAGATGTTATTTCTGAAAATAGCTATATTTTCGATAGATATATCACCGTCAGTCAGGTACTGCTCCGCGGAGCGTTTTTCGAGACCTAGTACAGGGGAGGTACCTTTTTACTCCGCCTATACCCCATAGCTAACTCCTTAATACTGCCAGTAAAACTCTTAACAAGCGAATCAAAATTGTATTCGCAACGGTATCATCTATTCTGTTTCATTCAGTTATCACATTCATCTTCATTCAGTTAAGTACAAATAGTCAAATAGTGGGTCTGTCTACAACTCATTAATTTTTTTAAGGAAACTAACGCACACGGGTCTCACTCGAAACAAACAATGATTCAGCTTTTTCGCACGAGCGTGGAACAGGTTATATTTTAATGTTAGACATGTTCAAGACAATAGTAATCGTCATTTCAAATAATTTCTGAACATTATTATCTCAAACCTGCAGTCATTTGTTTGGTTCAAAGCACTCAACTTTTATTTATAATAACGCTCGCTGCCTGAAAAAGAGGTTTAAACAAACCAAAAAGTCCAAAATAGTGCTTGTGCTACATCCGAGAATATAATTTGAAAGAGTAAAGCAAAAAGTTCTTTGGGACTAGCTCGGTGTATCTCACGGCACTTTTTCATACTCGATAAATTATTTTACAACACACCAAATCTAGATCCGATCGGTGTGAGGCAATCTAGTTACAGTTATATGAGAGATATGATCGAAATTGACTATAACCAATATGAATTTTACACACCTTGCCAAGCTCCAACGGTTATTTGCATGTCATTATGATTGACGCGTGTTCAAAGAGGTTTTTGAGACACTTATCTAAATGAGTCACATTTCTGACAGAGGTAATAAAAAATCGATTAAAGGTGCGTCCGTGTGATTTTTTTAAGTGTCTTTAATAAATTGTAACCATTTAATAGAATTGATCTGAAAAGCACTTCATCTACAAAATATGTTTTTGAATAGTCTCCTTACTTACTTATTAAAAAACGAATAAGAAAGTTTCATTTATGGTCTGAAGTAAAGACATGCCTAACAACTCCTATCCGAGAACAATTGTAGTATACAACTTTCCTTGCAGATTTCATCACAATACTACACTCTTTCTTTTCAGTAACAAGCATCCTTCTTCTTCTTTTGTAATTTTATTCTTCTGAATTTTTAATTTTAGTTTGGCCTGCCCCGACTTCGCTCGGGTACGTAAAATGTTATCCTGTTGACCCCGTATTAATCCCGTTCTTGCATCTCTAATCTAATTCTATGCCACGCACTGAAAGCATGTTTTCGAGATAAAATAATTCTATTTGCTACTCCAGACGATCGATAATCTGCTCATGTTAATAATCCAAATTTCATCCAGATCTGTTTAGCTGCTTCTTCTTTATATATAGGTAGCAGTGAGATACCGGCATTGCTATGAAGTTCCGGCAGAGTAGCACCTCCCCCTGTATCAGGTCCGATGGTGGTATATCCATCCGCAACAGTGCAGCTCAAATGTACAGGGCGGGGATGGGCAGCAGCATCCCCTCCTCGAAAGCTGCACTATGCAAAAGTTATGGGCAAAACTTCGCCCTTTCTCTGAGAAGCCTATGCCAAGCACATGATATATATATATATTCATATACAAGTACATGCTATCTTCATGTACTACATGAAGTACATACATCTACTAATAAACCACAGTATTGTGAGATTTTATAAGAATCCATTTAGAAGTTTCGTCATGTCTTTTTAATTATTATCAAATTAACAAACATCATAATTTTTACCGATTACTTACTTTAACTTTTATAATAACATTATAAGTAGTATTTATTGATTGGGATACTAATGTTCCTTTTTAATTGACAATAGATATTGCGTTTATAATACTAAAATAAATATGTAGAACCAAACCGATAGGCATAGAGAGTTAACCGTTTAGGCGCGTATCAATCGATACCCAAATGCACTTCAAAGCAAGAACGTCAAAGATGCAATGCAATTTCGAATTGTTAGTGCTACTGAAAGCTGGCCAATCTCGCATTCCGACTAGCACTTTATTAGCCGGTATAGGCACACCTGCAGTTTTTGGCAGTGGCTGAGGTGCCTTCACGGATATGGAACTGAATCTGTTCGCAGTGATCGTCGACGATAAATGGATTTTTTGAAACTACCCAATTAACTTCTCTGGGCTTCTGGTGTCGCTTGTGTTTGTAATGGCACTGATGTTTTGAAGGCGGTTTAAGTGAAATCAATTTTGAACCATCCTTTTCAATAACACAGATCTAATATACGATTGACCGTTTTTAAATCAAGCAGCCTAAATAAGTATATTAATAAGACTTCGTTTATTTTTTTAATAAGATTTACCAAATCCAAAAACAAGCAACAAAATAATGCTTTGATAGGTAAACAAAGCATTTTAGAAAACTCTTCCAATTTAATAATAATTATTTTAATCAAATTAAACTTGGTATAGCTATTTCAAAATTATGCAAAAAACCTTTTATCATATAACAGGAAACTGTAGCATGATGTTTCGCTCTATTTGTACAAAAAGAGTTATAATATATCTTGTCTTATCAGTAATATATCTTGACCTATTATGTATAGTCATCTTTATTAATATAATTACCAAATACTTATTTTTTAATCATCATATTACATTTTAATAGCTAGCCGTGAGATACGGGCAGATTTAAATAGTACCTCCCTCTGTACCAGTTGTCTTAAGAGATAACTAAGGTCCCCACTGATAAATCCATCCTAAACAGTGAAACTTAAATGCATAGGACGGGGATGGGCAGCAGCAACCCCGTCACGAATGCTGCGCCTTGCGATTGCCAACACACTTGCCCAGCACGGCAATTATGGGCATAATACCCAGTGGATTTCCAATAGTAGGTATTATTATAATGATGACGAATTGCTTGTGATTGTAATAGAAATAAGAATTAACTCAATAATAAACCAACCTTCAAATTTAGACCGATAAAAAGAAGAAACTAAGCGAAGAGAGGTCAGGTCAGTAATACCACCATATTGCGAAAACAAATAAAGATCCGTCTCATAAGGAATTCAAATGGCATCCAAGCTTGAGAATTTTAAGTGAGGTTGCGATCACAAGTGAATAGCTGCGGAGGCTGTCACGGCGCGGCTGTATCAGATAAGTCGGTAGTTTGTTCTGGGAAGGCGCGCGTCATTTGTCGTCTGCGCTGCGACAACGCCGTTGTCGTGACCGCGTGGGCGCGTACATTCAAGTATAAAGAAAATGTTTTTTTTCTATGGAGGCGTTAATTGGTATTCATTTGGACAGAGCTGCTTATATTTTAAAACAAAAATTAATTAGTATTTTTTGCATAGCGTATTAGTTCGATGTTTATATTATTAAAAATGCAACATTGTCTGTCGGTTTGTCTTACTTTCATACCTAGACTATTAAAACAAATTCAAATTTCAAATGCAATTGCATTGTTAATATATTTTAGGCACAACACAGGGCAAACATTATTGTAAACAACATTTGTCTTTACGCATCTGGGTGTTAAATATAAAAATATTACATTTGTAATTAGTCTGTTGTCTGATAGCCGTAACGCAAGTGCTTTAAGTTGGTTATCTCAAAGTCTGGTCAATATATTAATTTATTATTATATGTTTTAATCTGGGATTTAAATGCATGTCTAACGACTATTAAGGAATTCGCTCTTGCTATAATAATCATGATATTTCGTACAATTTTGAAAGAAGTAAAGTTCTAAGCAATACGCATTATTTTATCGAGATCAACTTCGGCCTACGATGTTAACAAACAAAAAGAGTAAAAATATTATGTGCGAGCATATCTAAGCCGCTCTCAATTATATAGTAGGGTGTTACTAGGAGACACCCCAAGACTGAATAAGTACAGCTTAATCCTGATAAGATACTGATCTGTCTGTGTTTTGTCTGTTGCCATATAATTTAATACATAATTCATACACTATCAAATATATTTCTACTAGTTCTATTTAAATGTAAGTACACAAGTCTTGTAAATTAGTACCTTTCATGTACCAAGCATCATAAGAGTCAGCTGGAATACCGGAACCGACAGATGGCGGTATATTCTCTCAAAACAGACTAGCTAAAATGAATCAGGGTGGGGATGGACACCAAAATTGCTACGCTCAGCGAATTCTACTACACTGTCCAGCGTGGCAATTATCGGCAAAAATTCCCTACAGCCAATGTTCTACGACAGATAATTGATACGTTCTGTTATGATAATGACGATGCATTAAACCTCGTGCTCAGTTAAAATACGAGTAAAAACTCATTAAAAAGTCCACGGCACTACTTGCCTATAATTGCCGCCCTGGGCAAGGGTTTTGCCAATCCCTGAGCTTTCGTGGATGCTGCTACCCATCCCCGCCCTGTGCATTGGAGCTGCCATATTTATAACACTGCAGTACAGTGGGAGGTACTATTCTACTCCGCCGGTGCCTCATGACATTTATTCAATACAAATTCCCAGCTAACTTTATAATTCTTTAAGGAAAATTTTTAGTTTCAAAACTATCCCATATAACTAGGGAAGGATTTTATAGGTTTTAAATGCTTTAAGCAAACAAAAGTTACTTTCGCATTTAATATAGTACTAGTTATTGATAAATTTAACTATATTTTTCACATTTATGCCTAGTTAGTGGGTAAATAATTGTCTTAGTAAACTAGATTTTTGGGACCTTCATAAAAAACAGTGATTCAAAAGAGCTTTTAAATTACAGTTGTCTTAGTATTTTATTTGCTAGTTCATTCTGCAGTTGACTTCCATTTCGAGGCTCGGCTTGTCAGAGTCTCAAGACTATTTAGTTTCAAATTTGTTGTTCTGTTTCATTAAAGTAGTGTAATCTGATCGCATTATGTCTATTCACAATAACAGGATCCCGGTATGATGCTATTGTAATGCTGAATTAACAATCTTCCAGGCTATTATGGAATAATAATACCGTACTCTGTGAGAAATAAAAGCAACATAATCGCACAGATATATTTATTCTTATGTAAAGAGTAGCTTATGTGGTTTTACAAACTATTTATGTACCAAATTTTACCGTGGTCATCTCATCTTTTCGGGTGTGATACTGAAAAAATATCCATCAATACTTTCTCTTTAAATTTTATGGATATGGTAACAAACTGCGGGTTTTATCGTGCCTCCCTAAGGAACTAAGTCATATTTGATCTTAATAAAAAATAGATTATACTCCATCTCGCCCTAGGGTTATCCTTGAGCAAATCACATCAACCCATTGCTCTGATACGAGACGTAATAGGAGAATAAATAAATACCTAAATACAGTTTCACATTTAATATTTAAGCAGAAATCAATTGGGAGAAACTCCAATAACTGGCTTAGTACACGCGTGCTAGAATACTCGTATACTTATGTCGAAATAGGTACATATATCTCAATTTGTCTTTTCAATTCTGCAAGTTTCTTAAATTGTTCATTTTGTATATTTTTAAGATATTTGTGAAAAAAACATTAACAGTGACATGCGTACTTGCGCGGAAATACATTTTCATTATCGATTAGCCTATAATAAATCTGATTTTAAATAGATTTAAGACTTTCGGCACAAAAAATGTAATAAGTTAAATAGACCGCGTCGTAAAGCCGTTGAAGAGTAGTTTTATGAGCGGTAAAAGCATAAACGTTAGAAAATAGAATAATCTATTCTCAGATGTTGTTGCGGTACATATTCTATTCAGATATTATAAAGTTTCAGTAAATCCATTGATTTGATGTTTGCGTGAAAGAGTTTTAATTGTCACTTACACCTTTAGCCGTGAGGTACCGGTAGATTAAAATAGTATCTCCCCCTGTAACAGGTGTCGTAAGACAGATGGCGGAATATCCATGCAAAAAAGTCAGCTCAAACAGGGCTGGAATGGGCAGCATCTTCCCCGTCGCGAAAGTTGCGCTCTTCAATTGCCAACATGCTTGCCCAACGTGGCAATTATGGTCAACATACCCCCTATGATGACATTTATTTATACTATAGGGTCATTTGTATTTTATATAAAAGAGTAGAAAAGAGAGATACAATCTTACTTAACAAACTGCCCTTACGTGAACCACCGTAATAGTAGTTATGCTGGACTGTCACCTTAAAGCTTGCTAAATATTGACTTAATAATAAACACCTACCACATCCAGTAGCAAGAAATGAATGGTTAACGACGACCCCGGCCCACGCATGCGCCGCGCATGCACGAGACATCGTTGCGTCGGCGCATATACCAAATGAGCATTATGCACTTTCAAAACGTCACATACCTAATTAGGAACACGACAAACCCCAACTTTATGTTGTAGAGGCAAGTTTAACAAAGCAAGTACATAAATTAATGTAGATAAGGCAATAAAATCCCAGTGCTTTATTGCGTCTATAAAATTAAACCCAGAGGCTTTGGTGACGTGTAAATTCCAATGTATCTTCGATAGTGAAACTGAAATGTTACTGCTTCTAATAAGAAATTCCAGGAGACTGTCACAAGATATTGTTGATTTTTAATGTAAGCTATAACCACCAGTTCACACTTTGGTTATTATTAAAACTTTATTGCGCAGGTACAGCGTGGTATATACCTCTTTTAGTGCACATTACGCGTATTAATAAATAGCTTAAATGTGAAATATTCAGCCTATATAAATGTAAGTCCCATATAAAATTGACTGAGCCGAAAATTGGATTCCCTAAACACAAATACCTTTCATGGAAAAATTTAACAAAGCGTACATGAACGAAGGCTGTATATTTATACAATTCGCATGTTTCATTTGAATATCGCTATAGGGCTCATTTCTACGTAACTAACAGCACGAAAAATTTTTAGTGAGTAGGTATAACGAAATTCTCTTTCAGATATTTTTAGTTTATGTTATATAATCAAAACTCATGTTTATGCACACGTTTTACTTTCAAACCATTTAGACTATTTCTGGTCATTTTACTTTCGAAATAAGCATAGCGTCCACCATTTAAAATTATGACCTCGCTGTTGACCGTTTTGTGTAATAACATCCACGGCAATCCCACTAAACGAACCCACACAATACGTCCACAATGATACCAAATTACCTACCATTGCTCCGCAGTGCATTCAAGGCAAATGTATTATGTACGTCAGCTCTCGTATTCACTTAACAAGACAATATTTATCATCGTCTTTAACATCCACACAACGTAGACTTATTAACAATAAAAACGAAGTAGTAAACTTTATAATAAACTGGACAATCAAAACGATTGCGTCTGAAATAGGTAGATTTAAGGTTCAAAATCTGCTGTTTACTATGTATGAAAGTGTGTTTCTTATAGTGTTGAATGACGAAAGATATTAGAAAATTCACTTTCGTCAACTGTTAAAATTCAATACGCAGCCAATTGATATACGACTACATAATGAAGAGTTCATTGAAAGTTTAGTATTTTGCGTCTCCATCTACACTTTATTGGTGTTAAAGTAAAAAAAATAAATAGTAAACGATATTTTTTTTATTTTTGAATGTTTGGTCAAACCAACTCAGAAACTACTAGACAAATATCGATAACTATTTTATCATTAGTATTCTACGTCATTTCTATGTAATATAGCCTATATTTTTACTAGAATAATTTACATGAAATGACTTTCATCGTATGCGCTGCTAAACTATGAATAATAGAACAAAGATATGTTGTACTTACAATATTAAAGAACAGAATTGATGATTTGAGAATTTGATTTTTAATGGCTCAGATAGTAGTGATCTTATCTTGTGCGTCAAGGATGGTGGGTTCGATTCCACCCTGAGCAAATATTTACATAATGATATTTGTGTTTATTCTATATGTGTTAAATACATTTAAGTAGTATATTTGTTATTGTCTGGCGTGTGCTTTAAGCGACTAACCACGGAGTCAGGCCTATGAATGTGATGTTGTGCTAATTCATTTATTTTTTTATTATAATTATTATTACATATTAATATCTATAAAACACTTTGTAATGCTGTGTATGTCCAGCTATCATAATTGTGTCACTATTACCACATTTTTTAAAGGAATCTTAACGAAAACCATACCATACTTAAAATCCCATGTGATTCATATAAACACATGATTTGTCTTTATATGAATCCATATTTAAATTAATATTTTTACTAATTAAAATCGGCCATTGAATTGAAAAGACATTAGTTTAAAAATGTCAATTTAAACAAAATATGCTGCTCGTGTCGTTACCGGGTTGTGGTGTGTGCGGGCTATGCGGCGAAGAATCTGCTTTAGATCGTGGGTACAAGATTTTGAAGGCTATAATTAGTTTTAGCCAATCGATACATGTTTAACCAAAGTGTTTAAAACAATAAATATGAGTCTCATAAAATATGAGACAAAATCAATTACATTATTCTGATACTACGAGTAATCTAAGGATTTACCTAAAGGTACCTACCTAATGAAAATAGGAAATAAATAAAGTACCACAGTACATGTATTAGTCCTATTGAACATATAAAAAAGTAAAGGTATAGCGTAGAAATAACATTGTCGTTGAAATTACATACAAATAAGCATTTTTAAGTAAATGAACAGGGATTGCTTTCTTTATGCCAAAAAGTGCCATTTAACAAAGTGTCTTCACTATGACAATCATTTCACTTGTTTGCGACTACTAGTATTTGTTTTTACAAATAAAGCTTTTATACAACACGCGTTCAAAAAGAATTGTACGAGTACACGAATAAGCGAAAAAGATTTTCTAATCAACGCCACCGTTTACCGTAACTTTAAATGAAGGCGAACATTTTTGAAACCTTTATCCGCAGCTGAAAATTCGACCTTTATTTGGGACCGGAGGGGACTTATCAGGGCGTTTTTCAAATAACGGCATCAATTCCGCGCCGGTGTCCTCACCTGTTATCTCACTCTTTTCCTGGGCCGCACAAAGCGCCCTCTAGCGGGCGGCCCCATAGCATTCCGCCTGCTCATTTTGTGACACTCGAAATACCATTATCTTCCACATACGCTTGGGTCACACCATACTCCGAGGCCTCAAATTATGTTAATGATCGCTCCGCAGAGATATAAGCGTCTGCCTCGTTAAATTTTAAACACGACATTAGCTTTGAAAATTTTGTTTTTTGTTGCAGGTACGTTCCGGTCAGATTTATTTACGATGTGAAACGGAAGGGCGCTGCCCCTAATGGTACTAGGTTTCATTCATCTAAATAAATACCCCGATATAACCGTGCGTCATCTCTCATCATACGGAGCGCACGCGGTCTTAGTTAACAGTATGCAAAAAGTTAACTAACAAGTGAATACAAGCCAGGAAGGTATGATATCAACGAACCAAAGCTTGAATTCGAAGAATCGTGGGTGGTTTTTAGCCAACATCAACAAACGGTATGTATAAAAAAGTTTTCACACATATTCAAGATTTTGAAGACATAAAAACATTAACATACAGGTAAGTCTCAAGAAGCTGTATAAAAAAGATACTATTAATTATACGAATAATTTTATGAAGAAAATTGCACCGGATATTCTATTTTCGTGTTCACTTTGAAGTTTCACGTGCCATGCCAACGGACATCTAAATTAGACTGCATTTGCCTTGCGCTTAGAAATTATGGCAAGGAAATTTTTCGTGTAACAAGTTTTTTTTTTTATTTACGTCCCGAGATCTTGTTAACTTCAATGAAAACTCGCAAAATTTTCAGAGCATGAATGTAATACAATAACGTATTATATAGACATTTGTTAAAAGATTATAGGAAAACAAGTTTGTATGTAAAAGTGCAGCGACTTTTGGATACAAACTCAGAAGTGATAGATAGCTACTTAGAAGTCAAAGTCATCGATTATAATTTATGAAAATCACTTTTATCTCATCAGTTAACACTTGGGACATGAGGATAATCGAACGGCGCAGTTTCACCCTTTGCTTTTGGCTATGGCTTTCATTACGAACTTTTTTAATCGGCCTTTGTCCCAATGAAAAAATAAATCCGTAGTGATGCTGGTAGAGACGGCATGTCCCGGGCACCCGGCTAGGAACGCCAGGCGTTCATAAAAAAATAGACTTTCCCTTTTTCGCAGTCTGGTACGGACGTCGTATTTCCTAAGAGCGAAGTTTTGAGCTATTACTGATTTTTCCACTTAAAATTGTCAGTTCGGGCTATAGCCATCTGTAAATATGGTTTTATCCTTTTTACTTCTGCTTTGTGTACAATTTTATATAATACTATATAAATGTCACTAACTTATGATATAGCAAAAGATTGATTGATCGTAACTTGGCTGTATACTCGTTTTAGAGGGAGGAAAGAATATTTTACATGAAGGATTATTATAGAAACTTGGACAACCTACGGTTGGCGGTCCGTAATTAAACTGACATCGTCTCCCGCGGGACGGGTTTTGAATGTTATTAGAATCTCTTTCGCGTCGACGCCTCTGATTGGGAATCCGTTATTTTGTCACTTATATATAACAGAAAAGTATCTAGTCGCACACATTCAAAGGCAACGAAACTAGTCTGGAAAGTTACACCGCCGCTTCAACATTGCTTATTAGGAATATTGTGACTCTTTGGGTGACAGTTAATTTTTCATCACGCAAATTTTTCGCGTTCGTTACAACAAACAACGCGTTCAACTCAATTATTCTCGGCTATCAAGTAACAAAACAACATAATTTGTAACCAAAACCCACTCAAAGTCCTAATTGACTTTACGTAGTGGTATCGTAATTCTGCGAAATCCAAAACATGTATAGGAATATTTTAATATAATTTTGTTACAAATGGAAATTACTTTTGGGTGATTTAATAGTTTCAGGGCAGTTTTGCTGTGTGGAAGTTTTATATGTGAAAGTTGTTTATGTTTTGTTACTTAATGCGCACAGTTGGATGGGCAGCGAGGGTATCGTGTTTGGTGGCTCGTGTTGACACTGTCTGGTCAACGACGCACAGCTGGACGTGGCGCGGCCTCTGCAAACAAACATGCGCCGGTTAAACATCGACACGTCGATGTGTGCTTTGAATTTAAATTAAAGCACACCAAATCGAAATTCGAATTCGTGCCCGCCAATTTTTTGAGCTCAATTATTTTTATAATTCCGCTGGAAAAAAACTCTTATAAAACGTAGCACTCTACATTTGGCCAATTATTTCTGCGTTTTCACATATAGAAAGTCATTTTTCAAGAGTAATAGTTTAATTGGCATTTTAGAATAACGCGGATACCTGTTACCGTTATTTATTAACCCATTTCTGTCTATTAAGACAAAAATAGAAGTGAATGAATGAGTCTATTTCCAGATGTTGTCAATAAGCAATATAACTAGCTGGCAACAGTTAATCCTTTCGATGAAAAAAAGCTAATTATCGTTCGGGATATCTTTCACAAATTAGGTGGAATTAATAAATTCGGTAGCGTCTTGACGGGCATCGGTTGGCTGGGTTCCAAGTCCACTTTCCCTCACATTCGGAAGCTCTTCGCTCAAATAGTATAGAATGCGGAGCACATTGCCTCTGCTTCCGAGAAATTGCCGATTTCCAGTAACGTTCCCGACCCGACATCGGAAATATTTTATGAGTGGTAAATTGCCACGGAACGATGGCCCCGCGAGAAATGACCGAACGCAACACCAGAGAATACAGACGTCAGGTATAGTGTAGTATTCAATGTTAACTCTATTTCCTGGTATATCGCATTTGAGTCCAATCACTTTTACAAAGCTTCCTCTTGCCATTTTTAAAATAATCGTATATTATTGATTGTATTTTTTTTCTCGCTGAATATCACTAGATCTTTATTAAATTTTTTGAATTGAATTCTATCAAAAACACGTTTGTTGAATGTCACGTTTAAATATACATTGATAGCTCGCCCGAAAGACGACGTCCTGCCTTAGCTATATACCTTAGCTATATACCTTAGCTATATATGTATATGATCAAAAAGAACAGGTATAATCTATCCTATCTCTCAAGTTGGATCAAACTCTACACAGTAACCAAAAATATTAGAATCTGTTCAGTAGTTTAGAAGAACACCCTGATGCGTAATTTTTATCTCAAAATTATTAAATATTCACTTTTCGAGTAGGTTTGCATACATTTGCGATTTTTAAAAACATTCGCGAAACACCTCTCAGACCACGTGGACTTTATATCACATTCAGAAAAAACTTTTTATAGATCCAAAGCCATATGAGGTTAAAGGTTTCATCTACATACTAAATTTACAAAATACTCGGTTCAGTTGTTAAATCGTGAAATAACAATGTTATAGAGGGAATAGATATTGACAAAGCTGATCAGTTTTACATAGATATTGCATTATTTATAAACAATAAAATAAACTTCGACATGAATGTTATATTTATCTGTGTAAATACGTTTATCCACGTAGATGAAGTCGCAGACAAAAGCTAATAACTCGTAATAAAAATCTCGTACTATCTTAAGTTTTATATCTATCTCGTTTCTAAAGAAACATCTAAATCATGTGTTTACCTCCATCATGCTATTATTAAATGGCCCAACGAAAAGTTTATATTACGAAATAAACACTCCCAGCTCACGCTTCATTTCAAATGTAATGTGCTGCATGATGCACGGTCTCAATTTGTGAAATGGCATACATTTACACGATCGCTTCCCGCCATCTGCCAATATATTTGAAACAATGGCCCTCGCTCATCGCGCACATTCATTTTTAACTAGCTTATTTATATTAATTATCCGATATGTAATCAATTAACCAACTCCCATATTGAAAGCATTATGAGGCAATTAAAACTAGTTATGTACGTTATTTCGATTTGTTCGTTTAGCAAACTGATATTGATGCATCGGAGATTTACTCGAATAGATAACAGTCCCAAACGGCTAACAAATGCAAACATCAAATACTGCAGTCGCGAGCAAAAGTATGAAATTACCTCCTTGTCAAATCACAAGAACTGTCATGGTTATCCTTATAAAAGTTATCAAAAATTGTACCATTTTAAAGTCTATATTATGAACTTTAAAAAAATACCAAAATTTATTGAAATATCACTCAAATTTCAGGTGCTGTACCGCTTTATCTCTTTATATATAAAGGGAGAAAGCTCACTGACATATCAACGCAGGGCCTTAATTATAAGGACTAGAAACTTGAAATATGGCATAGGTATATTTTATAACATAGGGGAGTACTTAGCAAGGATTTGCTATTTTTAAGTTCTTCAAATGAAATTCAGTATGAATTTTCTTCATTAAAAAGTGTTTCATACAAGCGTAAAATGTTTGGTGAAAATCATAAGTAAGTAAAGTTAGTATGAATACCTTTTCCTACCTTTAAGTAACAAAAGACGTTCTTCGTTAAATATGGCATTGTCTCAGTTTCATATTAATATTACATTAGCAACAAATTATAATGTGTATGAACAAAGAATAAATTAGTGTTACAAGGTCCGTGTCGCTAAACATACATTAACTCAAAATAAACACTGTGATTCAAACCGATAACGCAAACCATAACCCAAAATCAAAACGTAAACAGGTACGTTACTGTAAGTTAATCCGTTCAATCAAAAACCATAACTAAAGCAAATCGTTCGATAATACAACGAACAGAACCATCGCTTAGCAAGTTAAACATTGCCAATATAAACCTATTTATTAACCGGCGAAGAACTTTAACCGTGTAGTGCATTTATAAACATGACACTTAAAATTGGCAACAAAACGTAAACAATATTAGAGTCCGGAACCAAAGCGGCCGGATGCCGCCTGCCGACCGGAAAGTGCGTAGCTCCAGATTCAATTTCCGCTACCGCCCGCCTAATAAGTCTGCATTCAGGTTTTTTTCACGCCAATATCGAATTTAAGTTCTACGTGATTTTTTGTCACTAATAAAGAGGGAGTCGATAATCCAATTTGTTAACGGGACTGCATTTCATTTTGGTCAATGCACTTAATAACACATGTTTATTCGTCGTTAGGTTCCGGCAGAGTAGAATAATACTCTCCACTTTACTGGGTGTCGTCAGAGGCGACTGAGGTATTGGAGCCCACAGATGGCGGTATACCGTTCCGGAACGACGTAGTTCAAATGTAACAAGGCGGATATGACAGCTGCATTACGAAACTCGAGGCTACGCTCTTGCGATTACCGACGTCACGTCTGCCCATCGCGGCAATTATAGGTTTTTTTTATTAGACCAGGTCGATAAGCTTCACTGCAGCCTATAGACGGTCTTAATATCACAAGGATATCACTAACACGTTGCTAACTACAAGGTTGCCACATTACCTAGAAAACTAACACAGCAGTGTGAAACTGCTGTTTGGCGGTAGAAATTGGTGAATGAGGTACCAATGCAGACGACTTTTTGTACGAGAACTACCTCGTGTAATCATGTAATAAGGGTACAGGGCTCTCCAGGAAAAGGAGCACTATACCAAAGTATAGTGCTCAAAAGAGCAGTTTCAAAGAGGAAATTAAAAAATTGTCGATGACTTTATCAAATTTTTGCATAATACAAGCGGTAATCCTGATGTATCATCCAAAAGAGAACCTGCGTGCAATCAGAAAGCAAAATAAAAAAACAATCAAGGTTTATTCTAAGGTAGGATTAAATTTGTTATTAAAGTACAGACCGAATAAATCGAGACGGTTTCCCCAGGGCACCCAGGAGGGTGCAATGAAGGTGAAAGCTCTGGAAAACTAAGAACACCAATCTGATACGCATTAGAGAAGTCGCTGTAAACATAGATGAGTCAGAAGAGTTAGCGGCCGCGCCCGCACAAAAGGGAATTTCACGTGCAAGTATCCGACAAAGCGCCCAACGCGCTGCGTAATTCGATATTCTCGGGTTGAATGATCCCATATCAACGACGAGAGCCTTAATTCAGCTCTTGTCGCGACAGAGGCAGAGTGCACTTGGGCGTAAATAAAAAGTTGAACGTCGGTGTAACGAGAGCGCCGCCGCTGGAGACAATGACGCTAGACAATGTGTTAGCGAAATGACACTTCAGAGCCACTAGGCGCGCCCTCACAACCTCGGAGTGTCATATTCGCACTGCACTTCCCCGGGGAAAACAGAAAACTTTACTCGCGGTATCACACAAAAAATAACACGGAATCTTCAAAGTCTTGATTCTTTATTGATTGTGTGGAAAGTGTAAAAACGTTGTTACCATGAAGGGTTTTGAACGTTTTATAACATTATATATGTATGTATAAGTAAGAGTTTAAGTACATGTTCGATTATTCTGCACAATTTGTGTTGAATAGTGAGCGGGTTAGCGGATGAGCCCGCGTTCATTACCTCGGTGCTCGCACTCAATGGTGAAGCACCCTCGCGAACCCGCCGCTGCCAGTCATCAACACACCGCACTGACTCGAGACTTACTTGAAAAGGCTCTAAAATGCACTCTCTCTTTTACACTGTTTCACATTTCGTTGATGCATGCTCTTTTATATTAGTCAACCTTTTCCGTCTTACTGCTATTTTATATTTCGTAATCATAACTAACACTTAAAGCACTAGTTTTTCCACAAATTATCGAGCTGATAAAACGACACACTTATTATGTTTGTTTTGCAAATAGAGAATAAAAGAAAAGCTGACTGATTGACTGACTGATTGACTGACTAATTGAATGACTGATTGACATATCAACACAGGTTCTAAACTATAAGGGATAGAAAATTTAAATTATGCACAAGAGTTGTTCTTATAATGTAAAGGAGCACTAAGAAGGGATTTTTAAAAATTCACACCATAAAGTGGTACAACGACGGTGTTTTTAAAGCTCATAATTATATCAGCTACTGAAAGCCCCTGCTGGACAATGGCTTCCTCAAGAAAGGGGATTTTTGCCCATAATTGCCACGCTTGGCAAGCGTGGTGGCAATCACATAGTACTTCGTGACGAAGATGCTGCTGCACTTCTCTGTATTATTTAAGCTGCACCTTTTCGGGTGGTTATAATATTAATAATAAGAACATACTCATAATTAACGATCTGTTTCTTATATTTATCAATTCAAATTGTACTTAAAAAGGTTTATTCATAAAGTTTTCGTACGCGACGTAAACGGCGTAAGAGAATTCCACTATTCCCCGCCTTCGTCATTAAAAATTGAAGTGGTAAAAATCAAAATAAAAATTCGTTTCGCGAATCGAAGTTTGGATTTTTGTTATATTAAATTTTAATGAAAGCCATCGACAGCGGACGTTGTTATAAACACCGCTGTAATTTCCATGGCCGGCTATCGCATTAACGATGACTGAGCGGTTTCTCTTAATTATCATTTTGCACGGTTCGTCAGGCACACGCTTGACCCTATTTGAAATGTGCTGCGTATATTATACGTATCCCTTTTTGACGTTTTACTAAAATATAAATCGGATTTGCGAATATCGGTCATATACAATTGTTAGAAGCTATACAGCAAAGGACCCCAGGACCCTTCTGAACCCTATTAAAATGTTTTTCGTCGTTTTCCCTGTTTGTTCTAAGCTGTTTGTAATATTGTTTTAATAATATTATTAATGCGGCTGTCTGTTTTTATATCTTCCCTAGGCTGGTGAATTTAGCTTGAACCCTAGGGACAGATAGGTTTTTGGATCCAGGATAACAGTACTCAAGCGTTCCAGAGTAAAGTCCACGGGGTCGAAATCGTGTGTCGATCAAATCGAAAACTTAGGAGCAAAGGTGAATTTCTGTTAATATAAAACATTTATATTAGTGTGCTGCAAGATGGCAAGTAGAGCGTTAAAATTTGATCAAAATTTCAGGTTATAAATATTGGGATTGAGTGAGATTGAGCACTCGGTATTAAATATTTAACAAATCTCGACCCGCGGACTGCGAACGCATCCGCACCCCCAAGGCCGGCACTCCTCCAATTTAATTGTATATTCAGATACGGGCAACTTCTCGAATTAGGTTAGCCGGAATCGCCGCATTAATTAATATTTGTGTTTGAACTGTCTCCGTGCCCTTGAGTGATTAAGCGACCTTTCAAATAACAGTTAGTTGTCTTAGTTGTAGACAATTACTGTTGTTTGCATTCCAATTTATGAGGACCACAGTTGGACCATTACTTCGGGATTTATTTGATTTGATTGAGCTATAAATATTCAAATTCAGGAATGCGCCTTGTTTCAAACAATATACCTAATAATATTTCTATCAAATCTCATACCACCTACGCTGCAAGCTCCGCCATTATCATCTCAACATCTGTAATACGAGACAGTATTGGCCGTATTGTAATTCGATCTTATCATTTCACTCGCTAAAGAGGTGAAACGAATCGTAAATAATACACATGAATTAACGATATAAATCCTTTGTTGTTCGCGATGTTCTAGACAGAGGGTATATCATTGTACCAACGCAGCTGTGTTATTACATTATTCGGCTTAGTATGTTTTTGTGCGTAGTGCGAGGCAACTGTATTTGTTATCCTTTGGAAGTATGGCGACATCTGTGAGCAAACTCGAGTTCAACTAATAACAGGATCGTAAGTTCCAGCAACCTGTAATGAAACAGTACTCGTACACTGGATCGGGAGGTAAACATCCCAGCACCCGACAGTTGACTAGCTCGCATGTAATAACTTCACTTTCTTTTAGTAAGTTCTATTTAGCAACGAAGCCCTTATAGAATCCTGGAAATAAATAGATTGCTTAATGCGTATCGGAATACTATTATATAACTTAAATCTTCGGGTATTGCAGCAACAAACATAGTACAATATGCCAGTGTATGTATTTCTAAGAAGTTCTCCGTCCAACCATAGAGAATGTTAATAGCCTGTGAAAGCCAGATAAGGAGGTTTCCTAATCAAATATTCCGGAATCCTTCTTAAGAAAGAAGCCAGCCTCGACGAGCGGCCGTGCATAAGCAACAATATCGGTTCCTTTAAAGGATAAAGGCGACTGAAGGACGAATCGTAATCCGCTCGGAGCGCCCGACCTATCTGCTCAGGTACCGCGTCAAACTGCCCCTAGGGATGGGGCGCTACTTATCGATTTCTAAATAAATTCAATGTCTTGTCAATTTACATTTCTTGGACGGAAATACTTCCCTCCGAAGTGAGGAAATGAATAAGATAATCTATTTGGTAATCAAAACGGTCCATTCTAAAGGTGGAATGTTCTTTTTCTTCTTCTATTAGTATTTTTAAATTCACGGTAAAATGCTAGATTTATGAAGCAATAGACAAAATCTTCTATTTTTAAGCAAAGCACAAAGAATGGTGATTGAATATATGAATAATGTAAGAATCGTAACTTGTGCGGATCGAATTTTGAGAACAAAAAAGGATCCGTGGGATAAACATCGTTATGTGTCACGGAGCCATTACCCTCCCTAAACACGTCTATTTAGATGATGTGACAACAAGACATACCTTCCCTATCTTTATTGTGCAAAATATCTCGAAAGGTACCATGCGACGAAACTACAAAACATAGCAGTGTGCGTGTCCCCGGCAAAAAAAAAACAAACATCGTGACGTTTGAAAGTTTTGTCTCGACCACGCGGCGGTCCCCGGATTCTTCGCACAATACGTCATTGTAGTCATGGACATAATACGCGGCATTAACATTTGTACCGCAATTCACGTCAATGATGACGATTTATTGTTCACCATCGCAACACACTATGCGGTATAATTAATCCAACGTTTTTTACACAGCGATGATTTAGGATATTGTGAAGTTTGTTTTGCGGAGACATCTGCCGCGATGCTATTGTCAGACAAAATGTCGTCAGGTATGCCGGCTATAATGGGAATTATCTCTGAAAGAGTTGACGTTTCTCCTTTAAACTGTTGTCGAGTCGAGTGTTTTGACAATGCTTGTTTACTTAAGAGATTTATTCTCAAAGCGGTGCTTCATTAAGATTACCATCTGACATCTAACGAGCTCCATTGTCGACGGCATAGTTCAAATTTTTCTGCCATTCCAATTATATGGGCGAGTTGATAATGTTTTTTGTTTGTTCTGTTTATAAAGCAATATCTAACATTTCAATTTATCTTTTTCTTGATTCAGACAGAGCGACAGATAATGAGCGACTTAACTTACATTCACTAATGTATTTATATTTTGCACAGCTGTTTTAAAGAGACCAGATTCACAAACTTGATACTATTAGTCTGACTGCTCCCAACTAGTTAGTTTTAATGGTATAATATCACCATTAAATAAATCAGTAAAGCGTAAATAACGTAAGTTGGAGACACAGATTGTCGATCGATCTTCGAGATGGACGGACGCCGTTCATTTATCGAGTAAACAGAAAATTTATTAGACTCGTATAATTTTATGTTCTAAACAAAGGCACATCAGTTCCCACCTCCCCCGAAGCACCCTCCCCGGGCGCCACACCCGCTGCGCATGCACTTGTTCCCCAACATAAAATACGTACAAGTGTGTCTGTTTATGCTTCACTGTTTACATCTTTCCCTTCGACATCCATATAAATCTTACCGGAGACGCAAAGGTTAAACACTGCAGTTATTTAAGGCCCATCAGATAAACAACTTATACTTACGGCGCAATTTAACCTTGCACATGATCAATTCAATTGCATTTAGTTATATGCAAGTACCAGCTTTAAAACGTATCATCCATGCTAATTCGAATAGGCAAACACGACAAAACTGTGACACCAAATCATTCTCGGTCACGCACAATGCGGTGTTAAAATCAATTGGTCAAAGTCATTTTATGCATTCATCGGTCGGCTCGCATGTGGAAACGTCTTTTGAAATCCATTGTGATGTCAGACTCCCGCTGTGATGTCGCCGACACTGCTCCGCCCGCCGATTTCGATTAGATATTCCGAAGAAATTACAATATTTCTTCGTATAAAAAACACAGGAATCCAACTGCAAATTGCAAGTAAAATTATGGCCATTTGTCTCAATGAGCATCGAGATTAAAACTTGATCACACGGTCGGGTCAGCGGCGCCAACATTTAAAGTCATAAAACTAGATTGTGGATGTCCTGAAGAAAGTAGAACGCGAGATCCAATCCGAGTTTGCAAACAAGGGAAGTTACGGCGGCGGTGCGGGCGCCGGCTGCGGCTCGGCAAATAGGTGCGGTCGCCGATAAGACGCCGTCTCCTGTGACTCCTATTTAAATAGTCGCAGAAACGCTCACAGATTAAATCTTTCGCCTGTTTATTTTCCTTCCCGACGGACTTCGTCGACTAAAATATATCTAAAGCGAGATGACAAGTCGACTTATCTCTATCGACGCTAATCTAAACGCAGAACGAGTTTTTAAAAAGCTTCAGTCGCCTCCTCTCGCGAGCGGGGGTAGGATTATGGGAGCTTTCAACGGCGCGCAGTTGCGCCACGACACGGTTATTAAGGTGCTGCTTTGTTTGCGCATTCGACGATTCAGTGCACGGCTCGCAGTAAAATATTAAAACATGAGCAACCCGACCGTGGTCTGCGGTATTCCTGAAGCTCATTCAGAGTGCAAGACGGGCGCGGGCGCGGGTGCGCTCGCAGTTTAATAGTAGGTAGACGTTGCTTACTATATCAACAATCACAAAGTTAAAAGAAAACTTTGTTTGTCAATGCGTAGTTATTTTGAACAAACGGAATATGTTTAAGTGTATTAGGCACTCCGACTAGTACCAAACACAAAGACTCCGCGTTCGCCTGCACTATGAAACACCAGTGCAACTGACGATACCTCGTGCACTTTAATCCTTTGTTCCCCAACTTTTTTGGATGTATGTCAAACGACTTACCTTGCAAATATACTCCGAAAACTCTCCCGCTACCTATTTTAATTCTAATTGTCCGCTCCTCACATCCGAGGGTATTATTCTATAATGTAATCAGTAATTATTGCTTTAACGAGTCCGCCTTTAATTTGTTAGGCGTTTTAAACGGCTTTGCGCATTTGAATCACAAATTTCTTAGAATATTTCAAGAGGGTCGCTGCCTTTTGGAGGACATTATCTCTTCATAAAATTCAAGATCCGCTGAGTGTTTTATTGTATTCGTGAATTAAAGGTTAATGCTGCAAGCACTAAGACTCTTAAATATATTAATTGAATAAATTAACTTATCAATTTCAAATGTAATACAAGTGATGAAACGATACAAAATAAATGCGAGGAACGGGCCTAACAGTGAAAATTTGATTACGATAAAATAGAGTTGACTTATTGCGTTTGGGTGTCTTTTGTAAATATTAAGTTATTTTATCTCTAATCAAGTAATCAAGCATTCAGAAACTCAAAGCAGATACGAATTGAACCATGAATAAAACAAAGCAAAAGAAACATTGATCTTATTTATCTGATTTATATAAAAACTGGCAAGAATAATGACCAAGTTACTATTCTTCGAAACTAAAACAAAAGAATGCATTTTACAGAACATCTAATACCAATTTCTTTTTTTTAATAAAAAAGACAGGTTTTAATTTTTTTTTATCCAGCTTCCAATTTTATTTATTATTCAATAAGCTGGAATATTTTTAAGAACCAATCACTTTTAACTTTTGGTTCAATTTTGGTTTTAATTCCACAATTAATATATTTTATAAAAATGCAATTTGCATTGCCTATTACCAATTTACAACTGAATAAATTGTTTAGGCATAAAATTGCGGTTTTTTATTTTTTGTTCTACGTTTCGGTTACCTTGCAGTAACCGCTTTCTAGATTAACCTACCAATATTCTCAAATTGACCTTAATTGAATTTAAATAAATGAGGTCCAAAATAAAAAAAAACTTGCGTAAAGTCAAAATAGTCCTATTGTTTTATTGGCAAGGTAATAATAATAAATTACTTAATTCCTACAAATCTCATACATTGACCTGATTCCATGATAAGTCGCTTGTGTGTTACGCACAGAAAAATAGGTTACGATCATCAGATAACAGAACAGAGGAATCACAAATATACTACTTAGATCCATCACACTTTGTCCCAATTATACGTTATGAGTGCCTAAAACCAGTTCTACTGCATGTTTAATATGTATCCATAGCCACATGGTAAGAATTTCTTTTTTATATGTACTATAAAATCAAACAATAGCATCTTTTCCTTTTATTTATACAGATTAGAATAAAACTTTCATAAAAACCCGATGACATTCTTCGTGGAAGCTTCATATAGCCTCGAAAAACTTTGTATTCCTGTTTACCATTGGATTTTTCTAGCCGGTGCATAAAAGTATGTTCCCATAAACCGCTCACTCCACACTTGGAGTTGTTGTTCCTGTATGTAAACATTACATTAATATTAAAACTGAGTACAGCACAACATTCGCTAATGCTCGGAGAGATTCATTCGTTTTAAAACGTTTAAGGAGTTAGACGTTACCGTTAACAGTAGTCTGAGTCTGTGGCTTTAGCCTGACTTTGTTGACTACTGAAAATTCGTATTGCCATGGGGTGCCAGTGGGGTAGAATGTGCCGTGGGGTACCCGCAGAGTAGAATAGTACAACTGTACCAGGTATCTTAAGAGACGACGGAGGTACCAGAACCGACATGTGGCGGTATATCCACCCGAAAAAGTATAGCTCAAATCCACAGACCGGGGATGGGCAGCAGCATCCCCATCTCTAAACTAAACTAGCGCTGGGCTGTGCTGGGTGAAATTCCCCTTTTTTGGGAAGGCCTATGTCCAACAGTGGACTTCCAATAGCTGATATGATGATGATAAATTTCTTATCTACCAGAAGGCCAAGACCGACACTGCATCTGTTAATTAAGCCGATGCTCAATAGATAGACATTATATATTTCTACTTTCCTTGAATTTTAACCAGTGCACCAAGCTTCTAGGAATGTATATACTGTTTGTAGTTTACACTTATTTAGTATTTACAATACTTACAATTCAGGTAAATAACATCGAACGATCGATACTTCTGAAATAAGAACTACGTTAAAAATTTATATACAATAATAAAACTGCATTTTTAACGGCTTTTAAACGCGGTTTGTTTCATTCTCCACATATTACCTAGTTCTTTCAGTCAACATATATTAATCTTAAGAACGTTTACTATTAGGTAACCAACACAATAACTAATGTACATAATTAAACAAAGAAACATTTTTTACGCGAGAAATAAGGTTTTATTAGTATTTATTAGTAAAAGTTATACGAGTATACAGTGTTCCATTATTTTCAAATACTCATGTAGATCAATACTGTAGTATTTGAATTGCCACCCGCACCTAACCCAGGAAACGCTATAGGGACTACGTCATAGCAATCAACCGCACATCCTGTGCCTAACTATGCCTGCCTTAGGATATGTGTCCTGTTTGCTGTAGCGTCAACACTTTGAGAATATTGGAGATCGAATCACATTCTCGCATTGTATTCAAAAGACGATACCTGAATCTTATAGACAGCAAAATAATACTCTAAAATAAAATGGTATATAGAAAACAAGTACGGTGAGGTACCTGCAGAGTGGAATAGTACCTCCCACTGCAGCTCAAATGCACAGGGCGGGGATGGGCAGCAGAATCCCCGTTGCGAAAGCTGCGCTCTGCAATAGCCAACACGCTTGCCCAGTGCGGCAATTATGGGCAAAAAACCTCCTTACTTGGAGAGGCCTATGTGCAGTAATGGACTTTCAATGGCTGATATGATGATGATAATAGAAAACAATATTCTAAATCGGTAGTATTCGCCGGGTCTGCAGAGTAGAATAGTTATAATAATAACCTTTTATTATAACAAATGTCGTTGAGGTAACAGAATCGACAGTTGATGGTATAACCTCAACATGTTTTATCTTTTAACGGACAGCTTATTCGATGTTATGATTAGACGACCCGACAGACGTTGTCCTGATCAATAAGCTAGATACCGACTGCAGTGTCCTCTGCCAGGCTAATTTGTGAATCTAAATTATCCAGGAATGCATTCACAAAAATTTACTGAAATCGATCCAGCCGCTTAGGAGAATTTCAGTGACAAATACACGTATAGTAGAAATATGTATTTAAAAATAAAACTTTAAAAGGCGGGGATTTATGTAAATAAAAATAATTCATACATACATAAAAATATCAACGAACATTGCAAGTTAAAAATCATAAGAAAAATATTGAACATCTTATCTTACATCTTTCCTGAACTTTACTTGTGATTTATAAAACTTTGACAGGCCCGAAGGCGCAGATAGTAATGATCCGAGGTTCGATCCCCACTCAGGAAAAATATTTATATTTCTGGGTGTAACATATGTATCGAAGTATTTATTATATTTGTAACGCCACTTATATTCGTATCTTATGTCCATAACACGAATATAATATACTTTTAGCAACTTACGGACTCAGTGTATAATGTTGTGCGATTTTATTAAAAAAAAAAGAAATGTAGAAATTGTGTTATTTCTACGTTTGTTGCCGGATTAAAACCATAGACAAACTAAAAGTAGTGCCATGTTTCATGGAGCACAAAACAGAAACATGACGACAATATCTCGCATCTCTAGTGCTCAACCGTGCCTCTTCCTATGACAAATCTACTTACATTTGTTATTTATTACTCAAGACGTTGCTATTGCAGTCCTTATAATAAACCAGACAGTGTACACAAAACATCACAAAGGGTCTATGATTGCCTCTCTGTGTGATTTTAAATTCAAACGTCATCGTATCAACTAGAATACGTCCAATAACGTTTATTACCCAGTACAGTAAATGTTTGATGGCATGTACCCCCTATATCTATAATAAAGCTCGTCGACAACCCTTTGCAAGTCCCGAAGGCGTGGCTGCCATGGAACAAACAAACGGAAACTAAATTGAGAGGAGCGCCCGGAACTGGCGGTATACCTTTTCATTACAGAATCCCTTTTTAATTACCACGGCCCAAATAAAAATTGTATTTTTATTTCAAGTAGACGTAATTGAAAAGGAAATTGCCGGTCTGGGCGGCGGGCGGCGGCGTCGAATAAAACTTTAATATAATGCATAAGGCCCTTTGATCTCCGCACTTCGCTTGCATTAAATCGCTGAGATATCAAATAATGTAATACGAGAAATACAAACGTGGTTAGATACAACTGGTAAGCGAAGATTGAATGTAGTGTGATATTAGAAACGACAGTTTAATCCGCGAAAAGAAAACCGAAAGCAACGCTAAAAATAAAATTGTTCGCTTATGAGTCAAAAGACTCGTCACTCGGAAGCCGTGAACCTAAGAAGTGTCATAAATTACATGTGAAATAATAAAAGGAGGAAAATCTCCCATCCGCAAACGTTTTACAAAGAGGCACCCCGCCCTCGCGAGAGATAAATGTCGTCGGTAGCACGATCTCCTGTCGGTAGAAACGTGTTTCTAATAAAAATCCGTGTCGCGACTCCGACTCGAAGATGTACGACGCAGTTTTCAATTTAGAAACCCGCCACTGATATCTAACAAAATCCATTAGTATTTTCCAAATAATATGCTTTGATAACTTCGTCTCCGGGGGCGAAGGTAAGATAATTGAATATAAAAAGAAGCTAGATTACAAAAAATCAACAATTCATTCACCTTTGTCCGCCAGCGAAGAAGGGAAACAGTGGATCCGCGAAGGTAAGACACACGGTCAAAGGGAGGATAATAAAGCGTTGTATTTTCATTCTAATCCGCAATGGAGCCGGCGTGAGCCAGGGGGTTCGGCTGTGGGAGGCAGGGGAGGCCCGATATCTAAAATTACAAGCCTGCACAGAGTGCCTATCTCGAGGCACACCGTTCTCGGTTCCTTTATATTCAGCTGCCACTTTCAGACATGCCTCCATTTAAACTATGCCTTAGACATTTACTTTACGCGTAACGATAGGATTCTAATGAATGAGATGAATTTAAAGAGCACAGTAGCGCCGAGTGGTTAGTCCTATGCATATAATAGATAAAGTTTCAGATAATACTTTCAATGAATTATATTTATTTTTGTGTATACGAAGCAACACAGAACTGTCGAAAATTTCAGCCAATGAAACTTAAAAGAACGCACTTAAATATTAATGTTGATTACAAAATTTTGACGAAAACGTGATCAAAGACTAACTCTTATGATCGTTTCGTATTTTACCGAAATGTTGCCCGTCGTTTGCCAAATTAGTCTGATCTCTGCTTACTCAATACTGGTGAGCTCAAATCAGCCCGCATGCCGGCATGATATGCTGAAGTCATGTGCATCGAACCGTATCAAACCAGTCACGCTCGCGTGCCTAACTACCATAAGGCAAGTGCTGTCGCGGTATTAGCTACAGAAACCTTATCAACCCGACGCAGCCTACATGCATCGCCTCTGCCAGACACGTGTAAGCTCATATGCACCAAACCTATAAACCATATGCGATATGGCACTATTAAAGACAGCTGTCTTATGCATCTCATATGGCGTTATTGCACTACAAGTACTTTTTTATGAGTTAAAGAATTTTATCTTTTCCGAGATAATTTCTATTGTCTACAGCTATTTATTAAATGATGGTAATGCTATTTTTATGTTCCTAATTATTAGGTGTACCTTAACAACATGCATTGATATTGTTATCCATACGATATCGTCATCATAAGAGCCCTAGAATCTCAAACTGTAGACAAAAGCCTTCCCAATAAAGCGGGAATTCTGCCTATAATTGCCGCAGTGCTTTGCCACGGTAATGAACAGAACATTTGAGTTACGTTGGCTCGGGTAGGTATACCGCCATCGGTCAGTTCCCGAACCTCAGTCGCCCTAACAATACCTGATACTGGGTATACAACAATATATTCCAAACTAAATCGTAGTTTAAAACTGGGATAACCACAACAACGCGTTTAGGCTAAAGTTCCAGCTGTGATCGCAAATCAGGTCAACGAAGTAACACAAACTACGTACGGGACGTCACTCTCAAGATTGCTGTTGTAAATTGATTTAGACCAACTTTGTTTGACTGCAGATTGCTCCATTCTGTTATGGACACGCCAATTGGCGCTTAAGTATGTACGAGTATGTTTGGCATAGGTATGGTATAGGTACCTATAAAATGTTTAATCAACTCTGAGTTTCGAGATTCACCAGAATGTTTTTGGTATTAGAAACAATGCTATACATTTATTGGACATCAAAAGATTTACTTAAGAAACATTCTTATTCTTAGCTAACAGTGCCCCGCGGTTTGGCCCTTTCCAGGGAGTAAAGGGTGATTTCTAAAAAATATTTTACACGTGTTTCTTAAATGTCAATTAGGTACCTTTATACTGAATATAATAATATAATTTGAATAACTTTAAAAACAGCAAAGTTTTATAGCATTGCACCTCCGTTTTAAAGTTTTAAACCCTTATAGTTTGGGCCTTGCGTTGATATGTCAGTCAGTCAGTCAGCTTCTCCTTTTATACATATATAAAAAATATAAAGAAGTATAAAATAATATAACATATGCTGACTGAGAATGGTATTTTTTTAATAGCGTAAAGTTTTAAAGTGTTGTACAATTTACTTAATATTATTCAAATTACAATATTTTTTTAATTAATTACTATCGTATCAATTTGTAAATATAAAGTAAGAAATTCACAATCTTAACCGAATTAGAAGTACCTACAATTTATTTTTCACATTCATGTTTACGTCACAGACCCCTCATCTCTCAATTCTCAAAGTCAACCTACAAATCCCAATTCCCAGTGATATCCGTAACACGTAATAAGTTCCCGATGCCTCAAGAGTTATTGTCACAGATGGGCCGGAGTATGAACAAAGCAAGCGAATCGAATGTAATAAAAATCACTTTAACATTACGTAGCGACGGCAACTGATGTCTATCGCCATTGTGACACACGATGCGGCCGCGTCACTGGGGAAGGCTGAGTCGTACCCACTATTATTTTTGTACAAAACGATATTGATTGTTCTCGATCGTCCACATTTTATTCGGGCAATTTAAATACACTGTACGGATTCAGTTTATGTAGTGTTTAAACGCGTCGGTTCTCCACTTTTATTTTAAAAGGCTTTTGCTGCTTATTCAGTTTATATTCCGTTGTTATTTTTAATATTGAATGCTCTTTTCCTATGTTCATATCTTTTGAAATCAATCTATTTAAATGAAAAAAAGCTTTCTTGTATATTGTGTTCGAAATAACTTTCAATTTACAAAATTTCATCACCGCATAGTACGTTACTACAGGCCACTTTAATTGATTAGTTATTACAAAAGTAGGTCGTTCAGTCCAATTATCTATACTTATTGATAGTTGTCTTTTATGAATGACACGAATGTGGATATTTAGTGCCTAACTTATGCTTGGTTTCGATTTGATAAGTCTAATGTTGTCCAGGAATCGGAAGTTTGGTTAATAAGCGCCCAACATTCTCATAAAATTGACCCTTGATGTATACGATGAGCAGAGCAACTATTATATTGTAATAAGATTATAAAACTGAAAATACAACAAAACAAGTATGATTTAAAGATAAAAACAAACTTAAGCAAACTACTGTAAAACATACACGGTAGTATTATTGTATTTATAACACAAAAAGAGGTTTATCCTCAAAGCATAGTCGAATAATTGTGAACGCGGCTCCGGTTACCTACGCTCTTTGTCTTTGAAGGCACGGCAAATATATAGGTCAGTCCCGACACGGGTCCGTGACGTAACCGCGACGGTTCAACGGCTCGGCACATGTTCCTGGGACTGGTGTACGACATGAATAATTCCCTGTAAAACTTCCTGGGCGAGTGTATATACATGCACATGCATGTATATACACTTATGCGATAATGCCATCAAAATAAATCTCTGTTAATGTAATGAACTCGATGTTTACGTTTTATATTATGCAATGTTACGAGTCAGTAAAATTTATGTCTCGAATTTAGTTCTTTCACATTGTGTTTTGTTTACAATTACCAAACAAATAAAGAATCAACCATTAGTAATCAGATAGCCAGAAGAGTCAAAATATTGCTTTAAATCCAAGTCTTCCTTCGTGTATAAAATTCGCATCTATCTAATTTAAACATTAAAGAGCTCAGACTACAGTAGAATACAAATAATTTCAAAGCTGCTGCATGCAATCTTAGATTGCAGTCAGGCAGAAGTTGCAATCTTCAAGAGCGTCACAGCTTATCTAGCAACCAGATAGGGACTTACCACCTAATCGTCTGTTGAAGATGGCTGAACTTAGCCGCACAAGTTAAGTCGTATCACGTAAAATATCTGCTTTGACTTCCCAGTGCACTGTTAAAGCCAAAACAAAAGCCGAACTATATTGCCTATATCCTTTAATACCCTTTACCCATTGTTTCTCCCGAGATACGTCGGCTCTAACGCAACTAGTGGCGTGTGAAAAAATATGAACGCATCGAAACCGCGATGGCTGTATGGCGCGTGCCTCCTAATGACGTTTGACTCAGCCGGGGGGCTACTGCCACTTCCACCCCCATTTTTATTATTTCAACTTCACCTTTTATGTCACAATGCGAGTTTTATAGCTTTTATATGAAATTCTTTACACAATTAACTTGCACCCTCCTGACGAGAGCGCGACAACTGCCGGCTGTTAGTTTTTTTTATGTTATTATAAATTGCGTAATTAGTAGCACGCAGTTCACAAAGTGGAAAGATAAAGCAGTTATATGTATCAACAGAATCTTTATTGTGTTAAATTGCTGTTTGGATAACACTAGCCGCGTGTTGCCCATCTACTTTTGGAATGACTGCCGTAAAGATAAATAAATTGAGAATTCCACGAATGAGTTGCTATCTTAGCTTGTACGTAATAGCATATATGTACGTATCAAATACAATTTGTCCGCGACGTTAACTCTTGTTTCTCCAAGACTAAAAAAATACGAACTAAAGGATAAATCTTTAAGCTAAATAAATTAAATTTAAGTAGCTTAAATGCTATTCACATACCAAATGCCATTGAGGTCGTGAAAGTAACAAACAGACAGACTACCATTTTTTGCATTCTTTGTAATTAACATAGATTTTTGTCTTTATTCAATATATATTCGTCATCGTAATATCATCCACAGAACATCCTCTCCTGGATATACGCCTCTTCAATGAAGAGGGAATTAAGTCCGTAATTTTGCATTGGGCAGGCATGGTGGTAATCACATCTATGCTGTTCCGAGTGGAAATACCGCCATTTGTCGGGTCCAGTACCTCACTCAACATGTATGACACCGGGTACAGGGTTAGGTGTTTTTCTACTCTGCCAGCACCGTCTATATTGTATGGTAATCTTTTTTTTTATTACGCTAAGTTGACAACTTGTGCCTTGAGGTACCAGCAACATAGAATAGTACCTCCAGGTGTCGGAAGAGGCAACTAAGGTACCAAAACCGATAAATTTGCTAACACGCTGGCACAGTGCGGCAATTATGGGCAAATAACCTCCTTTCTTTGAGAGGCTTATGTCCAGCAGTGGACTTCTAATGGCTGGTACGATGAAGTTGACGACTAAACATACGGTCCGCCTGATAGTAAGCGTCATCGCAGCTTATAAGCGCTCGTGCCATCACATAGATATCGATACCACGATGTCAACCTTGTGACTTGAAGATATTATACTAACTACCTAGTAATTTCACTGCCTATATTGTCCTTGAAAACTGGTACATAGCAATGCTAACAGTTTGGCGGTAGAAATAGACGAGAGTGAGCTCCCAATGAAGACGACCTTTGTATAAGAGTTTCCTCTTCTTAAACGGACTTAGTATTGATGTCTTATTTTTCACTATAATTCCAAATGCAATCTATAATAAGACAAAAATGTTATCTTCGTCTCATGATATCCTAAATTTAGACGTCTGTAAACAACACACTGGAAATTACTTTTTACGTCCCATATCTTACCGTTGTACAAAGAGCACCAGTACGAATTCCCTGTGTGAACAAAGCGAGCGCCTATCTAATATTCCCACCTAATCCATACGGAATCCGTCCACGTAACTCCGTTCCTAATTGCCGCACCGCGCAGTATCATTTACCTCCCTGTTTTTCCCTGTCTCCGGTAAAAAATCGCTCGTTTGTGCGTGATGAATGACGCCGGCGACAGAGCGCGCGTAATTGGCTGTCGAAGTCTAGAGCTAAAAGCATACACGTGTAGCAGGCTCACCATCTGATAGGCTATTGTCTACCTCGCTTATCTGGCTTCGGCTTGAAGCTATAAATTCTTCGTGTAGCATTGTCTCTGCTTTTAGGCCTTGTGAACTACGATATTGGACAGGCCTATTGACAATTGTTATGTAATAACAGTAGACTGAAATGATACATGTGATTGACGCTGTTTGTATTTGTTATAATGTGTATATATATATATATATATATATATATGTGTGTGTGTGTGTGTGTATATACATTATTATAAATGGTATGACAAGTATGGTTTTTCACGAGAAGTTTAAGTTTTCAAGACTTTAGATATTTCATGTTTTCTAACATTTACACGTTCGCTACTCAGAATAAAACTCTTTTAATACTGTAAGGCAAGATTTATTTAACTTCTCACATGTTTTTTTCGATGTTTCGGTTACCTTGCGGCAACGGTTCTCAAGCTTGACTTCTTTTGTCGTTTTTATATAAACCGTATTTTAAAGCTGTTAAAAGAGGTATTTTGTTATAATAGTACCTCATCTAAATGATGTAAATAGTGTCACTACATGTTCAAATTATCTTTTAAATATAAATCAGATAAAGAAACATGTACTTAAGCCTACAAAATGTATGTGATTTACAATAATAAGGCAGTACACTTTGAAATTCTACTTATTTATTTAGTAACATCTAGATCTGGTAGAATCCCTTGTCAGTGGTCGCCTACGTCAGTATTAGAACGTTGGAAAACCCCGAAATCCTAAAGCCAGTGGTTTCAGCTGTACGTTGATAAATAAGTCAAGTGTTTCGAGGTATTTTTCCTATAGACCCATATAAATTTATCCTAAAAGTTTATAATTCTCTTTTCCTCTTAAATTAATACCACTGAACTAACTGTTACTTGACTGGAGCTCAAAACTTGCTTTAATATAACTTTACTTCGAACAAAGTTGCTAAAGTTGACAATCTGTAATTAAAATTTATGATTAGTGCTTATTGAGTTGTGACTTACCATTCAACTGGTGATATGGTTAGCTTATTACATACTTATTCTATCCATGACTACGCCCGCGTTTGGTTCAACATGTGACCTAGAGAGAAAGGAATCAGTATTTTTAACAAACCCTCAGAAACATTGTCATTGCATTTGTCTCTTATTGTCGTTGGAAATATTATATTAATTTATTAAAATATTTGCAAATTTGTAATACAATATACACATGGCAGACCTAATAGCCAGTGGCATTTTCTACCAGTCAACCGTCCGGCACAACAGAAAATGAGATAAAAAATTTAATAATAATTATAAATATAAAATCAAAAATACTAAATTATTAATTTCAGTTTTAAACATATATATTAAAATATATATATATTACTATTATTACATCTGATATAGATGAGACAGAAAACGAGGGGATAAATAGTATATTCAAATGGAGACATCAGAAGAAAAGAGAATTCGTAAATACTAAAAAAACAAACTTACTCGATGATTTCTTGATATTAATAAATTGATCGGGATACTTAACTACATTTAATGCCATAAGTTACGGTCAAAGAAGAATAGTTCTGAGTAGGTACCGAAGATGGCGGTATATCCATCCGAAATACACGGGACTGGAATTAGTAGCCACATACGGATACGAAGCTATGCTCTGCGAATGCCACAAAATGCCACCATATGCATTGATGATGGTCTTGAATGTTGATGATGATAACAATTAAAATCTATTTACCCGTTTTTCGTGTATCAATAATTATCTAAACACTTTCACATTTATAATATTTGTACAATTTACATGACATTACAGACTAATGTCATTAACCAATTAGCTATTTTAGGCTCGGCTTAGTTATAATTATACTCCCCCTGTCGTCTAATTTAAGCTACTATCATAACCGAGTAATAAAATAAGTCACAATCTTCAAACCCTATCTAGAGAATTAAAAATAATTAGAAAAATATGATCCTTTGAACCGAGAGCTTCAATATTTTGATAACATATCTAGAGCAGAGATTAGCTTGAACGTTTTGACAGTTAATCTATTTGAAAGATTTTCGTACCATCCAAACTTTAATTAGGGGATAAAAGAGATTTTTATATATACACTAGCTACTCTATTTGGTTTCGCACGGGAAGCAGAAACTTTTTTCGATGCATCGTATTGGCCTGGGCACATCTTTAATGCTTCAAGTCGTAATGTTTTGTACCAACACTTTCTAAAGTCGGCGTTTTTAGCCAATTTTCATTAAGTTAAATATTTATGGGTTCGAATTTTTTCCACAAAGCGCTCTACACATCAATGAAACTTGTACGAAAATCTGTCAGTTCAGTAACTTTTCAGTTCATCATGATCACACATACATGGTGTAACAGGTGAATGCTCTCATCACTACCTAATGTAAATAATAATAAATCACCACCTCTTACCTGACTGTGAGATAAGTCGCTTAAAGCACTTGTGTTATGTATATTAGACAATAGAATAGAATAGAGGATCACAAATACAATACTTAATTGCATATTAAATAACCACACACAGAACAAACACAAATATTCATCATATACATGTTTGTCATCGGACCGAACCCTCGACCTTTGGGGCACAAGGAACGAACACTATCGAATGCGCCATCGGGCTCGTCCGTAATAACAGAAGGGTTAGTTTTTTTCACTTTTCTCTATATCAAATGCTCGTTTGCTTGACGTCCATATATTTATTGATTTGTAACTGTTAAATGACATCGACGCTCATAAAGCAGACTTTATCACGTGCGTGGGCCTTACAAATGCAGCTAAGGTGTGTTGTGTACCGTTGGAATGTTATTAGAAGGCGACGGAATGCGGATCGATCGGCGTTCGCTGTCTGAAAAGGAGGCTTTTTGCAGGCCGACGCCGAGTTTGGAGATAGGCCGCCTCTTTGTGGTTATTGAGAGAGCCGCAAAAAGAATACCACGGAAGCCGTATAAATGGCTCGCTCTTTTATGGCTGTATCAAGTCCATGCTTGAATCCTATCGAACTTTTTGTATTTACCTTTAAAATTTGTAATATTATTTTTTTACGAAAATTTCATAGCATTTATTAAAATTATATAATTCATAAATTCCAAGTGTACACACAAAAATCGGAGGTTTTTTGTTGTTCGTTTTTGTATATTTATTATTTTTATCGTATGACATGTTGACAGTTCGATATTCCACAAATTATTTTGACTTTATTAACAATAAACTTATTTTATAACCTAAATTTTTTTAAAGCATGCCATGGAGTAAGCAGCTCTAGATATGATTCGATCTAGATAGAATTTGGAAGTTGAGTTTAATATTTTGTATTTTTTTATAGTATAAATAAAAGATGATACGGAGATAACCTTTAATGCTCAGCATAAAGCTCAATCCTGGTTGACAAGATGGATCATAAATTTAGCAATTTGAAGTCCACTGCTTGACATAGGCCTCCCCAAAAGAGGAGAAAAGCGGGTATTTTGCCTATAATTGCCGCAATGGACAAGCGTGTAAGCGAATGCAGAGCTCAAGTTTCGCAACGGTGATACTGCTGCCACAGCAACAGTGTTTCGGGTGGACATACTGCTATCTGTCCGTTCTGTTACCTTAGCCGCCTCTTACGATACCTGGTAGGAGGAGGTACTATTTTAACACAACATGGGTAAAAATAAATATTAAATTAATTTTTAACGAAAAGTTTCTTATCGTCAAAATCATTTTTTATAAGACCCTTTAAAAAGATTTAAAAATTTTAGATTATACATTACTAAGACGATTGTTAAAATACAATATTTATGAAATTCAAAATGAAAGACAATTCTACATATATAGTCTTTATTAGCATGTATCGCATCCGTATAGACATTATTTTATGGGCTTTCAAAGAGAGCGCTGTTTCAGTAAACTCTCCATAGAGCAATAAATATTGCAGCCAAATAAAATTCACAAGCTGCACTCACTCGTGAATCGCTTCAGTCTAAAGCTCTGATAATTGTTCCAAGAATTCATTTTGCATTGCAGCAATAAGGGCTCCCGCACAAAAATGATTTAATGCGCAACTCATAGACATTTGTATTTATTTTGAGTGTTTATCGCTTCTCTCGGAATTACTTTTCTCAGATGGTCGTAATATTGCATTAATTAATGGTCTCACATTATGGTTACTAAAAACTTTCGCTTTTCAGTTACGAAATTAAAAAATATTTGATTGACTAATTAGATTTAAAACAGTATTAAGATAATCGTTTATTAAAAAAAACCTTAGCCGTGTTTAAAGTCCCCGCGTCTTAAGTACTTCGCTTCTTTTTTTTAAATAAAAAATATAATTTAGAAAAGTTCAGTAAACACATATATTAATAATATTATAAACTGTATTAGAAAGACGAGATTATAAACAGAAGAAAAAAATTTCAACGGTCAAGAAGTTTTATTAAGTCACACATTATTATGGCTATTACGATCGTGTTTAAATTTAAGCTTAACTAATTAATTTTCAATTTATTCATTAAAATATTGTATTTTTTCAATGGAGTTATCACTATGTAACAATTGTTTGTTATTTGTGTTCCCAATAATATCTTTCACCGAAACAATTTTCTCTCTTAATTCACAAATAGAGCCCTCAATTGTGCAAGTACAGTCGAAATCAACAGCGCGGACGCGTTGCTTAGAGACGCCCTGCGCCATGCGCTACCTATGCTGCCCATTGTCCGCAATATCCTCCATCATACACGACATAATATACTACACCCGCCTGTATTGTCCGCCAATCCTTATTTCTCCTCTTCGCTCTACTATAATAGGAATTTTTGAAATTGCAACAATACACATACGAAATGGCTCGCCTGCCGTAATTTTGTTCTTGTTTCCTCCACTAACTAGACGGTTTATTTCGTTGTCTAGTCTCGGACTAGTTGTTTAATTTAAGTAACTGCCGTCACGCTATGTCTTTATTGGGTCGGATGTTAAATACGTTAAGTTCTTCAAAGCCAAGCCGGGTTAGACTTTAACAGTACCTATTCGTATAAGGGTACATAAAATCTGTTGAAATACTTCAATGTTATTATTATATACATTAAATATTTCTTGAACTAGTTTAAAAAATTCCGTTTGATAACTTAGTTTTGTTATAAATTTGCTGTGAGGTACAGACAGAGTAGAATAGTACCTCCCCCTGTACCAGGTGTCGTAAGTGACAAGTTGATACTAGAACCGACAGATAGCGTTATATCAATCGGAAATAGTATTGCTTAATAGTACATGGTGGGGATATGCAGCAGCATCCCCGTCGCGAAAGCTAAACACTATGATTGCCATCGTTTGCCCAGCGCGGTAATTATGAGCGAAATTCCCTCTTTCTTGGGGAGGCCTATGTTCAGCTTTAGACTTCCAATGGCTGATATGATGATGATGATGACTATGTTAATTTTATAAGGAAATGAAGATATATATGGTATTATTATACTTTGCCATTTAATAATATTTTGGTATAGGAAAGATACAGATTCGAGTCCCGCATGACTCATAAGATACATTAATATTTTTCTTGTAACTATCATCTTAATTACTTGTTTTCGTTTATTAATATGCAAAAAATACATTTATTTTTGCCCGGAAAGGGTGAGCGATACCAAATCAATTCAATATTTGGACCAATGGTAGATGGCATTAATCTTCCAAATTTAATCAATACTTTCTATTTGGATAACGTCGCTAGAAGCGATACAAATTCACCAGTTAATTAACTTTATGAATTATTAAGTATACATTTTTTAATTTATGTAGACAACCTTTGCATATTTTATCAAATATTTCTACATAAGTTTATGTATTAATGACATTAATACCCATTCAGATAAACTTCCATGCTTGACCTAATTCAGTCCTCAGCTAGTACGAATATTTGTGATAACACTAAAATTGTATCTAGCAATTTAAATTTAATTAAATTGACCTGTTAAATTTCCGCATTAAAACAAATAGCCCGTTCACGTAACGGTTATTATCTAAATTGTTAATCTGTAAATTAACAATGAACCTGTATAACGTTAACATTTTGTGTGTTTATCGTCAATAAGTGCCCACCTGTCTATAAACACAGTGTAAAGCTGTTAAGTAGGGTGTCTCCTAATTAGTCTATTACTTGATTAATTTATACTTATAAATAAAATGAACAGACTTTGTTTGCAATTCCAAGCTAAGAGTTTTTACTGGATGTATCTAAAGAACTTACAAAAAATATCTTTACTAATCTCTGAAACGGCTTGATGAATTTTACTAGGATTTGCTGAAAACACAATGCTTTTAAACATATCAAAATCGTGTTCGTCATCTTATTTCGCAACCAGCTTTCGCATATTTTATCAATTCGCAATTAAAGTTGCAAATATTATGTTTTATTTGATAAACAATTTTTTTACGTTAATTTGACTAGACCGATGCCGCAGATGCACTGTAACTTGTACGCCAAATATTTATAATTTAAAATCGTTGAAACTAAAAAAACCGTCATGAAAAGATTACAAAAAGCCTATACTCCTAAATAAATAGTTTTATTTTAATTTGATAACAGCAACCAAATATATAACAAAAAGTTAAGATCACTTGCCAACATATATTGTAAGAATGTACTTAATTTGTGTATAGACGTAATAAAAAATTGTATTAGTAATATACATAAAATCTATCAATTGATCTTTAAGATTAACTAGAATAGAATACAAAATATTTCATATCCTTATAAGTTGTAGATATTAAAAAGGCAGGGCTTATTCCTATATGGATATGCAATTTAACAAAAAACACCCGCCTTAATTTGTAAAACATTCATACTAACTTTGCAGCCCCCTTTTACAGCCTAAGGGATGATTTTCAAAATTAATTTTTACACGTGTTCCAAAACTTTCAATGGAGAACCTTTATCTGAATTTAATTCGAATAACTACACTTACTGTTCTCTTAGGTTATAAAAGTATAGTTTCTGCGTTTATATGTCAGTCAGTCAATTGATCAGTTTGTCATTTTCTCTTTATATATATATATATATATATATATATATATATGTATAATATAAATATTTTATTTATATACAATATAATAAAGTATTAGAAATACAATAACTTAAACGTACTGATCTATATTACAATATGCATGTGGTCGCTAGTAAGGAAGCGGAAGCGCGCGCCACACCTGTCCCCATCCTTTAAGCCTTAAAAGTGTAAGACGTAATGTGGTCGACACCCACGGGCTTCGGTCACCAATTGATTTTTAACGAGGTCTAATAATATGTTTTAGATCATACCTCGTAGAAATCATTATATAATAGTAAACTTGTCGGATCCGACAAACTCTTACTATCTGCTTTTCTATCTAATAACGAAAGGAAATAAGAAGAAAACTATTAGACTTATTAACTCTTGTACCAAATATTTTAATGAATAAATTAAAGCGATACAAGCGATATTGAACTCTAAATGCGAATTATGGAATACAAACGAGACTAACTTTTTATGGTATTTTATTGGTTTATCTGTATCCTTGTGTACATAAATATGCTATAAAACAAGTAAATAAAATATAAAACGGATAAATTTCTTAGCCTGACACTTTAATGTTAAAATAATCTCTAAAGCACAATACTAAGCCTAATAATCCTTATAGATACAAATGCATTGTCGATGCCAGCATGACAATATCCATTTTAATATCTTTACCGAACTGTCAAGACGCTTGTTAACACCGCAGCAAAACTATGCAAGAATTACTATCAAAATTCCAGATCGGGTTCTAAGGAATCTACGAATTCAGTCCAAGAGTTTTTGTGTTAGGGGACAATAACCCACTGGAGTCGACATTTCGTGGCACGACATGACTGATTAGATCCGATCCTCTAAAACCCTACTACCGGCCATTGTTCCTTTCAAACTTGACACTTTATTTACCAGTCTGCCCATATTGAATCAGCTGTAATCGCTCGTTTTCCTCTTCTGTTTGATTCATTGAATATCCTGTTTTTAATTTGTTTTCGTCTATAGTGTTTGTATGTATTTACATACATACAAGCACACTTATGTTTAATGAATGCTATTCTTAAAATAAAATTTCTTTTTTAAACCCGCCTCAATGTTTAATTTGGCTGATAAATATTTTATACAAAACTAGCATCTCCCGCGGGCTCACACGCTCTCTTTGGATACATAATGGAAGGAGCTTATAATAGGGATACGATCGCTCAATTAAATATTGTTTTCAAATCGTAATATAGTTTAACTAGTATCGCCCTGCAGTTTCACCCGTGTTAAGTTTTAGAACTTTTACCCTCATAAAGGATGAATTTTAAAAAAATAAGTTGCACTTTTTTCATGACTTTTAATGGAGAACCTTTAACTGGATTTGATTTCAATAACTTAAAACCAAACAAAAAGTCATACTATCTTTGTATCTCCGTTTTACCCCCTTGAGGGTTGAACCCCTTTTAACGCTAATAGTTTAGTCTCTGCGTTGTTATGTCTGTCAGTCAGTTTCTTCTTTTATTTTAAACTAAATTACAAACCTATATAAACTCGCACGTATTTTCCATACGAATAATTGTTTGCGATATGCTTCGACCCCCACATACTTTACTATCCCCACATTGGTTGATCAGCGTATATCTTTCAAGATACGAGTATACCAACAGCTAGATTACATACGAGCACGTAATAACATTTTTACATTGACTGATACCTTACTTATTAGTAAGTAGCTTAAAGCACTTGTGTTACAAAGTAATCGCAAATAATATACTTAAATACATATTTAAAATCCAGACACAAAACAAATACAAATATTCATCATATAAATATGTATTCTGAGTGGGGGTCAAACTCTTGACCTCATCTGACTTTCGTATGAGATAGGGCCCGTATACATGAAAGGAGAAGCTGACTAACTGACATGTCAACGCAGGGCCTAAACTATAAGGGTTAGAAACTTAACGTTGTGTATAGTGGTTTCTTTTATAAAATAAAGGAACACTAAGAAAGGATTTTTGAAAATCTAAAGGTGCAAAGATATCATTAAACTTTGCTGTTATTGAAGTTATTAGAATGATATTAAGTATAAAGGTTCTTCAATTTAATTCAATTTAATGATATTCATGAAACACATTTAATATATTTTTGAATCAAATGATGAGGATAAATACCCTTAAAAGGGTAAAATGGAAAATACAAGTTTAGTATGAGAGTTCTATCACTTAACGCGGGTAAAACCGTTGGCCGCTGCTAGTTGAACAATATAATCATTTAAAAATCAATATTTAATTGAGCGATCGTATCTCTATTATAAGCTCGTTCCATTTTATGTATCCAAACAGAGCTATGTAAACGTTTAGCTTATCTTAGAATCTGTGAAAAGTCAACAGCAATCTCGAACTCCGCCGTGTTTCGGGGTATTTTGTGAAAAATCAACGGTGCCTTCAAACTTTGAGAATTAACGAGCCAGCTTATTTATAAATTTAAAACAGACTCAAGGATGAGATCATTTACATTTATTATTGTTTGTAACTAAAAATCCACAATTTTGTTTAGATATTTTATGCACTTTTCCCTCGAAGCGTTCCAATTTATACAGTCAAATAAGTTGTTTTTTTATTGAAAAAGAGATGCAAAATGGATGCACAAGATGCAATTTGGTATTACAGCAGAATAAAGCTTTTTTGACAGTTATTATTTTATACATTGACCTGACTAAGTCTAAGACATCAGTTTACAGAGGAATCACAAATATAATACTAAAATACATATTTTTAACACCCAGACACAAAAAAACACCAATATGATCACATAAATGTTAGTCGTGGGTAGAGATCGACCCTTGGTGCATAAGACAGAATCACTAGCGCCATAAGGTCAGTCGATCGTTAACTACCTTATTTACTAAATTTAATGTCCATGATAATTTAATTATAGTCTTTATTTGTAATTGAACTTGAAACTTCTACGCTAGTGAGCCACTTATGTATGTAAGCCACCAATAGCGTCATAATAATACCTAACGTCCAAAACTGACGCATAAAACTTGAAAAAGCCGACAAAATCGCACCACCCCTTATTTATAAGGTATAAAGATCGGAGTCTATGCAATTCAAGTTGTAGTTTTTCGTGTTCACTTTGTGTTTTAATACGAAAACTTAGTCTGGTTCGAGGCGATGTCTGCGGGAGCGGCGGTCGGAATATTTTCTGTTAGCATAATACGTCTTCATGATACCCGTCGAACGTTCCCCGGCGCCGGCAGGCTACCATTTTGTCTTCATTCTGAACGAACGAGTCGTGATTTTTGATCTAACGTTTGCCGTCATACATTCTCGTTCTTATGTGGGTTTTGTAGGCGTGTTTCAAAAAGCAATCGATGATTAACTTTCGCGAATGAAGCTAGCAATTTTATATACTCTTCTGGTATCATAGCTTAAATAAGATATTGAAAATCAATAATGAAAAACCCGAAACCTGTAAACTTTATAGGATTTGATCAAGTACTTTGTTTTGATTGACAGTGCTTATTTCTTTTGATCTCCAATCGCAGAGACAATATCTCGTGTTATTCGTCAGAGAACCGTTGTCCGAGTTCTCAGAAGAGCTTATTTTTTGACAGTTTATCAACCATCTAATAAAAGGAGGCTTATTAGCTTAAGGGTAAATAAAACCTGTCTTGAAGTATGGTAAGACAAAATACACGGTTGAATTTGATAACGATCCAAAAAGGTTGTATAAATTACTGTATTAACTATAAGGCTTAACTATAAGGGTTAGAAATTTGAAATTTTTCACATTCTTTTTATGACGTAGGGGAGCACTAAGAAAGGATTTTCGAAAAACCACCCCCTAAATAGGTAAAAGTGCAAAGTATGATTTTGCTGTTTCTGAAGTTATTTATATCAAATTCAGTATAAAGATTCTTCATTGAAAGTTAGGAAAAACATATGTAATTTTTTTTTTTCGAAATCATCCCTTTAGATGATAAAAGGGGTGTGCAATACTACTGTGAAAGTTTTACAACTTAAAGCGGGTGAATCCGCGGGGCGCTGCGATTAACTATAATTGAAAATATTCATTGGTTATCGTAAAATGATAAAATCGGCCAGAACTTTTGATAATAATTTTTCTTTTATAGAACTACAAGTTTACAGTTATTTTTATTGTATTATTTAGATCTGAAATCCGTTTTAAGTATTATATATTTTTAATTTTATTTATTACTGTAAATGGAATATATTGTATGTTTCCTTAGTTAAATTAAAATATTAATAAAATAAATACCTATACCCTAGAAGAAATAACTATGGTTGACAAAACATTTGTTAAAAAATTAAAAGAAAGTAAAAATAAGCTCAGACCTTAGATCATATTAATAATGTGCATTTTGACGTCTTTTTCTATCGTAAATGTAATGACGTGCTGATTTCATTTTAAATAATTTTCCCAGTTCCATAAAAATAACGAACAAGCTGAAACCAAATATTGTCACAAAGTTATGTTGCTATATTCGTCACGTATATCCCAATGTATTGAAAGTGCATTGTGCTGAAAGTCTGTTATACGCGATAGCGCGTCACGTGGGCTCGGCTTAAATGCAAAAGGCTCGGTTCATAGCGGGACAACTTCAAAATCGATTTTCAACTAAACTTCTCGTGACAACTTTCCGTTTCAAATTCAAACACGTTCGACTTAGATAACGCATACATTATAAGGATACCGCGTCACACAATTTCGTTATAATAAGAATAGAAAGAAATTAATAAGAGATCATTTAATATCACTTATAGGTAATAAAAGTCCCAATGAGTTTAAATATTCACGTTTTGAAGTATATAAAAAATAGTAAAAAAAATATGAAATATAAATTTGCATTTATATAAATTACTGTAATAGTAATTAGTCAATACTATATTATACTTTTAGAATTAATTAAACGGTGTAAAGTTAGTTATTAAATATTCCAACAAGATGCCTCAGGAGAACTCATTAAATTTTTGATAATGAAAATGTTTTGAAATATCTAATATTTTATGATTAAAAATTTGGTTGTTCAGCCATGTCATATTTGACGAATTGAGCAGACGAGTGATGGATAAACATTAAGGTAAAGACGAAAGCTGCATAACTATCTACTTTAAGAATGAACGATGGAATATTTTAACGCAGACTAGATCATTACTCCTTGTAATAAATCGTCAAGGAGGCATGAAATTTGAAAAATTTAGAATACTGAGTGCACCCTGAAAGGGTTTCTAGTTACACGAAATGAATGTTGAAAATATAAGTCATTTCATATGCAAGATATGTTGAAGTTAGACATATATGTATAATAAACCGCGAGGTACCGTCAGAATAAAATAGTACAGGGAGAGGCCCTGTACCAGGTGACGTAAGAGACGACTGAAATATCAGAACCGACTGATGGTGGTATATCCATCCGCAACAGTGTAGCTCAAATGCATAGGGCGGGGATGGGATGGGCAGTGGAATTTCAATGGCTGATATAATAATGATGATGATGATGATGATGAAATATTCGTCTTTGATAATTCGCATTTAAATTAGTAGTGTTCGCGACAAATTATCTAGTAGGTACATTAGAATGCTTCATAAATAAAACTAGCCGCGGAGTACCGGCGGAGTAGAATAGTACCTCTCTTTATACCAGGTGTCGTAAGAGGCGACTGAGGTACCGGAACCGACAGATTGCGGTATATTCATCTGAAAAAGCGCAGCTTAAATACTACAGGGCGGGCGGATGGGTAGCAGCATCCACGTCGCACAAGCTGCGCTCTGCCATTGCAAACACGATTGCCTAGCTTGGAAATAATGGGCAAAATTCCCTCTTTCTTGGGAAGGCCTATGTCCAGCAGTAGATTTCCGATGGCTGTAATGATGATGATGAAAATAAATAAACCAATGTACGAGTAAGATCAGTTGACAATACTATCGTAAGCTATGTACAATGTATAGCGGTCTCTCGATCCTTATATAAATAAAGCGAACACAAAATTGTAATATTGTCTTCATCGATATTTATTGATGTCAATGTCATAGGAGCAGTTCACCGCACTGGTTTTCCTCCGTACACTGTACCATTGAGACTGTATCAAACTTTTTCCATTATCTCCCGATGATAGGTTTACATTAGGATACAGTAAACATTTTATAAAGTAATTTAAATTCACTTAACGATTTCCATAATGATGTATAATATAAGCCTGCCGTTTCAAAACGAACTTTTTTTATATATCACCCCCACTCATTCATCATGTCAGTCTAAAATACGCGAAAGATAACTTTTGCAGGCTGAAATTTTAGTCACCCGCTAGGGGATAAGCGAATTCGTGGAGCTTAACAATAGGCATTTTTTTCGGGTTCGAAATAAATGTTCAATCCGATAGGTTGACTGTTCATTTAGAATGAATAACTTTAAATTCTTTCACCGTTTTGGCTGCAACAATATACTGCTGTATACATACCAAAGGAAGTCATAGTAATACAACTTTTTTCATTACAACATTTCCTAATGACACTACGGAAATACTTGTACATCGAGAGCATTATTACTTACAAAAAACAATAGGCAATCTGATTCTGATTGAAATTCTGATTTTATGTAAACGTTTTTGCTAGACCGCATAACCCAAGCATCTGTAATGACTTCTATCTATAAGGCAATTTTTCACGTCTGTAAACGACTATCTATCTTCGCTAGCCTATATTCATTAACTACAGTCTAGAGTGCAATTGTGCCGGCATAATGAGAATAAGAGAGGGCATGAAAATTACCGTCGACTACTAGGTACTTTCCTATAATTAAGGATTGGAATAGAATTTTATCCTTCCTTAATAATAATGGGGGGAATGAAAGTTGATGGAAATTGTGTAAATATGAGCAATATAGGGAGCAGCCACAACGTCCCCAGCCAATTTGTTGTGTTTATTCCGTTCCGTACTTTCCGGTGGTTTCCGGCCAAACGACAAATTCGGCGTACGGCCGGCCTGCCGAGCAGATTCGATTTGCTCTAACGCGATAGTCACACATTCAGCTCCCGGTGGACCGTGTAAGTGCTCCATTCACTACGGAGACCATTATTAATACATCCCTCCCCGCCCGACTCTCCAGGCCTCATTGTGCCCTCACGAGCTAATCCTCAGGCCGGCAAAGATCGCCGGTCGAAAGCGACCGACCCAGCTTTGTGAAACGTAATAGGGTCCTACGGTTAAATGCCGCGTGTAATTCTTGGTTTGCGATTGTAATTATCTATTGAATCGCATTGCTTGGAGGGAAGAGTTCAATTATCGCGCGACGCTCTACTGGGCTGATTGATTGGTTTTGGACCCAGCTTGATAGACGTGCTACTAAAATTCACACTGAATTAGTGAAGCGCCACAAGCTTATCAGGTAGTATGCTACGCAATCTATGCATGGCAAAATTATCGATTATATTTTATTTGGTCACAGGAAATATTTCGCTGAAATATTATTACCTTATCAAATTTTACTGAGTAAACAAATAACATGTATATTTTCTAGAACATTTAGTTCTGTTTTTCTAAAACATAATTAAAATAGACATTAGTTAATAGGGGTAAAAAAATGAGAATATTTTGAAAAAAGTTATCGAATTTTTATAATAGCTCCGATAGAAGATGTCCTTTGGATCAATCGACAGATGGCGGTATATCCACCCGAAGCAGTGTTGATAAATGCAAAATGGACGGGTAGCGGCCTTATACCTGAATAGACGATCTAGCACGTTAGTTGCCATGCAGTCGTTGAGATGTCAAGCAATGGATGTCCAACTGCTGATATGATAACAAGATTGCACACTTGATTAAGTAGTAGTCTTCGGATGAGAATGTTTCGAAAAACATTATATATAATATTGATGCCTATAATCGTTAAAGGCCACTTGCTAAAGATTTACAACATCTAGTGACCCTCACCGGAACATGGTTCACGTCATAAAGAAGAATACACATGGATACCATTCGACTTATGTACCCTAACGGCCATCGGTATTCCCTGCTATGTTTCGCCCACTGCCACTTTAGCAGAGCAAATTTATCGGTAGCTGGAACTCTCCTACGGATGTCTTCATTTATGTAAGATCAATCAGTCACAATACAATGGATAACCATGCTTTTGTCGTATAAGTCAGCAATTGCATATAGGTGAAGACTTTTGCTGTGACTCAGTCAGGTACCTTGAACGCATAGAATTATTCTGTTCTTTCTTTGTATGTTATTTATTCTTTGTTTTTGATTTATTTTAGAACCATCCCAACATTGTCCAATCGCCCATGTTGGTTTTTAACCTCTAAAGTTTTATGTAATATATCTTAGATCCATTTGAGACGTGGGTCGCCAAACTGGTTTTTTGTCAGATCAGGTCGACAAATAAGTAAGCGTCACTTCAGCTTATAGACTCTTTAAGTAACATATCACTAGCGCATTGCGAATCTTATGACTTAAAGATATATTATTATTTTCATTATCATATTATCTAGTAATTTCACTGCATCACTTTCCCTTCAAACTGGAATACAGGAACGTGAACACTGCTATTTGGCAGTTGAAATAGGTGAGAGAGAGGTGCCAATGCAGACGACCTTTATTTAAATCATGTAGACGAGCGCGGCTGCTTCTTTTGTGTCATTGTGCTATGAAACGCAGTATGTGTTTGGAGAGTTTCTTTATCTGTTGTCATTGTGTCTCAAAAATTTAAAAATAGCAGTACAAATAGTTTCTGCTAGCATTGCTCTTAAATTGTCCACATCAAAGCAAGTCTCTAAAGATTCGTGCCAGTCATAGAGTTAGAGTTGAAAGCTCTTGGGATTTCGGCTATATGTGCAGGTATAGCCGAGGTTTTACCAGTAGCGTTCTTTTTATTATTAAGGCCAGTGATAGTTTTTTGTTTTTTCCAGAATTTATCACTAATTTTACTAGTACAGTTAATCTCAATTCCGACATTTGATCTTCTGTCATTGGATCTCACCTTGGTCAATTAACATTTTAGCATTTCCAAGAAGAAATGCCTTATCTTCTGATTAGATCATGTCCATAGTGAAGCTTAATAAGAATTATTTGTGGTTCTTTGCTAAAGTGAGCATCTAATTATGACAATAACGAAACAATAGGCATATTAAGTTCACCCCACTTGATCTACAACCGTATATGCTTTGATTTAATGACCCTTATTTTCCGAATAGGGGACATGCATCGAAGAAAATAGTTGAGATGGCAATCAATCTAGGTCCGTGTAGACGCCGGATAGCGGACATCTCCCAAAGGAGCAGAGGCGAGCTCGGCAAAGCAATTTAACCAATTTAATGTCATTCGGGCCCATTGACGGGCCACCGCTCTCAATTGAAAATAAACGCTATTGTGTTGCTATCGCGAATACGTAAAAGGTGCTTTACTTGTGCGCTGTTAAACAACACTCCGCGGTACTAATAGAATGTGATAATACGGCAATGTAGTTTACATTTTAAAAGATATATGTATATATCTTAGCTTTTTGCCCGCGACCTTGTCTGAGAGGTCCTTATCGCATCCCTGAGGAACTCTTGTTATTCTTGATTGCACACAAAGAAAAATACAAATTCAGATATATATTCCACAAGAACATGTTTTCGAGATAAACAGTAGCCTATATGTTACGCCAGACTCAACATCAGAATAATCTCTGTGGCAAATTTCATTTAGATCTGTTCAGCTGTTCCGGTATGAAATACTAACAAACTTGCATCCATAATTTATTTTTATTTTTAACAATTTTTAATCTTTTATGTTATAGAAACCAGAAATCATAAACTATAAAAATCGAAAAGCACAGATAAAAACACTGCAAAATAACAAGCTTTTAAAAAACAGAAAACTCGTACGCGATATGAAAGAACAGTTTCAAAAGTTGGCATGCTTTGTTTCAATTCGCGCATTCAATAGAGTTGTGCGCCTAAATCCTATGTGTGTGTAATCGGAAAAGTGCATTTTTCTGTAACGAACTAGATTTTTTAAATCTGTATTCTGTTGTTTTTGGTATTTGATTGTGAATCGGAATTCGGCGCATTTTGCTCTTTAATTGAGAATTTTGCTCGTAACAAGAATGTATTAGTCTATTTCTAGATGTTCAATAAAAGAGTATTGACGTCCCGATAGCGCAAATGGTAGTGACCCTAACTTGTGCACCAAAGGTCGTGGGTTTGATCCCCAAAATAAATATTTATGTGACGAATGTTTTTATTTGTTCTATGTCTAGGTGGTATTTATATATCGTATAAATGTAAGTATATACGATGTGTTTATAAATGTTATATTTATAATTATTCTGTTGTCTGATATCCATAACGGAAGTAGCTTCAAGCTACTTCTGTTATGGATATCTATCTTATTTTGAAGTCAGGTGTATAAATGAGATATGTGAATTTATTATTATTATTTACTTGACTATAGCTATGACTCATAGTTTCTAATTCTTACATGTGTAAATAGTATACAGTTTTATTTTTCTATTCAATACTGCTCACGATTTTGTCAAAATTCTATAGACAAAACCTCTTAAATCATGCAGGAACAGATTTATTGCTCTCCTCGTGAGCACAGCGCTGCTTCAAGTAGGTGCATATTTTTAAACATCCACTCGAAAGGTCGCAGGCACTACACTTTACAAAGTAAAGGTATGATATAGTATATACTTAAACATAGGTGATATACACCTTTGTCTACATCTATAATCGTTTCGGAGTTTATTGAACTCGTTTAAGAGCACCTGTATTTATACATAAAGTTAAGAAATCCATACATTAACTACTACTATGTATATTAAGTTTTAACACGTAAGAGTTAATTATTTGAGAAATATATTCATTAGATTAGCCACAAGACCACCATATGTTTTCTAATCTATGACTTTACAATTCTATATAGACATAACGTAAAAAGTGTTCAAATTCTTCTGCTAGACAAATATTGGCTCTCAATCTATGTGTAACTGAAACAATAAAGAAGTAACTAAACTTTACTTTAAAAAAATGTTCTAAAAAATTTAACTCTATGTTGTACAATGTAAATCATTCTCAATGTCAATCTTCAATTCAATTCAGTAAATACACAAAATAAAAGAATGTATTAAGCATCCATTTTTTTATTAGACCTGGTCGACAGAGCTAAGCAACGCCTATAACCAAGCCTATAGAGATAGTAAGAGTTCAGCAGCTTGTAGACGTTCATACCAGCCTTGTGATTTGAAGATATTATATCACTTTACCCAGTAATTTCACTGTCTCTCTCCATTCAACCCGGATGCTTCAATACTGACACTGCTATTTAGTAGAAATAGGTGAGAGTGAGGTTCCAACGCAGACGACCTTTATAGTTTTCATTACTCTCCTTTGGGGATTCGCAATATGATAATCTAAATTTATTACATAGTACACTAGTCTATCTTTACGTCTAGTATCAATAATCCGCCCCTCATCGTCGCAGACTATTCTTGAACGGACTGTAAGTAACGCGATGTTTCAAGCCCGCCGCTTTCTTGCGGCTTTTCTTAGAAAATGATTTAAATAGCCGTTAAATAGTCATAACCCGTGGTCTGATGACATACTTATATCGCAATAAACTGATGTGACGACCTCAAGAAGATATTTAATGATAGAGCCACTCGCTTAAATTATTTTTGCTGGTTTATGATGCTGTACTCGGAATATATTAAGACTTTAATCGCCGTTAAGACTTGATAAATTTTACGAATACCTGAAAATAGAAAGAAAATTACTGTGAGATCGCTCGAAACGTACAAGTGATTCGTAGATTTCAAAAGACTTAGTACTTCTTCTGCAAAAACACCTGATATTGCTTTTTGAAAAAAATATGTAATTTTATAAAACGTATTTTATTTTTATACAAAGAAATATATCCACTTTATTGAACATTATTCACAAAATATCTTGACTCAACTTTTTAAACTATGTCTAACAATTAAAAAACAAATATCCCTATTATTTTTCCGAATATAATAATGTAATAGTTTTCTTTTGAATACACATTTTTTTAATTACATAATAAATTCACACAACAAGTCAAACATTGAGCTTAAGGTATTTGGGTTAGGTTTATCAGATAACAGAGGTATTACAAGTAGAATACTGAAATACTTAATTAACCTCCAGATAGAACGAACAAGAATGTTCATCACATAAATGTTAGCCCTAGCTGGGGATCGAGCTTACGACCCATAGTGCACAAGACAAGAACAATACCGAATGCGCCATCAAGCCCGTCAACTCGTTCTATAACTATAGAGTATTTTTTTTGTTCGCAATTAAGCTATATTTAAAGTAATGTTCATGTCTAATAATAATATTACAATCAATATAATTATTTTTTAATTTATGATTTTGTATCATAATATGTAACGTAAACTATACGATGGTAGTCTCTGGCAGATAAAACGCCTATGAACGAACCAGCTATCTACCATCAAACTGCGGTAATCTCAATAAAATATTTACGACTTCTAATCTTGCCCGTAAATAGCGATAAATGCATAAATACTTGCGAGTGACAGAGAACAGAAAGATTGTGTGTTGTATATTTTTTTTTATTTGAAACAATACTTAAAACAGTAATAAGCGGCTAGGTAATCGTGTCTAAAAATCTTCCTCGACAGGACATGACGTGATTTTAGTACGATTAGTGACCGATTAAATTTAAAAAATCCTATTACTGATTCTACTACAGATTATACTCATCTTAAACTCTAGATACAAAAGAAAAAAAGCAACGAAAAAATTTGAATCTTATCTACATAATCGTTACGAAATGTTATGTAAACGATATTCAGTTGCTCACATGTGTTAATGAGAGGCCATAATAAAACGGGCTCACTACAAAAATATTCAAAACAAAAGTCCACGACATACTGACACGAACCGTGCAGTGTTTCTCTAAAACACGTCAATTAGCAGTCAGTGGTATAACCACAGGCATTCGGTGAACCGACACCGCGCGAGCGGAGCGAGGGATGGCGGCCATCTTGAATCGGGGGTCAAATTAAATTGACATGTGGTTTGTGTAGACGTATTGTCCGTCGCAGTATTGTGTTGTCACCCCTAATTATACAGGTCCGAGAGATTACGCTCCGGTAATTATAGTAATGCCAGTGGACAATTCAAATTGCCCCGATTTTCAAGTTATTCTATATTATAAATCACGCCCACCCTATTCTCGGGATTTATGGTAAACGTCAGCTCCACTAAAGGCTAATGCTACACTGGGACTTAGAATGACAGCTACTTTTGTACCAGTAAATTGTCTCGAACATACATTAATAATAAAACACACACCCAGTTATTAATATTTTGATTTCAAAGTGATTAATTTATTACTTCTCTTACTTCGTTAATGTTCAAAATTCGCTGCTGATACAATGAGTAAGGTCAAATTAATCAAATTGTTTTAAACTGTTTAAACATTGAATACCAGATAAGATAAACCGAATTGATACTGATACAACTTTGTATCGTTTCGCAGAACAAATGAATATGAATGGGCATCCTTTAATATCTCTTAAAATTTCGAAACAAAATTAGCATAGAATTTCTTTAATGTAAAATGTTATTCAGCCGTGGGCTAGGGGCGTCTAAATTATAAAACGCGGTCCGTGGCGGGGCGTAATATCGTCAATATCGCCGCTCGAAGGGAAATCTCCGAAGCGTTGTCGTTAAATTATCGTCTGATCGGTGACATAGTCAACGCAACAGCCCCGGAAAGCGTTCAAAGTTTTCCTTCTTTTAAATTTAAATTACACGCAGGTGCACTTAAATGAGCGCCAAGGAAAGATATTTAAAATGTATTATTAATAACATGGTGTCGTATTACAGTCCCGAT
>JACJUM010003237.1:10792147-10873445 GCA_020976665.1 Heortia vitessoides
TATTTACGAGTTGGCTTCGTTAATTTTATGTTATCTCTTTAATTGTATGAGTCTTTAGTGATGGCCGCGGCTTATTATGGTTACAGCTTGTGTAATTTCGTTCATTGAATGAGATGCAATAGATAGATAAACTGCTACATATACTATTTTAACTAGTTTATGGTAGCAATTACTTCTAAAGTTAAGTGGAACACAATTACATCTATAAATAATTTCACCATCTAATTAATCTAAATTACAAATATCAACTTTTCAATAAATATTTCTCCGCATAATGCACAAATCTAAATTTTAATTATTTTCTTACAACACAAATCGATTTCCTTTATCATTGTATCATGAATTCTAAGATTTTAATAATAATAAATACAAATAGCAACTAAGAAATAACAACAATTTTATTAATGTTCCAGTGCAGCAATGAAACTTGTTATCTACAACATACAGCCAGATATCTAACTTCCTTTAAACTACATTTATGTTTCGATATGATTAAAAGGTGCGGCCAGCGTTCAGCATAATTTAATTACACCGCAAGCCTGTCACTGAGCCCACACAGAATCTATTTAATTCAAGATTAATGGAACGCTTCGGCAGAACGCGGCACTTTGTTTCATAAACTAACGTTTGACTGGACCCTTCGAGCTATTATGCCCAGCTATGATATAACGCCGACTGGAAGTATTATGACTAGCAACAGAGAAATTTGCTAAGAGGTTTCCAATTATACACTAAGCAAAACAATACACTCGCACAAACAATCGTTTGATGAGATCTGTTCTCAAGAAATACTTAGCTCGAGCCAATTGCCAACAGGTACTTAAATAAAAATAAGCCTTCGCTGAATCACAATAAGAGAACGAAATCACTAATATGGTACACGTGTACAACAAGATCAATATTACGTGATTATTTCTTTACAATATCCAAAAGTACGTACAAAAATTCATCATCTACACATTTCACGAATATACTGAAGCTTTATCAGTAATAGTATATTGAAGTTTTATGTTTACGAAACATCATTTTATTCAATAAAAACCGTTGACAAAAATATCTTCATTAATTCGCAAAAAGCTTTTAGTAACCCAAGATTCCGAAAAGCCAAACACTTTGTCTAGAAGAAGCCAGAAAGTTCCATAATTTCTTTGCCGAGATAAGAGGCGAAAGTTCACGCAGGAACGGAGATTTATGACATCACCGTCGCTCCTTTCACTAAATAATAAAAGGCCGCTGTAAAACGCGGTAGAGGCATAAAAGTTTTACGTCCATACAACCCGTTGGTAGGCAAACGGGGCTTGTACGAGTAGGGCGGCGTGCTAGGACGTCAAATCTCCATAAAGAGTAATCAGTGTCGGCACAATAGCCCGTTGCCACATAAATCGTACTCCAACGTATTCTCATTTCGTCTGCTCAGTGCCATCCCGCTATACCAACTGCTCGACCCTTAACCAGCTCTAAAATTATTATCATAGACAAATAAATTTGTCTATGATATGAGATAGATAGATTACGCTCTCACTTATTTCTACCACCAATCGCATTGCTTTATCCCGGTTTTAACTAGGAGAGCGGTAGTTAAATTACTAGGTAAATGTGACATTATATCTAAGTATCCTTGTGATGACAAGAGCGTCAATAGGTTTTAGTCACGTTTACCATCAAGCGGACGCATTCTTGCTTGCTGACTTCATAATATATAAAAAAAAATACGTTAAGCGGGTTCCAAGAAAAAAAATTGAACAATCTTCATTAACTACTTGTAGATTTTAGGACTCGTATTATGGTCTACTCCGATGTTAACAATATTTAGTCATTTTTAATTATAACATATCAATATGATTTTATCTTTCAGGCAGAATAAATCTCCTGTTTTTCTATTTTATTTCAGACCAAATATAGTTATAGTTCACGTAGCATTACTTAAACAGTCCACCAAAAAATGGTTTGAATTAATTTCCCGCTCAAACCAGAAAAATACCTCCAATTCATTATAAGAAATTTGCCGTGTGGTACCGGCAGATGGCCTCACCGATGATGGTCATTCCGTAACAGTGTAGCTCAAGCGCACAGAGCGGGCACGAAGTTGTCAACTCTCTGCGTTTAACAACATTTTTGTCCAGCGCGGCTATTAAATTCCTCCTTTCTTGGGGAGGCCTTAGTCTCACAGTAATCCTCTGGCTGATATGAAGATAAGGAATTATGACTAACAACAAACCTGACAATAAGCGTAGAATGTCCACTGATAGGTCTTCGCAAGAAAGTGGAAATTCTACCCCTAATTTCCAAATACCGCGCTGGGAAGGCATGGTGGCAAAAGTGGTCGCAGAACTTAGTTCGCGAAAGAAATGCTGCTGCCCATCTCGGCCCTGTTGCATTTATGCTACGCTGTTTTAGGTGGATATATCGCTTTATGGTGATTATGGTACTGGAGTATCGCCTCTTACGACACCTGGCACAGGAGAACCACTATTATACTCTGCTGGAGACCACCACTTGAGAGAATTCTAATATTCACCTTTTATTACGAAACATACGACAATATTTACAGGTTGCTTTTTAGGTACTATTTTTATTATTAAGATATACATACGTGTACATTTACAAGTGGCTAGATTTACGGCCTCTTTCGCTAGCATTTACTGAGTTCTTCCAGATTGGCATGAATTGGCAGGCACGCCGCGGATCCTCCAAAGCCGCCACGAGCCATAATGCCACATTACGAGCAATATCGTGCAGCGCAACTCATTATTGCCACATCTGCCGAATGGCCGAATAATCGCGGGTTACTCCTCGCTTTCCGTTCCAGCGACTTTATTTTTTCGCTGGAGTCGTAAAATTTTGATTGCAACTCTACTGTGTGGTAGCAAACTGTTAAGTTCGTTGCTATAAAACGAAATATAACTGTGAGACTGGTCTGAATTTGTCATCAACTCATAATCATTACGAAGTTAACTAGCAGAATTCACGCCTTATTCCAAGAAACCGTGGGCAGATAAAATTAATTGCTATATTAGTAATTCCACGGAGTGGCGCTCTTGAATCATGATTCGATGAAAATTACATAAATGAACAACATAAATATTAACTGGGATATACCAATCCTAATGCCAATAATGCCGTATTTCAAACACATTCATAACAAAATAATCATTATCAATAGTTAAAAGTCGCAGTGGGAGACCGGCAGAGTAGAATTAAACAAACACCTGGTACAAAAAGAGGTACCCTTTTTGTACCAGGTGTTATACGAGACCATCACCATCCATCACATCCACCCGATACAGTGTAGCGGAAATTCACAATGCGGAAATGGACTGCGGCAGCATTCTTTTTGCGAGGCTACTCTCTGCAATTGCCACCACGCTTGTTCAGAGCACCAATTGTAGGAAATAATCCTCTTTTCATGATGAACCCTAAATCCAACAGTGGACGTGCAACGGCTGATATGACGATGATGATGAAAAAAATTATCTTAAACATATAAAAGTGTAGCCCACGTGGAATCTACAGCGGAAGATATTTTCTTATTATGAATAACGGTAAGCCAATTAAAAAAATATATTTCTTGTAAACACTTCACAACCCACCTAAACACTTACAATGTAAACTTAACATTTTTACCTTGATTTCAACAAAGTCTACACAGACTTAATAGAGAGTAAACAAAACTTTGTATAAACCGAAGTATTGCTTGTAGATACCGGGTTTGGTGGCGCTGCTTACTTTAAAACAGCCCTGAATTACATTTACCTAACACTAACAATGAGTTACTAAAATCAATTCACGCAAAAGTTCACTAACATTTTTTTCTCCTCATTGTCCGGGGCTTTTTACCTCTATTCAATATGTGTTTGTTCAGGGAGTTTTTTCACCTTTTATTACATTTAATACTTTGAAACTCAATAGCTACTGAATATACAAAGATTACGGGGTTTTGATTGTGTTACGTATTTATTCATTCGCAGCAGGCTGGCGATTCGAAAAAAACGTTTTTGTGTAAAAAGATTAAGCAAATTCTTGTAGATTATTCTACTTGTTAAAGGAATTAAATGTATTGTAACAAAATAATGCTTTGACGGTCCCGGTGGTACAGATGGCAGTGACCCTACTGTGGACAAATATGTATATGATGAATAAAACCCCCTCGACAGGGTGGTATTTATATGTTTTTAAATACTAATTTTTATTTAATGCTTTTAAATGTGTGACTTATCTCAGAGTCAGATTAATGTACGAGATGTCATCATCATCATAGCAGCCATAAAACGTCCACTGCCGGAATCAGGCCTCCCCAAAAAACGATGAACTGCCCATAATTACCACGCTGGGCAGCAGAGCGCAGCGTCATTGCTCATGCCCGCCCTGTTGCATTTGAGCTACTATGCTTCGGATGGATATACCGCTATCTGTCAGTTTCAGTACCTTAGTCGCCTCTTACGACACCTGGTACAGGGAGATATATTATTCTACTCTGCCGGTACCACACGGCCAATTTCGTGTGAATTTATTATTATTTCTATTATTAAAATGCCATGATTTATTTATATTTAGTTATCCGAATAAATTAATGTGTAAACATCTTTGAAAAATAACTAATATACTTTGGAATACTAAATTTGACTATTGCAATGTTAGCGTGCATCTTTAAATACTTTAATCGTCAGTTCTTGGAATTGCGACTGCGTTTATACTGCTTCGTATTTCGACCTTTTTTACTTTTTGTCTCGATAACAATATCACGAGATATTCAATTGATGCTCGACCATCTGCAATGGCAATAGGGAATTATTAGATCATACCCATTTCTATAAAATGTAACTTTGGCTACATACATTGGTAGGTTCAGTTTTTTTACTATTCCTGTTGCATATATTCTGCTTAGTACTAGAAGGGTTCAAAAACGTGTTTCCCTTTAAAAAATCTGAATTAAAGTAAATACAAATTATTTTTTTATCTGCGTTACGCAGAGATGTATGAGATACAACAAAATACTTGAAAAACTGTTAAAATTTCTTGTTTATTCTATTTCCGTGAAGTACCAGCTAAGTAGAATGGTACCCTCTGTATCAGGTGCCGTAAGAGACGACTGAGGTACCCGAACCGACAGATGGGGGTATATCCATTTAGAGCAGCGCAATTGAAATACAACAGAGTAGGGTTACTCAATAACATCTCCAATGCAAAGCTACGCTCTGCGCTTGCCGCCGCGCCCGCCCAGTGCGGCAATTATGGGCTATATTCAATAACTACTTAGGGTCGCCTATGTCTAACAACGATCGTGTAACAAATAATATCATGAAGATTACCTGCTTCATGTATAAAATTTAAAAATACCTAGTGTACAAACAACAGAAAATATTTTCGTACATTTCATATAGTATTAAGTAGTTCGTAGTTTTCATATATATATATATAGTAATTTCATTAGTAATCATAGTGCTTTTTTGCAATTGAATCCAATTAAATAGGATGGAATATTGAAACACAATTGTAATGACATAAAACTCAAAAAACGTAGTTTAATGTTGAGTATGTTATATAGAGTCCACCGTATATGCTTAAAACATAAATCGATCAGCCCTAGATCAATAAACTATCAAAACAAAATAATATGACAAAATCTGAAAAAGTGGAACCAATTGGTCAATATACAGAAGTAGTACACGTTTCAAGCAATTAACTAGCCGAATACTTAATGTGTCCGTCGCAAGGTCAATATCAATCTCTAAGAAAATCTTTATGTATATAACAAGAGAGTACACTCGGTGCGTTGTCGCGGTCTATGAGCACGGAGTAATCGAATAAGGCGCGGCATAGACTAATGGAAGGGCCACCTCTATTACAGGCGAACATTGTTTGCATCAACTCTGAACCTACAGTCGATCGATACCGGACTATAATAATTGGATTTAAGGTTAATGAACAGCCCCCAAGCATACTAGAGATCAACGTAAATTTTGCTGATGTGACTAAACAATATGCGAACATTTTAAAAGCATTTTAAAATGTTTACAGTTTGTCGGTTTTTGGAAAACTCAATCCATATATAATTATAAAAATTAGGTTTTTCAACAATGACATGGTTAATGCCCTTTGTTTGTTGAAAAATAATTTTGTAGTCAAGAATATTTCAGTTTGAAAGTTTACAGATTTCAGTTGATTGCAATGTATTTAAATTTAGAAATAAGTGGACGATGTATGGTGTTTTTATACCCCCAAAGATATTATAATCGAAATGCAAACATTATAGAGGCAATAAAGTGAACTAGAATGTCAATAAAAGCCCCAATGGTACAATTGGCAGTGTTCATCTTGTACGCTAAGAATCGTGGAGACGATCCCCACCCGATACAAACATTTAGTGTTATATATGTTTTTAGATTTTAATTTCCCCTTTCTAATGATATCCAAAACAAGTGATGAGTAAAAAAATATGTGTCACATTTGATATGGGAAGCTAAATATATACCAATGTTCCTCTATAGACAAATAAAATCAATAATAACGAAGAATTCGCACTGTTTTATAAGTGGTGAGTAAATTAGTAGAGATATGGACACGCGACAGCAATATGGAATGTTAATATTGTATAGATAACAGATACATCTATGATAGATACCCACAAATAAGTTCATAAACTAAGCGCCCACTTCAATTCAAAAACCTGTTTGGCCCCTGGTATGTAACATTTCACATCTCGCACGAGAATCATGTGAAATTCATATATAGACATATGACATGACACTTGAAGATCGGCAGGTTATTTTAAAATCACAAATAAATGTCAGATCGAAGAATCTGCAACTTGAATACGCTTGATTTTTTGCAACTAGAATTAAAATCTAACAAAATATCTATTCGTGTACATATATATATATATATATCAGAAGCATGTTATATATTGAATCCTAGCTTAGCCAACAGACGTTGTCCTGTCTTCATTATACGAATACATATATTTGAAAAAAATCCGTACACATTAGGAAAAAATGTATTAAAATTGGTTCAATAGTTTAAAGGTTTATCCCGGTAAAATACCGTGACACGAAAGTTTTATAAATTAAGACAATAGAAATATATGCATTTAAAATAAAGATGTGCTAGTATTTTTATTTCTTCTTATTATAAAAAAATGAGATATATATTTGCGATAAAAAGTTTCCGCTGCGTGGTAGCAGAGTAGAATAGTACCTCCCATGTACCAGGTATCGTAAAAGGCGACTAAAATATCAGAACCGACATATGGCGGTATATCCATCCGAAGCAATGCACCTCAAATGCACAGGGCGAGGATGTACAGCAGCATCCCCGTCGCGAAATCTGCGCTCTGCAATTGCCAACACGCTTGTCCAGCGCGGCAATTATGGGCAAATTCCCCCTTTTTAGGGACGCCTATCCAGCAGTGGACTTTCAAAGGCTGGTAATGATGATTATTTCCACATCTAATATTCTATATTGTATAGATAGGATCTTCATAGAATTGAGCGGCTCTAAAATCACATAAGTTTCAACACTTTTAAATGTAACACAATTTAATACACAGTACACATACATTGTTGTAACGGAACACGATAGCTGTTCGATATAAAAATAATTGTGTATTTTAACTTCATACAAGTACCTACATAAATAAATACAGTCTTTTTAATTTTTTTACACAAATGTTACGTTTTTCTGAATATAAAAGGAACATATAATTCGTCTTTTCCACATCGAATATAATGTTTTATTAAATATCTCTGCAGGGTACATTTAAATAAACAATAAATTAACGCAACATCTAATACATTGGCTTGACTCCGTAATAATCCTAGTCATTTAAATTATCTAATGTCAGACACATCGTGTGACGTATGTAGATGTATAAACTAAAATAAACTTACACTACATCAATCGGACTCCGATATAAGTCGCTTAAACCACTTGTCTTATCGATATCAGATAACACAAATATCACAAATATAATACTCAATTATAATTGTTTTCCACAATTTTTTTTATCCTTAATAAAAATGAAAAACTTATCGTCGCATAAGTTCTAACACCGCGTATCTCAAAGTTGTCAAATTAATAGTTAAGCCCAATGATAACACGATATTACATGTCTAACGCTGCAGTAAACGTTTTATACCGTGTATTGTTTAAACCAAATCTATTTTGCTCCAACTAAATGCACAAGCAATTAGTTTTTAAAATGATTTTATGAAACGTGAGCAATGTTTTCCCAATTTTTGCAAAGTGTCAACATTTTGACTTACGCGGTGTTAGAACTTAAACGACGTTATGGCCTTTATAATATGAAACCCACTCCCTGCGATAGAACATGATTGAGTTTGATCGGAACGAGACAGTATCGCCCGTGCTCTAAGCACAGCGTAACTCAATAAAGCGCACCAACCGCCTAATGGAGAGGACACGCCATTTTAGACAAACACTATATTCTACGGGCAACGCACAAGAGAAAATACGTCAATAATTGAATCATATACTATGAAATCTTGTTACCAGCTAACCGGTTCTAGTAACACACGGATATTATTAAAACGCAAGACTGGTCTAAGGAAGCTAAGCTATGACTGGATTTCTCTTAAGTTCAGTATCTTAATAACTTTCGGGAGATAATTTTAGAACACTATGGAGATTTCTTGTTTTTGAATATTCATGGTTAATCAATAATAACTTAAATTACAGGCGCTAATATTACTCAGATGTGAAAGTAACTTTACTTGGCTGTTACGTGTCGACTACATTTGGTTTGAAGAAAGCTTAGCCTTGAGGTACCGGCAGATTAGAATAGTACCTTCCCCTATACTGGGTGTCGTAAGAGGCGTCTGGGGTACCAAAACCGACGGATGGCGGTATATCCATCCAAAACGTTGCAGGTCAAATGCACGGGGCAGGGATGGGCAGCAGCATCGATTGCCAACACGCTTTCCCAGCGCGACAATTATGAGCTAAATGGCTGGTATGATGAGCACTTCAATAAAAGGGGATTTTATAAAATGGGGAAATAACCCTTAACATTACTTAAACATACTACAAAAACTTTAACATAACGTCTAATCCCGAGTTATACACTAGTCTTTATGTTTGAACAGACATCTTAAACTAGACATAACATTTTAGTGAGACAGACCTACCTGATGAAGATTGATCGACATCTCACGACCCCTACTATTCGACTCGGACTATATTCAAATCAATTGAATAAGATTACGTCCAATGTTCTCGTATGTGGAGAAGATCGTAAAAAGATACGATATAGCTTTTTGTCAAATTCAGTAGCCACCGCTATGGTTTTAAATTTTATACTGATATAACTGTATCACGGCCCTGTTCGTGTAATGTTGTTTTATTGTTTTTAGTTTACATAGTCGAACCCCCATTTCTAATCTCTAGCAATAATATTAATTTTAAATCATTTAGTAAGGATATGCACATTGTTATACGTAAAAGAAAACAAAATAAAGTCATAAGTTATAGATCACGTAATTCCAAATATACTTACCTGATAAATATCAACAAGCTTAATAATAATAGAATGAAACAATCCCAAGTATTCCCCTATATAATGTTATCGAAAAATTATAATTTCATCTGATTAAGTTCCACGACAAGATCGGAATGCCTGTAATCCCGATAAAACAAAATATTGAATGAACAATATTTCAGTATTAGCCGTGCTAGCTCGTCCATCCGTTTTGTGGCATTATCGCGCGATCGAGAAGCGCGCCCGGCCCGGACCGGCCCGACTCGGCGCGGCCCGTCCGCCCGCTGCTGTGACAAACAACATTTGTGCGACGTTTATGCGACGTCATGCCCCTCAATAGAAATACTTTGATCCACGTTCGAAGACTTTTTGTCAGATGTCTTTTTCATTTCCAACTTTTAACACGACCTTCCATTTCTAATTACCGGTTTATGAAAACTGTGAAACGGAACCGAATCTCTGCAAAACGAGATCGAGCTATCACTGTAATTATCAATAATAGAATGATTAGACGTCCCAATTTCTGAGACTCTTGAGGAGCGTCGAATTTAAATGTCTTCAGCAAAAATTGACGGCAATACCCAGGCGAGATCAAAGCGATAGCTGCTTCAACTTTTTGTGGAACCGATACCTACTCTTCATTAATTTCCTTTTTATGTGGATTCAATAAAGCGATAAGAACGCGAGAAAAAGTATCGATAGATTTTAATAGGCCTTATTTGTGTTTGTGGATGTCAGAAGCAGGTGCTGCTATTTGAATAGATTAATAAGCGCTCACAATAGTTGGGGAACTTGTGAAGTAGAACGAGTGATCAGATTGTAGTAAAGACAATGCATTCTCGGTGGAGAGGTGGCGGGTGCCGCGTTGTAGGGGAGCCATTTGTATGCGTAATGGAAGATCGAATTTCGTATTTGTTCGTGGGGTCGTTAGCAGCACCTTCGCGCTTGTTTATAAAGAAAACAAAACCCTTTGCCGACCGCGAGCGAGCGACCCGCGTGAAACCTTACCGTACCAAACGCGGGGTGTAAACTAAATATGCGTCACTGGAACGGTTCAGAACTCTCCATTACATAACATTGTTTTATTTGATGTATTTGTTTTACCATCGATTGATTACACTATATTTAACAGCAAACTTTTTACACAATTAAGTAATCTAACTATCTAATGTTAAAGAAATCGTGTAAGCAGTTTCATGACTACATACTACAATAATCTCACACCACATCTTATACACCGACTCAAAAAAAAGAGGCTTCATGCTTATTACGGTCATCAGACAGCAGAGGATTCCCAAATATAATATTAACAAATATTCATCATAAAACTACGAAAACTACGATGTGCGCCATCAGACCCGTCAGATAAACTTTAAGATTTTTTTAAAATCTATTTATTTACTTGATGGAAGTCCAACAGCTACCCAAAATTGAAGGGAAACAGTTAAAGATACATTAATACAATAACTAATAATAAATCATTATCATCATATAAGCCATTAGAAATCCACTGCTGGACATAGGCCACCCGAAAAAAGGGAGAATCTTGCCCTTAATTGCCACGCGCTAGGCAAGCATGCTGGCAATCGCAGAGCGCAGCTATCCCGATGGGGTTGCTGCTGCCCATCCCCGCCCTGTACATTCGAGCTACACTGATTCGGATGGATATACCGCTATTTATCGGTTCTGGTATTTTAGTCGCCTCTAACAACACCTGATACAGCGGGAGGTACTATTCTACTCTGCCGGTATGGCAGAATTGAATAGTACATCACGGCCAGAATACAAATAGGATAAAATCAATTTAGCGAAATTTATAGGCAGCAAGCACTTTTGTACGATACACTATAGCAGTCAAAATAACTGGGAATAAATATAATATAAAATATAATTTTTATCTTCTTCTTTAGACAGAATAAGGTAAGTTAAGATATTTATTTAACATAACAGAGTAATGTAACACACAAGTGAGTGGATAGAAATAGTTTTTGGAATAGTTACAGCTTGCATATTATTCCCTTTAAACTTTATACACAAATTATATTTTTGTACATTTAAAATAGATTACATGAGATATTTATGGTGTTTTGGTTCTGTAACCATGCGCAACTTAAATAAGCAATGTTTTTGGGGTTTATAGATCGTTTGGTAGATGCGACATACCTAAAACTCGATGGAGCGTGGACGAAAGTCACGCGCCAAGGATTTTGTATACACACGTCCCGCTTGTCCGTTTCATCGCGCCGCTGTAAAAAGCACTAAAGCCTTCCAAGCAGCCTACAAGACCAGCGCCCACAGATATTCAACTCGTGTGGCAAGCTGTGATCCTACTGCATGCTTTATTTGAATCAAATCTCTTATTTAAATTCTCCTGATGGTGCAGATGATAGTGATCCTATCTTATGTGCCAGGGGTCGTGGTTTCGACCCAGGACAAATATTTATATGATGATATTTGTGTTTGTCCTGTGTCTGGGTGTTAAATATATGTACTTAAGTAGTCTATTTGTAATTACTTTGTTGTCTAGCGTCCGTAATTGTTTTAAGCGACTTACCATTGGAATCAGATCAATGTATGAAATGTTGTGGAATATATTCTAACTTCGTCGTTCAAATATGTATACTCTTTACAAAAAAACAGGTCGAAGATACTACATTTTTTACATTCGAATACCCCCGCCCATAATCAGGTCGGTCGCATCGATCATTAACGATCATGAATAAATAAACATTTGTCTAAAACATGTGAGCGTTTAGTTTAAGCCATGCCACGTGTTTACTTTCACTGGCAGCAAGTCCATTAAAACAGACGTTCTGTATGAATTGTTTATTTTGAACATCTGATTTAAAAACGTATTTACAAAGTATGGAGTAGTGCAGGCCTGCATACGCGGTGTCAAGATCACGTCGTAGCGTCGCGCCGCCGCCGCGGGTGACACGCGCCCTCTCGCCCCCGCCCTCCTCGCCCCCCCGACTCCTCTTCAACCCTCAACCCTCCTACCACGCATGCTCCAATTATAATCTGTTTAGTGATGTCTATTGTCGATTGAGATTAATATTTTGCTACCACTAAAGATATGATGAAAATCACTGCTTTCACACACATAAAATTCACTGAATAGATCATAACTTAAAAGTATTGACAATAAAACCTTGCACATTTGGTAAAAACAGATAAAGAAAAAGGATAATTTTCTTGAAGATCTCTAAAAAGTGTCTTGTGTCTAGTCGGAAATGAGTTTGTAGTCTGAAAAGCAGCTGAAAAAACAATTTCGATGCTCGATTCTCGACAAGGGATAGGACAGCATTATCCCGGCTTGCGGATGCGCGCGCATAGGCGTCGCGCGGAGGGCATCAAATCGCCTGCGGAGGGCGCCCGGTCCGCGCGCGTTTTCGCTATCACCCGCGTGACCACTTCGCATAACACCTCCGACGGTTAGAGGTACGCGGAGCTAGTGAGCGCTGCTGCGCGGTCACTGACCGATAGCTCAGATCACGTTGATCACGGTTGTCCCGCGCGCTGTGACGGCTGTGCCCCATCACCGGTCCCAAAAAACCCATACCCCAATCACCAGGTAGCCCCGACCCTCGTGTAGCGTGACACCCAGCAATATCCCCGCGCGATACACTCGCCGCTTATTCTGTGTCCGAATTTAATTTGTTCTTTATTGTTTTTGGTGTTTATTGTTTTCCTTAAATGTGTTTTCGTCGAATTAAAATGCCACGAATTACATGGTTGGTCTCGTGTTCGCTGTGAGTTATGTTCAGCGTCATTCGCCGTGAGTTTTTCATGGACTGTACAAAATGTAATGTTTTATTGAACAAATATCATTGAGCTTTTAAAATTGAATTTTAAAATAACACGTAAACTTAACCTAAGCTAAGTATTTTAAGCCTTTTTGATAATACTTGCATGATTATCAGAAATAACATTCTTAACGCTTTACACAGGACAGCAGACATTTAACATTTTTAAATCGGTAATAATACGCCTCATTTGTTTAGAAATCATTTAACGATATTTCGTTCGCATGATTTTATACATATAAAGCTTGTCGCCATCTATAAAACTGCCTACTGTGAAGATTCAGAAGGTAAAGCACGTTAATACGACCCGAGTCTTTGATATAAATTAAATCCAAGACACTAGAAGCAGATTTTCGTATTGTACTACATACTATCAAATAGCTTAATATACTTCAAATAGTAATGGCGTATACGATCAAAAAAAATTAATATTAAATAAAATTTAATCAATTAGTCCTTAGTAATTTAGCTTTTGAATTTAAGAATTTATATTACATGTCTCGCTCTTCACATACCACAAGTTGGTTTTTACGGTCTTTATTACTTACTGACATTTTCTATTCAATATGAGTGTAGTAATTTCAAACGAATGCTGTAAGCAAGCACACAGTTAATATTAATCTAGATATTTGCCACACTAGAATGCTACCTTTCATACGCGTAGAGTGCCTTATTTCTCATTAAATTATTTATCGTTATAACAATTCCAAACACGTCTAGACTGTTGGATCGTCTATGGAACTCCATAATATTTTTTTCAGTAATATTCAAAAACCAATTAAGTATATCGCATTCTATTACCCGGTTGTGCAATAAATCATCGGTTAATGTAGTCAAATCAGCGCACACCATTGGTTGGAGTCTCACGACTTATATTAACGGAGTGGGCTCGTATGCAAGAACCTGCCGAAGCGGGCCCGGACATCAATTAACTCAACTTGTTCTCGCAATTATGTGCTTAAACTAAATTGCTCCAAGATTCGTCGATCGTTAATGGTTCGTCTAAGTTTCCATGACACATGACGGGACCGTCCGTGTTTGCGTTCTCACGCTGTTATCTATCATAATTTCGTCAACTCATTGTCCGTTACACATCAGATTCTTAGGTAAAAATGAGTGACAGTCGGGTGTCGTGGTCCGAATGATACGGCACGCACACACGGCCGACTAATGTCCTCGGCTAATGCGCCGGTGGCCCGACAAGAGGACAATTTCCGGACTCGCCCTGCCTACCCACCATTACGCACTAGAAACAATTCCCCGGCCGTTATAATCATTAATGACGCCGTTGTCATTACTGGCGGTCTTCATTGATTACATTATTTATGTGGACCGCTCTCAGTCAGATTTATTATACCGGTCGAATGAATTAGTCACGCTTATTAATTTAACTCTTTAGTTCGTTTACACTTCTTTTATATTTCTCGGAGACCCTGCGAGCGGCAAGCCCGCGCGCTGACAGATGCAGAGCTAATGACAAATTAACCGTTAAAAACTCGTGGAAAGGCAGCGCCAAGGGAAAAAACATGGGAATAAAAAGACCCGACTCGGCTCGCCGCTTTTATCCTGATGTTTCGCGAAGACAGCGTTTGTTTTGACGAGTGGACTCTCTCGCCATCGGCCACGTCGGCTCTAATCATTGCTCGCTAACTCACAGCCGTTTGATCTCATCCTTAATATATATCGCTGGTGTACACATTCGTAAGGATGACGTCCCCATTTTGCTATTTCTATTCTTCCGTTACTGGAATCGGAGATATTTTAAAATATATTTTTATTCTCAGTCCACTGCTATTTATGATATATTTTTAAACAATAATCTAGAAATGTTCTTCCTGAGAGATCTGTTTTTATCAGCTTAGATTGCCCGCTTACTCCAGGGGAAGTTGTAAAAAATATACATAATCTATTGAAACGAGGCAGGCATCATCGATTTTACATAAGGAAGTCGGTAAAAAATGCTACGCCGTGCGTGCCACGTTCTTTTTTTGGCTGTCATATGCATTGTATCTGGAAGACATTTTATACATGTCTATATTTTTTAAATTATTAAAATTCAATATTGAACTACTAATATACTTATATCGCAAGATCAATAAATTACGCAGAGAAAATTAAAATAAGTGTACTCATATGGAATCCTAATGTCACTAAAGTAAAAACGGAGCAATCACGACCCAATTATTTAAGTCAGAACATTAAAACAATTATTCAGCATATCATAACAGCATAATTAGACCGCGGGCGATGCCGACACCAAAACAATAGCTGTCGCCGAAAGTTCAAGGAAATGTATTCGATTCGCGCGCGAACACAGATTTCTCCCACGATAATTACTGTAAATATCGCACTCGGCAAATCATACTACGCTATGAAATGAGGCATAAAATGTTAGAGCTCGGCTTGGGAACAAGATGTGCGTAATTACCCGAGAATGTGGCCCGAGCTCGCGGTGGGACAGGCTCGCTCAACTACGAATAAAGCGCTCGCTATGGCACCCTCAACTCGTTAATTACACTCGCAAACTTAATATACACGTTACAAATTCAACGTCGCATTCGAACTTAAACAACCAACGCAAAACTCCCCGCAATTTCAACCCAGACCCGGCGGAGCGTTTTTAATGATTTTTCTTCGAACAAAGAGTGCTGATGTACCCGTTTCCTCGGGGCATCTATTAAACGTGCAGGAATCGTTTCCCACAGCCCGCTCTTGGCTCGTCACGGAATCAATATCGTCTTTTATCTTATGAAGCGTGCTCCACATACACGCACACTGCCGACCCCACTCACGCTGCACCACTGCTAACGAAACAGAATCGATGAACAAATAATGCCGGATGCGTTAATTAGTCTAAACTTCTTAGTTGTTCACAAGTGTTTACCCGCGCGAACCAAAGCCAATGAGATTTAATTAAAACTTAATTTTTGGAGATGTTCTATGATAGTAATTGCATCACGACTTCTTTGTTATGCCGTGGAGCTCACAATTTATGTTGTAACCTTGTTGTTAATACAGTTTTCTATTAAACAATAATATTTGAAGCCAGTTTTTATCGGATATTCTTGTTTCCTACGAGAAATATCTTACATCCAATAACAGTTTATAACTTTAATTATTACGTATGACTAAACTTAAAGTCAAGCCTGTACATAAATGTTGAAATAGATACTAAGTTGAAATATCCCAACTTTCAAAATGAAACATTACTATAATAAGCATTTTGTTTTCTTAAACATATATATTATGATAGATCGTCCATTGTAACCTATAAATGTACCAACTTTTATTACTTACTGTCGAAGGGTTGTAAAAGGTCTGATTTGACTTAGGGTTCCATTTTGTTTGTGAACAAAACGGAACCCCAAGTTAAATCAGAATAAAATAAATTGCATTTGAGAAAATTTACGCCACACAACATCTAAAGAATCACGTTGCATGTGTTTACAAACTGTGAACCATTGACATTTTTTATGTGGAAACTTCAGACTGTTACGCCAATTAAAATAGCTGAGTATTTTTTGTAGGGCTCGCTTGACGGATGCCGAAATGTATTTGGGGCAGGAGCGAAGATTAATACGGTTCAAACGAACGGACGCCTTGTTAATGTATGTGTAAATACACCGACTAAAATGTGTTTATTAGTCAACTTCTCTCTTAAACTACTAAAGATTCCCCACTGCTCATAAATGACAAATAACACCGCCTAATTGTCCCCTTCATTCCGCAGTATGTACTTGCCACCATTAAATTGTGTTTTAACATTTGAGTTAGCAGTTGTACCAGCGTAATGAACCGTTAGCAAATGCGAGATCACACGAGCGGCTGCACTTGCCCGAACAAATATAGTACATGCGAGACAGCGATGCATACCGGCCACAGTACGTTACAATCAACGTAGCCTGCAAGTTCAAGTGCAAGAACAGGCTCTGCCATACATCAATCCGGTCAGGAATACATCAGTCAGCGTCTATGCCATGGGAAAACGATCCAGTGCGATGCAGCCCGCTTCCTTCTCCCATATATGCGCCGGCCACTAACACACGACTACATTAGATGGCTGTGATCCCGTCAAATTTACTATCTGAACAACAATCGAATGCCTCCGCAGTCGTAAATAGTTCGATTCTAAAGTGTAAGATGATTACGTGGGCGACTCAGCAAGATATCAAAGATTTTGCTCAAGAATGACATGATAATGGATCATTGAATAAAATCTTGAATATATTTTATATATTCAATGATTTGTAAGAGACTTCATTATATTCTCTCGGATAACCAACATTTGTATCAATATGTACTAATTATTGAAATAAATGTCAAATATTTAACGCCGAGTGGTTTCTAGTCTCTGGTCTCGTATATTCAGACTAATCCTATTAGTAAAGTAATACATAGAACATTTATTCATACAAACTCAATGTCATTCTTCAATTCAAATCATTCAGTGCTATTGATATTATACTCTATCTGTTTGTAATAAATATTAAAGCGTCTCGCAAACTTTATACCTGTGTGCAATGGTAATGCTTATTCACAATGCAAGCCGATTTTATTAAGGAGATAAATGGTCTCTGCTTTGTGGCCGTATATAATAAATTGTTCGATTTATGAAATTTACTGCAGTGTAAAAGGTAAAGCATTAAATATGTATATATTTCCGACTTTAGAAGTCCTCTACGCTATTTTGACCAACAAACTCAACCCGTGTCAATTCTATAAAATAGAAAATGTATAGCTCAGCACTGTTTCATCAAAGTCTACTCTCTTTAAGTATAGCGATTACTTATTCAAATGATCCACGTTTAAGTTCGCCTTTAGAAAGAAGTTCGTTCACAAAGCGAATTTCGTCCTAACTCGACGAAAATTCACTTCGTGCCTCTTCGATAGACGCCGCTCGAGAGACACAAAACAAAGTTTTGTCACAGGGGCTTTAAATTCCCTAATGTTTGTCAAAACATACTTAAACCTGTCAGGAGGCGCTTAAATCAATTTATTATACAGGTACTCGGAGACACTTCGGAAACGAGCATGTTTACCCACATGTATGTATGTAAATCTCGCGTTCGTTGCTTCTTCAAAAAGCCGTATGGAAAACTCTAAGCCTCTTTTATATTCTTATTCCTTATCCTTGCGGGATAATTCAGGCCCATAGGACAGGTTTTTACATAATTTCGCCGCGGCCCTTTCTATTCGACGTGCCCGCGGAGTCACTTTTGCGTACTTTTATTGGTCACACAGGAACGGGTGCCTTTAAATTAGTAAACACTCAATAAATCACGCGCGCAACACAATTTCGGCGATCGTAAATAAAATTTGAGCAAAGGGTAACGAGTTTTGAAAACAAATATTTTAGAGAACAAAAAGGGTTGGCGTGCGCACGCCTCTCGTATTTGTCGCACACAATGTATATATGGGTAATTGTTTGACATGCAAAACAGTGAGATCAACCAGCCGCCGCTCCTCGCGGCAGGGGAACGACTGGGTCTTTGAACTATCTCAGCTTTATACAAACTGCATTCTATATCAAGATTTTATTATTTGCATTCGAAGTCGGGTTTTATAGTTTTCACCCAAGCTCCAAAGTTATTTGATAGTGCAATATGTAAACATGTTCTAAAATATCTTCACAAATATTTTTCTGCGCCGGACAAAAATATATAGTGGCATGTGAACGTGTACTTACCATCGATTGTAATTCGAGGGAAGCCCGTGCCCGGCCCGACCCGACCCTCATCCTTCCGATAATCGTATCGATTAAATGCTTTCTCCTTTCTTGTCTGAACTTCAATTATTTGCAGGTTTACCTTGAGTTCCTTTTACGTGACTTAAAGGTTCAGTCGTAATAAGGGAAATTGTCCATGCCCAATTCCGTAATTGATTTCATCTTGAAGCAACAACGAAGACCTGCAAAATCTAAAAATACTATTTTATACTTATTTTTAGAATAACGAGTCGAGTTAGAATTAACGGATTTAATCTTGCCGGGTGATTTACAAAATATATTAGATTTCATTATTTTTATGATATAGATTTTATAGTTTTTCAACAAAGATGAAATCTATTATTATTTATATAGCAAAAAAGGTTCACAAGCGTTTAGCAAACGTGGCATGTCGTGAAAGACACCCCAAGGGCTATAGAAAAAATGTTATTCACACTTCACAACAGTTGTACCATATAAAAACACAATAGAAAATTTAACCGCATCAAGTTGAACACGGGCGAGTGTCTGGTATAGCGAGCTTCACATTTGACTGCGTTACGTCCATGCACAACATGTTCCTTGCATTTAGTTCGGTTTTTTGTTCGGTCGTCTAATAACTCAGCAAGCTTTGATGGCACCTCGGCGCGGGCGCAAAAAAAGATAAGCTCCAGTGTAAGGTTCTCTTGCGAGGGTCGGGGAGCGCGCTTGGCGGCGACGTCGCTGTCAGTCGACCGCGCGCAGTCGCTGAGCGTGGTTGCATGACCACGCATAGCGCATATCGCAATAACAATACATCGATAACCCTTTCCAGAAACAAATTAATAAACAGTGCGACAGAAATGTTTATCAATAGACTAGTTCATCAATAGTGTTGTCACAAAAATGAACGCCAACAGAGTGAGTAACGATGTAAGTGATAAAAGCTGACGTTGATTAGTGAGATGTTGGGTCCGGAGACCGTTTAGTGAAGTGGACTCAAGTACTGAGGATTATCAGGATGACGATGAAATCGCTGAAGTACAGCGAGCGGGAGGAGATGATGGAGGGCTTCAGCCCGGTACCCCCGCCCTTGCCGCGACGGCAACCCGTCAGGAACATCTATGCGGAACCATTTGTAGACCCTAGGTAAGTAATCTCGTAGGTGTTTTATAGAGAGATAACAGTATTGTTCAAGCACAAACATTGTTGCTTTATTTGATCTTCATTTATTTATTTTATTATTGTTGTTTTTTATTTACCTGATATCTTTTGCTGTAATATTTTATCTTGCAGTACACTAGTACTTATACAACGTACATAAAAGTAGAACGTTCTCACCATACACTAGAAAAAGCCAAAGGTCATAAGCCAAAGATCGTCTGACATCTCTGACACGAGGCTAACCGTTACTGCACCGATAAGAAACTAAATCTTATAAGAAATGCACAAATAACAAAAGATAAATTTAATTATAATAGGCATTATCAAACACAACATTACGTTGATAAAATACAAAAAGTTGAGCCGACGGTGTATATAAATTACGAAGCTTTGATAAAGACGACTACATCGAAAGCTCACCACGGAACAAGCCTTTATAATCACCCGGAAAATATGCCAAACACCACAACGAAGTTCAAAGCTTTCTTATAAGCATATAAATTAACTGTCGCGCTCTTTAGTTTTATGTCAAAGCATTAATGAATTAATAACAAAGAGTGTTCTTCGTTTGTTGTTAAGGAAATATTGTTTCTTCTCTCTAAACATATTTAACGTTACCTTTTTAAAATCGATACGTTCGGAAACTAAGCAATTTTGATGAAAAAGAAAACTTTTTTTATATAAAAGAAGTTTTCGTATTTGATGACAAATAATATACGAGTGGAAGTATAATAAAATGAATCTGTAAGATATGAGGAAAACGTTCAATTCAATTGACTAGTTGAATCAGTCAGCGGCACTTGTTTACTTACCAAGCCCAACTCTCACCCCACCCCACCACCGAAGCCACTCTCAAAGTAATAACAAAGAGCCCGAAGCCAGAAAACATCTATTTGATATTGCAAGGCTACATAAACATGGAGGTATACAGCCCTTCCAAGCCTCCGAAGACCACAGAACATTATTAAAGTACAGAACTAATTCTGGCCCTCTTATTCGAGCTCGGGTCCGCAGGGATTGGAGTTTCCAAGAATAAGCGTTACCTAGTTTCGCAAGGGTCATATGTAGATGATATGTGTGCTAATGGTTGGTGGACTAGATAAAACTGAACGGATGCGGTCCTATATGCGCTGCCATAAATCATATTTTTATACTTGGCGCACGTTCGCAGCGCCGGCGGGCCCGGCGGGGCGCAGTTACTGCCATCTGCGCCACCCCAATCGCCGCTCAACTTAATTTCGACAGATTCGAGAGCGAATCCCAACTATTAATATTGCAATATCGGTACAAAATGGTCGTACCATTACGGAAAAGGAAGTGCGTCGTAATTTCCATTTTGCATAGTCTGCAATTCGCTTTATCAGTTTTGTTTACTGAATTTTTTTTTCGATTCGAAGAGCATTATTTCCTTTTGAAATCTGAATGCCTTTTTTAAAGTTTTGCCTGATGAAATTGGCTATTGCCGCATCGTCGTCTCATCGACTGATACTGTTTTGATTAATAGTATTGTTTGCCTTGTATAATGACAGCAATTCGATTTGCTAGAGCGGCGATCTATAACGGACCATTTAAGTTGGCGGTGAGTAAAGAATGTAATTTCCTATACAATGTGTTAACAAGGCTCGGCCACAAGGCATCTATATGTCGGTTAAGTGCACGCAACAATGGGAATAGATAGCATCGTGGGGCGCCCCTCGGTGCCCAGACGCGTCTTGCCGACACGCTTCGAGAAGGAATTCTACCATTAAAAAGGTAACAACCCCAGCAAACACTCAATGCTTTCGCACGAAACTGTTGAACGACACTACAACAATAAAAAACTACCGATACTTTGTTAAAGTTAGATTCAAAATTGAAATTGTTGTTGAAAATATTTCAGAATTAAAAGGAGGTTACTCCAACATCGGATCTTCCAATACAAATATATTCTTGAAAAGACTTCAACACTAATAGTCATTTCCTAACCATCCAATCCAGACATGACTGTGATATAATGGCCGTACCTCGCAGCAGAAGTATAATAAAGCAAAGCTTAAATTTGCTTCATCCTGCCTCTTTTTGCTATGTGCATCCAAAGAGTAAAAATCATCGCCAACATTATCAGGACCAACAACGCGATTTAATAATACAACCATACAAATAAGTAATCAAAATTCAGTTAATTAATCATTTCACGTAGGTAAATGTTTATGAGAATACGATCACCAAACACCGCAAGATAGCTTCAGACTGACAACAAATATTTGATCGTATATGAAGCCGGGAAGTTCACCGGAGCAAGAAATGATTTCCATACGTCCCGGGCAGCGTAAACATAGCGCACACATCAAACTCCAACTCGAACTAGCAACTTTGTTAATAGCGTTTAGATCGTGCCCAAAGCAAATGTTCCCCTTCCAAAGTTAGCTTTGTTCGACATCCGATTCATATACGACATTATTAGCCATATCTGTAAATTTGAATGGAATAGTTTACGGGTAAAGATACATCTTGTAATTATTTTTATAATTCTTTTGATATAAAGAAGCAATTTATGTTACCAATAGCATACAACATAAGATTTCATCTTTAAAGCATTTAAGAACCCAGTAATTTTAATATATTAAAATAACCCTTAATTTTTATTGAATCAATATCATCAATCTCGATGGGAATATCTTGCATTGTAAAGATCTATCTATTATAGAGGACTAAACTGAAAGTTTTATTAATAGTCCGTATAATTAGAGGAAACGCCTCATCGAAGCAGCACTCTTTGGCCTATGAAAGGGGAGTTCTGTACAGCATCGGCGCTCACTTCAAACCAATCGTGGCCAGTCGCAGGAAGTTCAATTATCTTCCTTTAGCTCTAACACATAATGTCGACACAATCATTTCATTTAACTGAATCTTGCTGCTTCAATCGGTCATAATTGGCTCGATCCAACGAACCAATTACTCCATGTCATCGGCTATAGGTTCAACATTGCATGTCTGCTCTTTGAATTGAGAAGTCATCAAATTAAATATCAACAGTACCTATTGTAGATAGTTTCCATTTATTTTAAACAAATTATTTATTGATCAGAAAAAAGTTGTAGATTCAGATATACAAATAAATATATTAAATAAAATGTATTATACGACGCACAACATTGTATATGCACATGATCTATACACAAAAACTTCAAATGACTATCAATCAATCATACTGAATTGAGAGTGATCGAAATAGACGTTTCGAAATAGCAGTACCATAGCATAATTCAACTGGCACGTTTATTTAGAGAATTCATCAGATCGTCCACAATGCACATCAATAATGTATGACACTGTGTCTGGTACAAAGGATTATCCAGGTTCATCCACAGTGAAACACTGTCACGATGCCGGACATAAATCTTTCACGCTGACATCGATTGGCATCCAGTACTTTCCTGAGTTATCGTCGCGCTCCCATAATCTCCTGTCGCCGTCGATCCCTAATACTTATCTTCTAACGTTTGTAAACAAACCACTTTCCTTTTGAATAATACACTCATCGAGGTGAGCCCCCGAATACAATGGAGAAGCTGTAATAGTTTCCGTTTTGAATAAGAGATGCCTATTGTCTCCTTTCAATATTGATTAACTTCGTTCGTAGCCATGTGCTTATGATGCTGGCGAATGGAAATTGTTTTCCTGAGTTAGTCATTCAAGATGGAACTGTCGTCATTTAAATACTTTGTACAGTCAAGCTGAATAGTGATTGCTATAATTGGTAGTTCAAAGGACATTTCTGTAAATTGTCTATTGTGTTTATTATTATCTTTGAGTACAATAATAACCCATTCCCATTCAGACGTTTGAGTGACTTCGATTGAGGACGATGCATAGAGTTCAATGAACGCGGTTTTGGGTAATGATGGGATGCTAATAATAGAATTCAATATTCCGTCATCTCACGAGGCGTCACATATTGGAATGGTGAGAGTGACACGGGCAGTTTGGGCATTGACGCCGGCGCGCGGGCACACTATCAAGGTTTCCAGTGAACGTTTGTCGGGATATTTTAGCCTAACCCGTTATAAAAATAAACAAACTGCCATGCTGTCCGAATAAATACAGGGCTCGCTTTGACACTACCTCCTATAAATAACTGTAATGAATAGGCTACTGGCATTCCCGCGGTAATATGTAATGTCGACGTTTCCTTGCGTGGATTTATTTCACTCCTTATTTGAATATTTTATAATTCAGGAGGACAAAGTTTCACGTTAAATGGACAATCAAAGGGAAGCTTTAGTAAGACATATATTATTTGTGTTATTTATCACAATATGAAAAAATATTTTACTTCAAAATGTTTGCGCCACCTGTATATTTATTTGTATACAGTAGTATACATGTATGATAGTATGATTTTGATGAACTTTATATAAAAATAATAATCAGTGTTGATCTTATACTAATGTTTGGAAAGCGCTAAAAAATTAATAAAACTGTATTACCAAAAAAGATTATATTACCAAATACCGTACAAAAGTTCACAGTCCGTGTATTAGGCAAGTTTAAAATTTGAGAGTGTATATTTGGTAAGCGCAGACCAAATAGTGGACCACACAGGGTGGCTCCGTTTGCCCGAGTTGCCATACTCCCCGCAAGATAACATACGTGCACGCCGCTCTCAGCTGCACTTATCTAAACACTTAACTCGCGCCATACACAAACAAAGCTACGCCCTAACTCATTTTTTACCACGAAATGCCTTTTCTTTATACCCTTTAGGGCTTCGCGGTACTGCAGGCTTTGCGTGCCGAGTGCCTTTGTTTGTGTCCGGAAACTCATGCATTTGCGGCAATGTGCAACTAAGGGAAGAGACACAACGTTACTATAGGAATGTCCTTTTCGTTAACACCGTACTTAAGAATTTCTACGATAAAACAGAAGGTGCGTCGCAATTTAAACTATTTGTATAAGCCACGTGTCGAACAGTTATGGAACGTTGTCCATTACCAGAGGCAACAAAAAACCTTTTAAGACAAGTACCTAAAGAGAGAAAAAAACTAACGACGAATCTTTTCTAATAACAGTTTTGGTCTTGTCCAAGGTACACGTCATCGGGCGTGACTAACGAATGGCTCGCCCTACAGACCCTAAATTCAGAGTCGTAAGTATCAGTGACACGACAACACCGTAGCCCGGTATCTACGAAGGCTGCCGAACATTACCATAACTCTAACCGACCTATAAACGTAATTAGAGACACCAATAACACACAACTCTCGAGACACATTAATCCGCTTTGATTTGATAGGGTTAACGCTCCAACGCGTACATCAAACATTATTACGACCCATGGGATCCTGGTACACTTTTACAAGTGCGGCAGTTGTAAAATAATCGTAACAATCCAGAATGACTGAGACATACGGTCAAAATACGACGCAACGTCCGCGTGGGCGATTCGGTATAAAGATGTCCAAGAAAACAAGTTAATGTGAATTCTTCCAGAACAGACAAAGGACTATAAATAGATTAAATTCGTTTTGGGTTACTGCATCTTTATTAATTAACTACATAACGGAATTTAGATGTCCATCATGCTTGTAATACATACACGTCTTCATTAGTACACTGTTATTAGTTAGAATGATGGCACATTTTTTCTCACATGCAATACTAATTAAAGATGATGCAGTTTAAGCAATACCGAAATAGTTAAAATTAATTATCACCTGTTTACGATCCTCATAAGGTAGTTTTCGATTCAGTCAAGCTCTGTTTTTTTCTTACAATAAAAATGTCGCCTAATAAACTCAGATTGGTTATTACACCATTAAATCTTTTTTCTTTGGTTTAATGGCGTAATCTTGCTTTCAAGTTTTAATGAGTTTATTATTAACTACACTCCATAAATATTCAAGTTCTTAATAACCATAAATGTTCGATTTAAACAGTGCAGCGAAAATTCGTTTAAATTAATTATATGTTAAGGAGAGATAGGTCGAATCGAAATGGAAACAACTACATTTAGGATATGCACGTGGAAGTAAGCAACTACAAGTAATATAGTGGAAGAAATATGGCATACATAAATCATTTCGCAGACAAGACATAATTCCAAGGAACCTGTACAATTTTCTGTCCACTGTCGTGCCTAACAACCAGTTGGTCTTCTCACACTGCGTAAATGCCATAGGATACGTTGGTCATTAGCGAACGTTACACTCATTACACTTGTAAATATTCAGAGCGCTTAGCAATTCAATGGGTTAGTGCAAGCAAACGATGGATTGCCCTTATCGTTGAAGTGGGCTGGTCAGGCGTGGAAAGGGAATTCTAGGATAATGTTTTATAATGCTTTACAAACCTGCAAAATTATGTCCAGGTGTACTTACTTTTTCGTTATTATTACGTATTTTTCTAGTATTTTGCTCATTTAAAAAAATTTAAGTGAATTGATTAATAACAGGGTGAATTTTTTTTAATTAAATATCTTTTATAAATTTGAGCAATATATGTCGTATTTAAAAAATATTAATTATATCAATTATATTCAGCATCATATATAAAGCTGGTATGTATGTAAATAATAACTTAAAATATCGAATCATAATAATGTTTATTTGGTTATTTAGAGAATACACGCTTGATAGCTTTGTAAGAATTTGCCAGCAGATTAAGAACAGCGATATACCTTAATACATTCAGAACTTGGAAATTCGCCAATCCGTGATTATCCACATGCAAATTACAGCCTACCCTTTTAAAGCAAACTGTGACGTTTTGATTTATAAAATTGTAGCGAGTAATAAATTGTGGGTTGTTCAAATGGCACGATGTAATTCCGAATACGAAACTGAGCGTGCTTAATTGATAAAATATTACACCGAATTGTCCTTTAATAAATTTCACGGCCCATAGAATCGGTTATAGCCTAAAAATGCAGATCAGTGAAAATGTCAATCGGGTTGAATTCAAAATGGGGTCCCATAGAGTCGGTAGGACACGGGTAATGTAGTGCAACGGATGACTCGTGCCCCTCATCTCAGTGGTTTTCTGGGCTAATGTAAAAATCTTTTCACTGAAATTGTTGAAGACCCTCGAACTTATATACTACGACTTAAGGTTCAAACTCAATGCGTCGATTTCGCTAACATGTAGGCACATGTTTAGTGGTTACCGTCATTCGCTCGTTTAAAATACGCCGTAACCGTCATACTGACACTGCACGCCATTTTGTCAACCGCTTAATATTTATAGCTTGCTTCTACTTGCGGTTGTTCTTAACTTTAACTGCGGTTTTATTATAATGCGGTTTTAAATGTCACAGCACGAGAGCATTAATTTTTTATTGTCCTTGATATAATTATTTTTCTTTCTTCATATTATTATCCTTTTGTATCTTTGGTTTGCGAGACAAATTACGCCAAGTTATCGCGTTGATCAAATTAACACAAATGCCCCTATCGATCGCTTTGAACTCGAAGTTATTTGTCTTTCATTCAAAGAGCCAGATCGAGGAAATCCAGTAATGGATCCTCATTTGTATCTTCGACTGTATAAATAACGGCGAGGAGCGACAATCCGCACGCCGCACGGACGCCCAGAACAAACATAATTAGAGAGATATTGTCCCGGTCCTGTAAGTATATTACGTAGTTATATGTATGTACACGTTCCTCGGACGTTTCCCCGAACTATACGTCTCCCCTAACAAGTTCAGGTCTCGCTCACGCGGTCAAAGCGTAATGCCGTATATGGATGCAGTTCTTACACAGTGAAAGAAATTACATCCACGCCGCCCGAGTATAAAATGATATCATAATACATCAAAAGTTTCCCAGCGTGAACCGGTCCGCCGAGCATCCATATTTTGAAAGTTGCTTATGAATAGGCAGATGAGTTAGTAGAGTTCTCGCGAGCATCTCATTTTGTAATCACTTGTACACTTGTACCATTACAGTCTGCAACAAATTTCAACATTCAACTTGAAACTTACACGTTGTAAACTTAATATCTTCCATGATACGAATATACGTTATGTATTTGGGTTTGATTAGCGGTTATTGCCAACTATCTCGGCCCTCCCCACACCGTTGTGTGCACAGGCCAGCCGGGGGACTCCGTAGACAGTACCCATGTCAATGTACGCCTAAAAGCGGGCACAATCCATTATCGGAAAAGGAGGGGGTGGAATGCGATAAAATTTTTCAATCAGGCAACCACCGAAAAATATTTACAGTGTAACCCGAGGCAGTAGGGAGGACAATATTGTGGAACGATACGCGAGAGGCGCCCGCGGCAGTCGGCGGCGGCACGGGCCTTCCGCCTCTTTGTACGCCACTGTCGAAATAATATTGAACTCCGGGTGAAATACGAGTGCCCGCGGTGGGACGCCTCCTGCGAAACGGTTTTTCCGTCCCGCTGAACAATACCAAACCAAACGTTTAGTTTAGGACTTACGTATCTCAAAATCGGGCCAGCGCTATGTTCGTATCTGACCGCAGTCGCGATTTTATATTTATTAAATTCACCCTTTATAGTATTAATATGCCATTTCAACTCGATCTATCCCTATTATGGACACGTTCTATTAAATGGAACAGCAATTTGTACTGTATTTTATATGCAGGCTATTGGAATCAAACGTGTATAGGTCGCGCCATTTTCACCCGCATCGTATTACTCCTGTCTGAATTTATTGCAGCACTTAATTTGCATTCCTTTAGTATTACCATAATAATATCTTCAAACGACCATTCTATACTAAAAGGCTATCGCATGTGTCCGTTAGGTATGGAGTAGAAATGTGGTACGCCCAGCGCCACGGCGAGCTTGTCCAGCTAATGGAAAATTGTTTATCACTATCGGATTTGTGCGCGTGAGCAGCATTATTTAGGTGCGGGTCCCCGCAGTCTGGCGGGGACTAGTAATTGGCCAGTTATTCGCTATCGCGTCCATTCATTGTACAATAAACTAACACCAAGAGCCCGCGGGTGCTGCGCTGAGCTCCTACATGCCACCGCGTTCAAAGATTAGCTATCTCTACTACTATCTAACTTGTTAACCACATATCTCAGAACTATAAGGGGATATTAATTAACTGCATACTTATAACGGCAACTAACTATGCTGAGTACCTTCACATATAAAACTGCATTTATAATACACTTCTGTCGTCAACTTTTAATGTAACTTATAAATTCAAGAACTTTAGAGTGAATAATTCTGCGTCTGCGGAAGATGGATACATAAATTTCAATTAAAGCTGTTACATGTAATCCAGATTTGCTTGTTAAATGCAAATGTTAGAACGTCCGTCGTGTGACATATTCGCACGAAAATTATACTCGCTAAATATACGCGAGTGGGCGCGTACTAACTCCAGGCACGACCGCACTCTCCCATTCATGAATCAACTTCAGCATTACCTAACCTCGCCGCGACGAGCAAAACAAACATCACGCTATGAGAGTTATTAATAAGAGAGTTGAGTTCAATGAATCCGCCGTGCCCAGCGTATTTAAATCGCTGTATCATTCCACTCCGCACCGCACAAAATACGAATTTATTGGCGCAGATTACCTCTGTTCCCGTGGTAATGTGATTTAAAGCTGCCCATTGCGAACTAATACTTTCCTGTTACAATTTACATTTATCAGTCCCTCCACTCTAAAATGATTGTGAACTTAATCGACTGGCTGAGGTTACATGTTTTATAACTATAACATGTAATTAATGAAGCTATAACTAAGCAGTGGAGGATACCCATTTAGAAGCCCATTTTGATCAATGTTTTTAATTAATTCTTTGGGCGTGATCAGTGTCGAGAGAGCAGCTTTTAAGCGGACAGATTCCAGGCGTGGCCCGCCTAACGCACCGACCACGCCACTTGTCTAAATCCGTTTGAGTTTACTACATCGATCTTTATTCGACAGTCTCCCTTTAACTTTCAACTGAATAATAGGCAGGCCCGTAAGTGATAATTTTATTCCGTTTCTTTGTACTGAAGCGTTTATCGAGGGAGGAAATTGGCATAGCGAGGCGGCGCTATTGTTACACATTTCGTTTTAAATTGGGGGGCTTTCTTGAATTTACACCCATGACTTGCAGGAGGGACCGGCGAGGGACCGTCTTCAAAGACGGGGATACGAATTCGTATCAATTTATACCGACTAAACTGTTTATTCTCTCTTATTAAACTTTCTTCGAGACTCCTTATTCTTTCTTTTAGGTACATGAAATTTGAATACAAGTACCTTTATTGATATCATAAAAGGCTATAGTGCACTGTGCGAGCTTTTACATACTTAATTTCTGTTCAAAATGAATCACGCGAAACAATTATAACTTCGAAACGGCTTGCCCTTATTGCTGGTTGATTCTTAATAATATCTTTGTTCCATTCAAAGTACAGGGCATTAGTTCCATGGTGCCTGAAAATAAACTTATTCAACGGTGCATTATTTCAAAACGTTATGTGTATTAAATAAAACCGATAAGATCTCCACGCTGCTTTCGTTCGTCCCTCGCCTTCGATAGAAGGGGCGTTTAAGGTATTCCATAAAAATAATAATAAACTAAATGTAAGTTTGAAACAATAAACTTATTCTTTATATTTAGTGACTTTATAAGTGAAACAAAAATTTATTAAAAAAACGAAGACATAAATAACGAAAATACATGATTGTATTAAAACGGTGTAGACAAGTAATTTAAATTGGCAACCACCGATTTATTTTTTGTCGAAACTTTACGGAATTAATAAAAGAGATAATCAGTTTTGTTAATTAATTTCTTTCATCTACTCATCTGCCATGATGCAAACTACACGAGCGGCCGTCGACAACCGGTCACATTTCGTCACCTACTGTAACCACGTTTAGCATAAAGACCAAAATTGTCTGCAACGACTATATATATCATAGCCAAATACCAATGTTTTAAAGCTAGGCATGTTATAATTAAAATTGCTTCTTAGTAACTTACAGTCCCAGCGGTTTCACCCGCGTTAAGTTGCAGAACTTTCATATTTACTTTGTACCCTTTTAAGTGACGATTTATGAAAATATATTTTACATGTGTTTCACGATTCACAATGAAGAATCAGCAATGTTTCATACTAATTTTGCACCCCCTTCAAAAAACCTTTAAAAGGGTTCCTACATTATAACTTGTTATACTCTTGTGCAAGATTTCAAGGTCCTGGATTGATATGTCAGTCAGTTAGTCAGCCAGTCATATATATATATAGATAACAAGAACGGCACATTCGCAGGATCAGTTTCTAATTTTATCAGATGGCGGAACTCGTAGCACCAAAAAAAATACCGATTCTTATCCAAGACATACGAACAATTTAATACTTATTTTATTATGTAACGGCTGTCCATGAACATATTTTGTTCTCTACTATATTCAGACCAACTATGAGCAAATTTGAAGTAATTTTTGAAAGTGTATGAAAAAAAGTTTTGTGTTCACTAACTACACTTTGTGTATGAACATTACTGTTATGAAACTTTGCGTCGGCAGAGTTGAATAGGCCCGATAGAGTTATTATTAGATCTAGGTATTACAGACCCAATACCTTTGGTGGGTAGGAAGCAAGAAGAACACATAATGTGTAGAACACGTTCCCCAGAACTAAAATAAAACATCTGAACATCGTGCATACATATGTTTTGTCGTACAATGGTCTCGGAAATATGAGGACACATTTTGTACTAGCACTTGTCCAAGCTTACCCTATATTCATCATAATGAACTTAAACAGCTTCTACCTATTATTTGAATGTATTGTTAACACAAAAACACAACGTAAGATATTCGCATGCTAAAACAATAATTAAGATGCTTCCACGGGTTGTTTGTCGATTAACTGTTTGATAATTCTCTTATAAATTATTTATCGACAGGTTTTCTCATACAGCGTCCCGTGCTATTTTTAAAATCACCCTTCGATGATGTGTGCCGTCAATAACGGTAAAACAAGAATGTGTGCAGTTATGCCACAGGATAATGACAAAGTACAGTCTACAGTTAAGTGTGTTAGGACAATAAAAGCAAGACACATCCGCTTTGAGATTACTCGTCGTTATACTTCACATCGTTGGATGAGCAGAAACCAAAAGGAGCAATATAAACCTATTCTTGTCAAACTTTTTTCACATAAAAGTAACACACTAAAAAGTTTCGATAGCCCGCAATACATTCCATTATTTCGATTGGACCAATATATGACCAAATCATTTTAAGGCTAAAGAATCGCTGCTTACCTCTGCAAGCCTATATTTAGGGAGGCGAAGCAATAAAAGCACATCGCTGTCCGGTCCATTCCCGCACGACTGTGCAAGATAAATGGACGGCACGGAGCCGCCGAGCCGAGGAGACGCGTTCTCACGGCCCGTGCCGCGTTTCTTTCTTTTTGTTTCATCTGGTTTCCGAGTTAGAGGTCGGCGCGACCACTCCGAGTCTAGTGACCATCGCTCGATCCTCATGATAAAAACTTCGCAAGCCGGGCACGACTAACGAGCCTTTACCGGCCACTGTTTTTACACATCGCTCTATCGCCGGGCTCTCATTTCAACGTTGGTGACATACTCAAAAAAATGGCGCGAAAGGATAGTGTCGCGGACGTCGGTTTGGGTATTTAAACTGGTTGTGGGCCCTCGCGTTAATTAGACACGCTCTCGAGCACAGCAACACCTCTCCTCATTATTTACCGCTTCATTAAGAGCTCACTCGCGACGGGCGGCTGTCAAAATCTCGCCGAACGCTCGTCCGCCGCTTGAAATATCGCAGCATTGTCCTACAATAACACTGTCGTCGTCCTCGTTAATTGTCTTAGTCGTCTCTACCTCGCATCTCCTTTATACAAGCTCGGCTTTTGAGCTCGTAAAATAGACCACTCGCTTCCGCTCCAAAACTGAAAAAGCGCCGTGGTATTGCGTAACGTTTTCATTGCTTCGCCACAAAATCTCTTTTAAGAAAAAAGAGATGATCACCGCTATACCCATTTCGGTAACGCGCGGAAATGATACGCTGCGACCAGTAATGGCACCTACGCAAGATTACAAACAATAAAAGCGTGTGTAATAATGATAGACTTAAAAATTCAATCCACATTACAGTTATAGCTGATAGACATAATGATCAGCGATCACCACATGGAGCATTCGCGTCATGCTCCGATCTAATAACTATTGCACTAAACTATATTATTCATGTCCACTTTTTATGAGTCACTTGTAAAAGAATCAAAGGAAACGCCTACCAAACGTAGTCCAATAATTGCATAAAATATTATAAACCGAATTAGTTTTGTAATAACATACTATTAAGCATATTTTTTCTTTATTATGCTATATTCACTAGTGTGTAATCTTAATTTTACAATATTAGTCATTAAAGGGTTCTTTAATTTTCTCATTTCACAGATATACTAGAAGCATAGGAACAAAACACTAGCTTGTGAAGTACAACAGCTAAGATAATAACCTGTCTGTATACAATATATGAAAAATAGCACCCCTTTGAAGTCAAGATAAGTGTTTGAAAGATACCATTATACCAATAATGCTCTCATATCTGTAATTTATGAAAATAGTTAACAAAACAACAGACGGCCGGCGGACGCTTTTAAAGCAATTTAAAGCAAAGTCTGCGTGCCCCGGCATTGTGATTTCTGTACACGTTTTAATGAATTCGTCCTTCCTCCGAACGTTCCTCGGCCGCTATTCAAAGAAAATTACAGTCGAGAGCCTCCTCGAAACAAACCCTTTAGGAGTCACGCTTCGTTCTTGCTAAACTTGGTCCAATTATTTCTTCTCTCTTTTTTGCGTATTCTTTATACTAGAGGTCATTAAGGCGTCAGTTGGTGAGCGGCGAAGCGCCATATGTTCTTAGCTTAGGCCTTTAAATTTAGTCGTGACAGTGAAGTTCGAATAATTGATTAATGGCTGCTCGGAGCGGACGTGTTTAAACGCCTCGATCGTCTTTTTTTGTCCAAATCCCTGTAATGATACGTTGTGATTGTCTCGACGGAGTGTATCACAAAAAACTACCATATGGCGCGGGCACAGATTCGATTCGCTAACAGTTGGGGAGTCCGTTACGAAACAGGTACCCGATCTTTATCAAAAAAGGTTTAACAAAGATTTAAAGCAAAAACGTAACATGAACCCCAAATGTAATCTAACCTGTAAATAATACAGACTAAGCAACGCTAAGAATAACTTTTCCTGATACTTGAGCCAACTAAATCTGTAAAAATATCTGAATACACCAAAGGGATTTTACAAGTAACTTTGCTTCCACACTGCTTACAATATACGGACCACCAAATAATTTAGGGTTGGAACAAAAGATGAAAAATCTTGTAGAAATACTTTAGTACGAATATTTCATTTTCGAATTGTTTTCGTATATCGATTAACAACTTGAAAAGCCAGTTTTCGCTGTCGTGACTACGCTAATTAAAAAACTTTTGACATATTTCTTGTTTTGTTTACCGAAGAAGGTTACCCTGGGGAAAACAAATTTTATTTATCCACATCGATAACTCTATAGCTCGAATACGAGCTCCGGGTTGTAAAAGTGTTTTGAAACTGTGCAGAGATACGATCAGTCGTAATAATAAACACTTGCTTAAAGTTCCGTTTATGTTTGGTTGTATCTTGAATAAAATCAGCACTCGGGACGTAATTATCTTGTAAAGTATTGCCGATGAAATATAGTACGCAGTAACACAAGCTCTGAAATGTTTTCCAACATAGGGTTAGATGGAAATAACAGGTATGTACTGTACATACTCCTTACGCCTAGATACATACGGTTAGAACCAACTATATCATTCATCAAAAATATTATTATTAGCAGGCCTAATAGCGGCCCAGTTGGTAGTGATCCTATCATGTGCGCCAAAGGTAGGGCTCGATTCCTACCCAGTACAAAAATTTATACGATAGTATTTGTATTTGTTCTGTATCTGTGTGTTAAATATATTTAATTACGACTTATATTTGTGATTCTTCTGGTGTCTGATGTCCGTTACACAAGTGCTTGAAAAGAATTATTACGGAGTCGTGTAAATGTATGAGATGTTGTATGAATTATGTATGAATTTAATTGAAACTCTTTAATACAAAATAAATCTACCAAAATTATATTGGTGAGGACATGCTTAGCGTGAAACCCGGGACAGCCCCGACCGTCAGCAATTAACCTCGCAATTTCTCTTGTCACCAGACTGGGCAGCGCAGCTATGTCGTCTGGCATGGGCGGCGGCACGCTGGGCAGCGGGCACTGCCAACTAGCCAACCAGCCGCTGGTCATGCCTGTGTTCCCCCTACGTGCCAGCCAGCCAAGCCCCGTGCCAGTATATTCGCCATCTCGCTTCCACATCGACAAGCGGTGTCAGCACCGTTGCACGTGGAAGTGCCTCGCCATTGCAATGATATGCCTCTGTGTCATACTAGCGGCGATGCTCGCATACTTTATAGGTAAGTCTTGACAGTTCCATTTTTGCAAGCTCGTGATGATTTTATCGGATCACAGTCATAAAGCCTGCCTATCATTATGTTTGAGTGATTAAAAAGCAACTACTATGGTTTTTTTCTACTGAATTGTGCAAAATCGTACGCTGCTATTAATTATGAGACCTTGATTTCGAGTATCAAGTACCAGATACTATATTTGAAACGGAAAAGCTTCAAGATATTTTATAAATAAAAACGATTTCCCTAATTAAATATACTTATTTATTCGACCTATACTTTATATAGATATGTATAGTGGTGCGTAGTACACGTTTCTCGTGGTCTATAAATTCATTCCAACACACGACACATCGATATTCAATGCGGTTGGTCTTCTTGCCAACGCAATAAATAGTAATATACCGACAAGCGGTTTCAGCAACGACACATCTGGTGCCACGCCATCTCCCTGCGCCATTAAATCTATGATGTATGTTGGCGTCACGTTTAGGCTTAATTGTATTTAATACACCGACCCACTTTCCAATTACCAACGTCTGCTCTTAACTCATCACAAGATTTACTACAAAATATTAAATAAATTGGAGGTCCCATCAGTATAGCTATCGAAAGATGTTAAAATGTCGGACCGAACGTATTGCATTGACTTCATAGTTATTTATTATCAAAGTAATTTGTCACTTATAATCGCTTGTGTATTTGTGGACACCTTTCTATTTCTCTTAATAATTTCATTGATAAAACTTGACAGGTAGAATATCTTAATGTAAATGCCTAATTTGTTTTAAGTTTCACTATTCAACATAATCCATAAGTTACATAAAAAATAATGCAGTAAAATTATTTTATTCGTAGTACACTATTAATGATTCCTGTTGGAAATAAAAAAAAATGTAATAAAGACAAAAGCATAGACAGTCGATTAAGTATTGAAACTTTTTAAGTACAAGTTATATTGTCGATATATCTTTGTTCATAAAAACCCAGCGGGGGTACCTGGCTCTCGTTAAGGCAGTATTTTTATTAACTCAGTCGGAATGCCGATTAAAATATTCATAACATTATTCTTTTTCAATCCATTAGCGGTCGATAGGCCGTTTGTAACAAAATGGGCCGGGACCCAGTGCTTCTATGAACGCTGTCCAATACATTTACTAAGCCTAGACTAACGATACCAGTATTATAACCATATTATGCTGTTAATCTAATTAATTATACAGGGTAATGACGTTATGCCACGTGGTACCGGCAGATTAGAATAGTACCTACTTCTGTACCAGGTGTCGTAACAGGCGACTAAAGTACCAGAACCGACAGATGGCGGTCCGAGACAGTAGAGCTCAAATGCATAGGGTGGGGATGGGCAGCAGCACCCCTGTCGCGAAAGCTTCGCTCTGCGATTGTCAATACGCTTGTCCAGCGCGGCAATTATGGGCAAAATTCCTCCTTTCTTGGGAAGGCCTATGTCCAGCAGTGGACTTCCAAGGGCTGTAATTATGATGAATAATGATGATGGCGTTATTTTTCGTTACCGTTTAAACACTCCCTTCTCAATAAAAGTTGCTCAAAATCTTGAACATAGACCTCATGGTTGTAAATAGCTATTAATGAATGACAATAACTATAAAATATGACGCACTTTTGCCGCAGAAATTATCAACAAATGCCGCGCCAAGAAGCTTTCACTTATTAAAGTGGATTGCTTCTCCCCCTTGATTACAAAGCGATGAAAAATCGTAGAGCCGTATCTCTAAGCCCCCCTCCCCCACTTAAGGCCCAGGCAGCCTGGAGCGATGGACTCCCTCCAATTAAGGGGCAACCTTGTCTCGTATGATTGCAAGCCAGCGGAACAGTTAACCTTAGAGATCCGACTTAAGCCCGAAGCTACAATTTAGCAGGAAACAGTAGCAACACGCAGTAAATTCCAATCATCCACTCAGCCGTCGGTTAAAACTATTTTTATTATCATTCAACATCTCCCACCACATAATAACGGTTATTCTTCTAAATGGCAAAAGTCATTGAGCGTCCGTAAAACTTTATCCATTTATAGTTTTATAACCGAATCATAATCCGAATATATTATTTCCGTCATCACATCGAAACTCAATTACTGGAGGTGATAAATTCGAATATCCACTCCGGCATGCAAATGAGTCGATTAAACATTGATGTTGCAACGGAAACAGACATCAACCATTAGTCTTTCACCGTTCTTTGTTTAAACCTCACGAGCGGCGTCCACAGAGAGGCTCATAAAAAACTAAACAAACATCGGAAAATATAAATGATGCGCCTAACCTAAGGCAACGCGGCTCCGCGGCCGCGCGCGGCCCTGTTAGCCCGTTATAATTTATCTTACACTTCTACGTCCTGTATTATTTCACTGCGGATATATCAAACTCGCGCAATCCCGCCGCGCCCGAACGGCCGATCATAATTTACACATTCCTAATGCTTCATAAATTGCAAAGTAAATCCTAGCTTGATTTAAAGCCGAATTCTACCCTACAGTTACGTGTAATAAAACAACGCGGAGTTCGTTTCCAACGGAATGGCACGTTTTCACAACTGCATGGAATAGTTGTGAGCTCCGTAAATATGTACAGAAAGCGTTTCCCTCTAACGGCGGAAATACACGGAACGACGTAAACAACGTGACAGCGGGCACACTCAGTTGTTGTCGCATAGAAATTGTGAGCTACATTATGTTCAGGCGTAATCAACCTCCCGCGCGGGTCGCTTCCTACTTTTCAGTAACTTATTAGTCGACACGATATGCTATTTGCATATTTGAGCGAGTTGTACCAATCTTTTGTATAAAAACTCATAACGGCAAAAGGGCAATCTTATCTAAGCTACTCAGCGTAAAACCTAAATGTCTGAGTACGTTTTTAAATATTAAGCGCATGAACATGACTTTGATACTCATCCTTAATATAAAGACGAACGAAACTTTATTACGAATTCACGTTACACGAAACGCTACTAAAAAGCTTTTACTAAATAAGTTTTATGGAGCACACTTTCAATCTATTTCAAGGCGCAATATAATCAACTGCAAGAGCAGTGATAAAAATGCAGACCACAAACTCACACGTCACAAAAATAGCGCCCAAGTTGACACGGCCCGCCGATACCTTTGGCCTACATTCGATCGCGCGTTCGCTACAAGCACCCTTTCTTCGAAAGTAGAGCAAAATAAAAATTCTCTGACAAAATACTACGACATTTCCTTGGTCCCATTCTGAAATGTTGCTCATTTTTCTCTATACTCGGGACATAGAACTGCATAGTCATTCAATATATTTACGTTATGGGACAACATTGATAGTCGATAGAAGTATCACCAATGGAATACCGCTTCTACAATAATATTAGCCAGCATATAAATTAAATAATAATATTGGAAAAAGAGTACATCAAATTGAAATATTTCATGAGTAGGCTATGAGGCAACGTTATTTCAATATTTTTAATTAACCGGAATTACTTACAAAGTACAAAAGTCTATGGCGGGATCTCAGTCCACTGACAATAAATGTGAACCAGTTAATTTAAGTTAACCCACGGTTCTATTAAACTGTTTCAACAAATGGTAAATAAATGCTGAGCACGCTATGTGAAAACAACTTCTCCAATTTCGGCAGCACACTGTCAAACAGAAACAAAATGTCGGAACTCGTTTTTGATTAGTGTTTATTACGCCACTACGAATTAAATATTACAAACGACTTCTATTTCTGATGAGGCAGAGACGTGTAGGAGTATAAACCAGTAGAACTTAAATAAATTTCTCGCGTTTCGATGGGTTAAAAGTAATGTAATGAACCGGCTCAGTGTAAGGTGTTTCAAGCCAATAAGGTTTATCGTATCGGATCTCAGTTCATTTAGAATCCCGTTAAAATACAGGGACGTAGATAAGAGATGCATGTCGCATACTGATGCCGCGGCGGCCGACTGCTAACACAGAATATACATATCTCTCAATGAACTATCGCTTCTTAAGTACCGCATTTAGATTTCCGTAAGATATTCCAAAATCAATCAATTTGTTAAACTTCCACAATAAATTTAAACCATTCCGCCTAATAGAAAAGCCGCTGACCGAAAACTAATTTACGAACTAATGTTTCATAAAAAGCTTACTCGTACGGTTTCCGCGCGCTATAATAAATCACGTAAGTTTTGTCCCTGTAATGATTGGGTTTCAGAAACACAATAAAATATTTGTTGGACACGCCTCCTGGCGTTTCGGATGTGTACCGAATAAAAGGCAGTTTTGTATTTTAATCCGACATAAATCTCCTAGTTTGCGCCAGTAGTTTTAGTGATGTAATGAAAAAATGTGGACCATCTGTTGCACCCTTCATTACTTGCATGGTGCACGATTGATGGGGGCAAATATAGTGCCGTCGACTTTTTAATGTAATTGAAATGGTGAGGACCCCAAATGTTTTATTAAAGCCCGCGCGGTGTTGAGCATTAACGCTGTTGAAGTGGTCTTCCCACTCATTTGTTCCTGTCAATCGCATAGTTTTTATTGTTCAGTGACATTGAAATGTTTTTGTTTGAGTATACAAAAAACACAAATAAGAAAAAAATAAATACAAATATATTAACAGAAACCAAACAAGTAAAACTTTAATCATAGAATTATTTATAATCAATTCGTAAACATTAATTTTCCATACGTATTTTATTGAATGTAGCACAAAACACTATTCGTATTGTCTATTTTATAAAAGCACAAATGTATAGAAAAACTTTTATAGTAATCAAGTTTTGGTCGTAACCACTTAATGAATGGGCACTACATCAAACAAAACAAAGTATGATATAATGCAATAATGTTTTACACTTCACTTGTCACCGAGCTTGTTTTGGACCAAGTTTCTTATGAAATGGGGCAAACAAGACCTCGGCCCTCTGCGAATGTGGATCATGTGAACAAGAGACAAGGACGGTCATACGAGATCCCGTAAATAATAGAGGGAGATAGGGGACGAACACGAGCAACGGGAAGATTTATCACGTGACTAATACCGAGTCACTGCGACGGCGCGACGCTTCCTTTCCCCCAGGACTCCATCAAACGAGTTTCGTTCCCCATCGCACGATGCAATCTATGCTGAATCGTATTACAATAAATTGTATTAACTCGAAAAATAGTAGAGATAGCAAACATCGTCCATCTGCACACAATCACCCCGTGCATTCGCGACTATCGCGCGTCAACTGAAGCACCCTCGTTTTCTACTCTCCACAATTCTATGGCGAAAATTTATAGATTTTACGAGGGATCATCGGGAAAGTCGCATTTTACCACATTGCCATATTTCATTTTCGTGGGAGGAAATTACGTCATCTGCGCTCGTTTATCTACTAACATTGACATTGTTTATGATACAGCTTTTATTTATTTCGAAATAGACACCAAGAAAACATCTACATATTTTAGCGAGAATCGATTTGGATAAAACGTATTGATATTATAATTTATTATTATGCTGGACTTCACTTACGAGTAAAAGCGAAGTTACAACTTTGTAAATCATGTTGTGATAAAGCTTATATTTTACTTCTAGCCATTTACACAAATTCGAAATTACTTTTACTAGCAACTTATGTTAATTTGGCAATGAGATTTAAAATGTGCATAAGCAATGAATATAAATAGCTCACTTTACTATCTTCGCCTAATCCGATAATAGTAATTGCCCCTGATCTATCTACCCTCGGTCCAGAAAGCTATATAAGTTAATGTAAATTGTCCAATTCTAACAGCCAAATGGCGTCAACGCATCGCGATGCTTATCTACGAGTAAATCTTGGGGACAGACTGAGTAGCGGGAAGCCACGATAACTTAATTGCTTTGACACCGCCCCCGGCTGTCCACAGAATTATAGAAAGTCTCAGCGTCCTTCTAAATACAAAATTACTTTTCTTTATACAGCTGGGCGCATCCTAAATTAAACGAACGATGTCGGTAGAAAAAACAACCAAAGAGAAACACGACAATTAAATTGATTAACAGCTAAAAATAATCGGTTAAAAATCACAAGAGATTTTTAATTGATCTTTATATTCGGAATGGGTTAGGTTTCCTCCCTTACAATGGCAATTAGGAGAGTGCCAAATTGCGTATGTCAATTAAGTCCGTAATGAGTGACATATGGCTTTACACGCACGCGTAACTTATTGCGCGAACATCCTGGCGGCGCACGCGCTCTGGCACAAATAAACACACCACCCCCCTCGCAAAGCAAATCCCGGTCTTCGAGCTTCTTACAAAACTAATAAATGTACACAATAAATTCTCTGTACATTACGATTCCGGCGCAATTCGCCTGCTGCGTTTGAAGCTTTTTAAGTAAACATTCAACCGTAGGTTACGAATAAGTATGGAAATTCTCTGTGATGTTCACTGAGATATTTTTGGACTACAATTATTTTACGCTTCACTTGCCTACATATAAAAAGTGATTCGTGTCAAAGAGCTGCGTTGATCGGTATCGAAGCCCGTGCTCTCTTAGTTAGTACCGTGAAGAATTATCCAATTAAGGTGCGTAGCGCGGTATTCTATGATCGATTCGATCGATGGCAACTGTCGCATAATGAGGAGACAACGGCATTCTCGAGGACGAAAAAAATGGTTGGGTGTCGCCGAACCACCTACGTGCCCGGCAGCCCGGTTTGCGGCAGCGAAACTAATCGCTCGGCTACGCCGTCACAAAATGCGCTTCGCCCGTGCTTCGCTTAATTAAAACTCGACGGGACGTCACGTCACCTACCCCGCACTCGCGCTTAAAACGACATCTCGCATTGTATTGTATTTCGAAATACATATCGCTCAAAGCGACACCCGTGTGAACTTTAATAGAATTAGTTTTCGGCTACTGGGCATTATCGATGTGGGCCGCCGATAAGAACCGAACTCAACCAAAACTTAATTGAAAATCCAGATCAAATGAAAGATTTCACGCTTACCACATAAGTCTACAGAAGATAAATTAAGGAATAAAGATTTATCAATATTAATTAGTTCTTCATCTTTTGTGATCTACACAAATGCGTATGTTTAAAAAGTGTTTAACATATTAAGACAAATACCATACGTAATTCTTATTTTGTATTGTTTCAGCATTATCGTCAATTAAAAGTAATATAGACAATTCAAATTGCATCCTGGTACAAGATGTGAAAGCAGTTACACATGCACAAGGAATTAGGGATGCGTTATCAACATCATCTCCTTCAGATGGTAATTAATCGATGCAATTTTTTCCTTTTATACAGTTAATATATCATATTAGAACTAGAAAATTAATATAATGTAATTATTGCAGAATCTATATCAACATCTTCTCTCGGTGGGTGGTCAACGACTGCAGAAGCTGCTTTCGAGTCTGCGATAATACCACAACAAGCCCAGCAAGCGGCACCCCCACCTTGGTCCCCAGCGTTAGAATTAAGAGAATTTGACGAACTTCATAGTGCTAAAATTCCACCCTTCCAATTTTGGAGTTCAGAATTCCGGAATAAACAGCCAGCCTACGTTAGCCTTAACTTCACTGTTCCCTGGGGAGCTAATTTTGCTGTGTATGGTAGACGAAACGTTGCACCTAGTGTCACGCAATATGACTTTGTGGAATTCATTCGGGGTGGAAGGGTCGACCATAGGCTCAGGAGAAGACGAAGTCCACCGAGAGACTCATTCGGCCTCAATCTTGATAACTGGGATTCGTTATTCAGCACGATTAGTCCATTTCAAAGATGGAACCATACGATAAGCAAGAGATCAACCGATATGAGGGTAAATGTTAGTATATTGCAGTATCTTGACACGGGGCGGTGGTTTATTTCTGTGTACAACGATGAACTCCAGCCGCACAACGTTGAAATGATTGTATCTGAAGCCGAAGGTGTAACGAACTCTTGCCCCGATGACTGTTCAGGCCATGGATCTTGCTATTTAGGTAAATGCGAATGCATGGACGGTTATGAAGGCCACGATTGCTCGAAAAGTAAGTTAAGATTATATACTTTTTATCTACTATGACATTTATTATATAGCAATAAATTGATTTGTTTTTTTATTTAAGGTGTATGCCCAGTTCTTTGTTCGGGACACGGTGCATATGCTGGTGGAATATGCCACTGCTCCGAGGGATGGAAAGGAGCAGAATGTGACATCCCGGCCCACGACTGTGAACCTGCAGATTGCTCTGGTAGAGGGCAATGTTTAGGTGGACATTGTCATTGCAAAGCTGGATGGAAAGGCCCTAAATGTGACGAAGGTATGGACAAATATAAAAAATAAAAAAAATATATATTAAATCCCCACTAATATTATAAATGCGAAAGTAACTCTGTCTGTCTGTCTATCTGTCTGTTACGCTTTCCCGCTTAAACCTCTCAACCGATTTTGATGAAATTTTGCAATCTTTAGATCCTAAGAAAGGACATGGCTATTTTTTAATTCTAAATAAGGGTTGTAAGGGGTCGAAAAGGGGGATTAAAAGTTGTATGGAAATATCGCTATTTTTAGAGCTAGAAACTTGAAACTTGTTTTTCAAGCCATTGATTCGATATAAATAAACATAACATTCATAGTTTATATAAGTTTAGGTAAAGAGGTATGGTACCCAAAAAAACTAACCACGTAGACGAAGTCGCGGGCTCAGCTAGTAATATGTAAATATGAAATTAGAAGATTAATAATAACTTTTTCGTTGCAGAGGATTGTCTTGACCCTACATGTGGAGGGCATGGGTCTTGCGTGCGTGGACGCTGCGTCTGCCGAGCAGGCTGGCGTGGCGCCGCTTGCACTGAAAGGGACGCCCGTGTGCAAAGATGCCTTCCAGCTTGCTCCGAACGTGGTGTTTACGATCTAGATGCGGGACGATGTGTGTGTGACCCACTTTACACCGGCGACGATTGTTCACAAGGTATTATTACCTTTAATACCATTAATACGAATTAGACTTTTCACATTAATGTATTAAAGTCTCTGAAATAAATTACTGATATGATCGGAGTTTTACAGTGGTTTGCTCTCTGGATTGTGGTCCTCATGGAGTGTGTGCTGAGGGTGTTTGCCGATGTGATGATGGATGGACAGGCTCCATGTGCGATCAGAGACCATGCGACGTCCGCTGCCACGACCATGGCCAGTGCAAGAACGGGACATGCGTATGCACACAAGGATGGAATGGAAAACATTGCACACTGCGTAAATATCAATTGATCTACACTTTTAACAAAGCAGTTTCAGAAAAAAGAATTCTTAAAACATCTGACAACACTTTTAAAGTTGAAAATATTTCGTAATGGTTTTGTCTTATTAATCATATTTCATGAACGTTTTACGATCTTGAAAACTTTCCCAACTCAAGCCTATTATTTACTTTAAACTTTGCAAATGTACCGACCTGATCAGATTTATATAAGTATACAAGTTATAATCTAATAGGTTCTAAGATACTTTACCAACTTAAACTTTTATACAAGACTCTTGTAATCTTATTTGAAAGTTCCTAAACCTTTTAGTAGACTTTCCAGACACAACACGATCTTATGCTGGAATTTTTTACCTATAACATTGATTTTTATGTTCAGATTATAATGTATGATTATTTTTGAATCAAATAATTTTATTTATCCAGCTGGTTGTCCAAATGGTTGTTCACGAAATGGACAATGTCTTCTGGAAGACGGCGTATACCGGTGTTCATGTTCCGAGGGCTGGGCTGGCACCGACTGTTCTATCGCTTTAGAACTATCGTGCCAAGACAACGAAGATAATGATGAAGGTAAGAATTTACCATGTTTCCATTTTTTGTAGGTTGTCAACGAGCAATTACCACCAACTGTCCATATCATATTTTATATTAATCGACGTAATATCCATTAAAATATGAAATATTTTGTTAGTTTCATACCCAAAAAATTAAGTTGTACAATATGTCACTGTAAATAAACAAATTACGAGCCACCAATACATTGTGGAAATCACCACTTGACAATGCCTACCATTTTGAAGATGGCATGACGGACTGCTCGGACTCGGAATGCTGCAGTCGGCCCGAATGCGCCGAACACATCATGTGCCTCTCATCTAATGACCCTGTCGAAGTACTTCTACGCAAACAACCACCTTCAGTCACCGCTTCATTTTACCAACGCGTCAAGTTCCTCATTGAAGAAAACTCCGTACAAAGCTACGCCCACATGGACGAGTATTCCGAGAGGTAAGTAACTCACAAACCCAAATACCCCCAAAATTAAACGAACACCAAATCACTTCATGAACGTGAAATATATCATCTATTCCTATATCAAACACTTGACCACGTGTTGATTCCAGAGATGATATGTTTTACCGTAACTGGTTTAGGACTGACCTGTCAATTTTGCACAGTTCATGAATTTAATATAATTGCACTTTACAATGATTTTAGATTCGTGATATCATCGCCGTACTGTATTTAATATCCGTAAGAAGAAGAAACAAAAGTCATTAACATAAAGTAATAATTAGGAGCTAGCACCCTACCATTTACAATCCCGCTCATCTTCCTGAACCTCTCCGAGGATTTGGTGTGGTTATTTTAATTTGATTGGTAATAATACTTTTATAACTTACGATTTATTTTATCATCTGGTGGAAGTGTTTTGATTTTCCTCTGTTTTCTCGCGTGTCAAATATTGATTTTTCATTTGCAATCCTAGCATGGTTATGTTTTATCATTAACCATATTTTTCATCTGATAAGTTTTTTCGTTTTATTATTTTTTCACACCAGATCCGATGTGTTGTGTATTGTCTAATGTTTATCCCTTGTGTGTGTCTAACCCTACCTGTTTGTCTAAACAAAATAAATGCGTCTTATAAAAACAAAATGAATTATACATATATATATATTTATGATCGATTAAGCGCTCAAAGCTTACTAACAGTTTTGTTTGTCTTTCGTTTAAAAAGTTTATAATATTTAACTAAAAGGTAAATTCATTTTGCTCATATCATGAGAGACATACTTAAAGGCTAATAACAAGACGTAAATGTATGTTTTTGAAAACTGTAGCATAGTATTGTTTATATCATTTTTATTTTTGTGTCTGTCCGATTCTCGTGCAATTGTCTTTCATGATCGGAGTTTCAAATTAACGGTAACAGAGTAGCCCTCGCAATTATCATAAAAACGTACAAATTATTGAATACGATCTCCTAATTTGAATAATGAGACAAAGCAAAACTGAATAACAAAGTAGTCAACCCACCTCGCTTAATATGCAAAAGCGCCTCAAAAGTTTGTTTGCATTAAAACACGAGCCGCTTCACTATTTTATTTAAGTTCAGAAGTCTAGAGTGGTTATATTGCGTTCTGGCATTTGTTTTATCAGCCCTGAGTAGTCGTAACACTGAAGGAGTTCCTTCATGCATTCACATTCCAGCATGTCTCTACTACTTCATAAATGTTAGTGCAACCTACATTATTCCAATACAGTAGTTCTACATTCTTATCAACGGTAAAAGATGGTGGTGGTGTTGTTCTAATGCAAACGGGCTTTCGTCTAAACTCAACAAAGTGCGTGAAGTTTTTGATAATAACAAATCAATGTTAAAACGCAAGGTAACCAGTGTAGACGAGTGCAATCGACCGAAGCGGTTGCAAAGCCGGGGTGTGGTTGCACTGAGGGTTGTAGGTATCTGTGTAGTAATCTGTCCTGTCTTTCTGTGTCCCTGTGCCGCCGTGTGTCCGCCACTCCTAGCGAGTTCTGGAATTCCTTTACACCATGGTAAGTGTCAGTCAGCCCGCCCTCGCCCCTCAGTGTTCAGTATCTGTTAACCTCTTCCCTTTTGTTGCGATTCCTGCATATGTGTGTGATGCCGGCGCCCATCGCATGTCCATCAACTGACACGCGAACGGAGCCACTAAAGCTTTTTCACTTTTTTGTTAACTCCTTTGTCTGTATTTGTTTAATTCTCTATGTGTATGTAACATCTGTATGTTTGTCTTGAATGTTCTTGTGTGGCTGCGACAAAGTCTACAGAGAGACATATCACCGTAAATCACGCGCCCGCCGCGGTAGAAATCCTATCCAAATTCGGTTATGATTTGGCGCAGCCACAAACGTATTTTTGTAATATTTATTTGTCTCGTCTACTGTGCTTATATAATAGTTCACATATACTATGGTATACTTTTGTTATACTATATTGAAACTTAGGAAAATCATTTACGCTTTCACGCAAAACGTATAAAACACAAACGGCTAGGTGTAGGTTGTAAAATATACGAATCGAGACGCGATTGTATGTTGTCAATTGAGCAAAATTTCAGCGAACACGCAAATTTAGCTTCAAATAAACTTACCCTTTTATGTGTTCCTTACCCTTTGTCTGCGTCTTTCATCTGTTAACCAACCCCCTACCCTTCGCCCGAGCTCTTTATGTGTTTAGATCCTTACCCCTGTAACTAACCAAAACACTACTTATTTGAATGTATTCCAACGATTTCACAGCGAAATAATAGCAGTCTTGTTGACATTGTACATTACAGCCATTGCTTCCATCAATCAGTCATTGAAGACATTCTACACATTCAAATTGGTGCAACGAAAATGTCTTAGACTAACGAATCATTAAGCCATAAGTAATTGTAAGTCACTTAGTGTATGGTGTTCTGTAGGTATGATATCATGGGTATTCTTTACGTTCAAGCCAATATAGACGTAGTGATCGATCATATTATTAGTGCGGATTAAAAGGATCATAAGTGATAACCTTCAAATTTGCTAGAACGTTTTCTTCGCCTGAGTAATCCTTAGATTCATCGCCATTCGAATCAGACGTAATACGTCGTATCAATAAATCACCTGTCTGGATAACACTATTCATTTGAATAGAGTAATCCACAGATATGAATAATCTGCTTCAATGGTTTTGGATCTATAGAAATTCTTTATAGTCGATCACGCAACTATGTAATATGATTTCTGATGTACAGGTACTATTTATGTGTAATAAATTTTGTAAAATGTATACGAAAAATCTATAATATTAACGTTTACGTGATACATCATGTGAGATTTTAATTTTTTTTATCTATTATTTTATGTGTAAAATATAAATAATTTTAACGTATTTATATGTATAACATTTACTGTGTTTTTTACAGCCAAAGTAAGTATATTCATGAATTCAAAAGTTTCATTATTACGCAGCTGTGATAATATTTTATTTTGTCATAGACACCAATGCGCTTTTTAACATTTCTTTCGTTTTATTTTTCACCAAATGTTGATTATATACGAATCTAAGGGATATTTTTGTTGCACCAACTTTGAAAACGTCTTGTATGAGAATGATATTAAGAAATCGAACAAAGGAACGAATTGATTACGAAAAATATAACTATGGTTTATGTGGCAGCTGTTACATGCATTATCGAAACATACCTTTATAGGGAAATTTTGGTTTTAATTTGTATTATCAAATATTGAGTTACAAATATACTAACTTTAAATTTAAACGTTATACTTTGAGTCAATGATAAACCAAAATTTGTCCTAGCTGTTTAGCTGAACCTGATAAGAGAATGTGCAATGCTAAAACTTCTTATTTTATTTTTCAATATTATTTTCATACTTTACTTCACTATTACTATAAAATGTAGCACGATGCACTTCGGTTCTTTGACCGAGGCAGTTCACAGGGTGATACCGATTAGTTCTATACTTAAATAATTAGATTTAAACCTACTGTTCACAACCTTGTTTTGTGACATCTACACCTTCACAACTGTTTATGTATATATATATATCACACTATATCTACGTATTATTAACATTACTGAGAGTCATATGAGCATAAAAATATTTCTCACTGTCTAGATTAGCTGCCAAGTATTCTTGCCAGGATGTCAAAATTTCTTAGCATGCGAAAATATGTCTCTTTTATTAAAAAAAAATAATTGAAATAAATGTAACTGTTATTTAATTAAAAACCCACGTATGCAATTAATATGTAAGAAACCAATAAATGATTACTTTGATTGATACCTTAATTTCTTCGTTACTTGAGTTCTTAGGGCTTACTAAATAGAGAAGATGAAAACAAAACTCAATTTAATAGTACCGCTACGATAATTAGGTGTACATTGACGACGTCAGTCTCATAGTAAATTTTTGACCCACTTAGAATATCAATAAAAAAGCAAATTAAACGGTAGTGTCGGTTTTACGAAATTAACTCATCGTTTATACCGCTTTATACGAACCTTCACTATTTCTTTTTCCATTTAATTACTTTACTGATAGAAATAATGTGAATATTTGAGAATAATACGGGGTATATTATATTGGCTTTAAGTTACATTACATGCGTTAAAAAAAATTTATAATAAAACTAGCAGTGCCCGCGACTTTGTCCGCGTAGAATAGTGACTTTGGGGGTATAGTAGCCTTTTCCCCGTTTTTGCAACATTTCTCACTGACGCTTCGCACCTATTGGTCTCAGCGTAATATTATATAACCTAAAGCCTTCCTCTATAAATGGACTATCCAACAAAAAAATAATTTTTCAAATCGGACCAGTAGATCCTGAGATTAGCGCGTTTAAACAAACTCTTCCGCTTTATAATATTAGTATAGATGGATTAATACTAGGATGTATTTTTTCTTGTTGAAAATGGGTCGTATTTGTATTTTGGTCATGTAAAATACTGCTCCCGGATAAATACGTATAAAATTAAAATTTTAAATACTTATTCTTTTTTAATTTTTTACTCTCGTGGTCCTTCCAGCCTCAACTTGTTCGATATTGAGAAAATAAAAAAAGTCAATTGAAATTTGATGAACTATGAATCGTTTATTAACCCTAGCATTAAGTTGGTGACCGTTCTATCAAAATATAGTGGAGTTATTTTGAACTAAGTAATGTATAATCATTAGCGTCTCTGAATCAGGCAGTTACTGTCCAGTTTTAAATTTACTATAAATAAATTGACATGTACTAAATGTAAATTATGCGTACTTTAAAAAGGGTTATTTAAAAATATACAAGGCTATTTGATACCGTGTAGATAAAGAAACGTCCGTGGGTATTTCGAAGTGATATACGAGAAAAAAAAAAACTATTAAAAGATGGATACCTTTTATAATAAAAAATAAATACTTTAGTTACCACAATAAAACTAAAAATCTCTTTTTCAGTACGTCATTTTCTATTTTCATTTCAACTATGAAGTTTCTACACGTGTGTTGGGAAAAAAGTGCTTTTATTAAGCTTATTACAAGGTGCAACATGTAGAAGTGGGTTAAATTTTTCAAAGTTGTTCACCTCTTTATGACTTCTGCGTATCCAATGCATGTGGCTGTGACATGCGACATTGCATGCAACCAGACATGCTACACGAAATCCATTGAAGACACACCCCGTATCAAAACATGTATCAGCAAAATAACAATTATAAATGTATTTGTTATTTTCTTATAATTGTATAAATCACTAAAAGTAATGGTAAGCGATTTGTTTACATTTAGCATTTTACTTACCCTATACTTTCTAACATTTACGCGATCACAACTTATAATAGAAATGTTTAACTCGTTAAAACATGGTTTATTTTTGTTCGACAGTCCAGCAACCTTCCCTAGTATTTGTATTATATATATATATATATATATATATGTAATAATAATAACAGGTGTCGACTAACCCGTTGGCGTAGATGGTAATCGTCCTACCCTCTGCGCCAAAGTTCGTGGGTTTGATTACCACCTCGGCGAATATCTATATGATGATACTTGTATTTGTTATGTGTCGTCTGGGTGTTAAATATATGCATTCCTCTGTATTCGGGAATCTTCGATTGTGATGTGTGATGTGATTGAAGCAACTTATTTAGGAGTCAGGTCAATGAATGAGATGTTGTGTAAATGTATTTATTTATTGCGGACACTGCTGTTTGACATGTTTGTATTAGGTGCTCTGACAGATTAAAATCAATACAAAAACCCAATAGGGCATCCAAACAGTACGACTACTTACATCAAAGAAACAGTCGGAATAGTTTCACCTGAACAAAACAAGAAAAACAACAGAAAAACGAGTTTGAGTCTATCTTTGGCCTAAATCTATCGGTCTAATGTATTTTAAAAAACATAAAATTCGCAGTAAATTTAGCATTACACATATAATTCTCAATAAATACGATTCAGCTCATTACACATATAATTGCAAAGTATATAGAATAAAAACAGAATCCGAACGGCCAACGAATTTCTAAAGAACATTTACTTTTCATGGAGCCTTACCTATTAAAATGCTAACTCACGCCTTGTTTATCTTTATTCGAACTAGTTATTTTAAATTGTTTATTTATAATAATACTGTTGTCACAGTAAACTGCTGTCACAAAATATGCATGTTTAAATAAGTTTTGATTACTTATAATATCTAAAAATATATAAACAATATGTATAATACATATATAATACCGGATTACTTAATACTAGCAGCTCGTTTCGTTTCGCTCGTTTCAATTGCTTAGTTCCTTTTTGTATGTATAATATAAAACTTATGTTACTTGCCAAAAATAAAGGGTATCATTATTCAAGCAATTTTAATTCGTTTTTGTTACTTTATGAATTTGTTCGTACACACGTAAAAACGAGAGTACATACAAATTTTGCTTCCGTTATACCATTTTAGATAAAAATCTGTATTTTTTTACACAAGGAAGAGATAGTATATTCTATAATAGAGTAGATAATTTTGAGTCAAAACTTATTAAAAATAACAATCCTCTTTACAATACTAGCTTAGTCTAGAAGCGCTCCGCAGTTCTCATTCTTATGACAATCATAAATAATAAAAGTAGTCCAATAGTTCAAGTTACACCTAATAACAGCTATTTGTCAGTAAAAGTCTTATAACAATCGGTCCAGCTGTTATAGAGGTTATCCGGGACAAATAAACAGGCATAACTAAAAATAGTTTTTGTCAATGACCGTATATTGCACTTTTATATGCAAACGTACATTTTAATTTAATTTATATGTATAGATAATAAATAGTTAAATTCGATAATACAATTTATACCAATAATTTGATTAAGAATTATAGGTAAAAATTAATACCTATATTATAAACATGAGTTTTTGTGAGATTTTTTGCCACTCCTTCAAGTTAGATCGTCCGATCGCATGTAAATCGAATTTTAAAAAATCACACGATATCTCATACATTGATCTAACTCCGAGATAAGTAACTTAAAACGCTTGTGTAACGAATATCAGACAACAGATAAATTACTATAATCCTTAAATACATACAAATAACACCCAAACACATAACAAGTACAAATATTTATCATATAATTTTTGTCCTGGATGGAGATCGAACCCACGACCTTTGGTGTGATCACTGCCATCTGAGCCAGCGGGCCCTAAACTGAACAGTTTAATTACAAGTGCATAGGCATATTTTTATCTGCAAAATGTGCGATTCCTAAACGTATTTATATTTTTTCATAAAGGGATCAATATATTACGCATAGAGGTAGTTTAGAGGTCTTAAAATTAATTTCTAGATTCCTTGTATCTCGGAAAACTACGAAGCCGGTGAGAATATCTCACCGGCTACCTGAGCAGTAGTTTACCGGATAATGATATAAGATACTTCTGATCCTGGAATAACAAAATTCCTTAGGGACGCAAACGAATTCGCGAGCAGCAATAACTATAAAATATTATATATTATTTCCAATGACATTTATTTTGGTTACTTTCATTCATTTAGATAAACTTTGTAACTGACGAATGAAACCAGAAGGTATGAACAATATGCTATAACCCAATAAAAGACATAGTATTTATTGTTTTATACAAATAATATTATATTCGAATATAACTGATAGATATGGGTATATAATATAAATTACCACCAAAATAAAATATTGAATTTGTATCGGATGCTAAGTGTATGTTTGCTGAAAACGTGACTTCTTTATGATAATACCTAAAGTATACTTGCATAAATTATAACTTTGTACCTGACATTTGAGACTAGGAAATAAACTTTCATGTGTCTGAACATATCATCATTATTACAGCCATTGGGAGTCCACTGCTGGCCATAGGCCACCTTACGAAAGTGGGAATATTGGGCGTAGTTGCCCGTATTTGTGTATTGCCCAGCGCAGCTTTTGCAACGTAAATGCTGCTATTCATACCCACCCTATGCATTTGAGCTGCATTATTTCGGACGGATATACCGCCATCAGTCGATTTTGGTACCTTAGTATTCTGACGGTACCTCAAAGCTAACCATATAGACAAAAACAAATGTTGTGTTGGTTATACTTTATATACCTACGTATTTATGAGTAAACTTGCCGACTGCCCCTACTACTACACTTCGTACGTATATAGAGGGGACCTGGGATTAACGGAATACATTTTAATGTCATTAATCTCGTAACCGCGAGTTTTTTTGTAAAAGTATGTACTATTGGATATTTTTGTACACTTTATGATACAATAAGCAATTTTGCATGAACAAAATATTGTGACCATAAATTGAGACACAAATTGATTGAGATCAAACTGCATCATTATGCTAAATATCATTTCAATCGGTAGAGTAGTCCGCAGTTCATCCCGGACAAACAACGTGGCACGAAATTTTTGTATATAATGAAAATAGATATTGCCTTTATATTTAAAGCGGTTGCTGTAGTAGTTCAGTAATCAACAAAAAAATTATCTAAAACACGTTTTGATACGCTTTTAATGTTGTCACAAATACTTGTGATTTGGTAATAGCTGTTATATAGTAGCAATAGATACACAGACCAACTGCAAAATTTACTCTTAGATAAAATATTATTTTTCATAATTTTAAACAAAATAATTACTGCCAGTGCATAATTATACAGATTTAACATTACTGCGGGAGACAATATCATTTAATTTAATTGTACTTTGTACAATAAACTGATACTGTAAAAATACTGTGAGAACTTGAACAACTCATTTAAATTCTATTAAAGATCATATTAATGCTGGAAATTGATTAAAAATGAAGTAATACATTTTAAACAACACAACATAGATATTTAAATATGAGATGCAGAATATTTGTGGTCTAGAAAACAAGTTTACTAGAATTTCCACAATGTTCATAATATGATGATATGAAAGTAATGATCTAAGTGTATGTCATTTAAAAAGTATGTATTTCTATTTTAAATAAAAGAGTGTGTTTTTTTAAGAGTTTACAATAACTCAATAGGAAATATTGTTTTTGTGGAGGTACCTTAAGGAGTTTAAGTGGCATGATGATATTTTATTATCAGCCACATCGTTATTAACTAGTATCTATAGTTATCATTCCTCAATAGTTCAATAGTTTTGCCATATATACTTTTGGGTAAATAGATAAAGGATTCGTGATTCCTTTTTCAATGCAATTGTGTTTGGTGGGATTTCTGACGCTTTGATTCTAAATATATACTTGAAGGAATTTATGCTTACACTCACTTAGGTTTTAAGTTTTATATGGCTTGCTATAATTATACATACAATAATAATATTTTAGTAGTGACATTGTTATGGATGATCATGTGACATCGACAATACAGAACGACGTCCTTATTTCGACTATAATTTATTAAATCAGCCGTAGGACGTCCACCGCTGGACATAAATAAAAAGAGAAGATAACCAAGAGGCGATCTCACGGACGTATAATGAAATAAGTTAATATATTTATAGTTTAATCGACCTTCTTATAGGGTCATATGGATTATATAAATGATATTTCAAAAATAATATATTAGTGTGCCGTGAAGTACCGGCAGTGTAGAATAGTACCTCCTCTGTACCAGGTGGCGATTTTAATTTTGATTTGATAAGAGTTTATATCTTAATTTATAAGCATTTTTTAATAAACATATATTTATGATCATTAAAGGACAACGTCCTTCGGGTTACTATGTAATAAAATATATTGCTTTTCACCGAAATACTGTTTAAATGTAAAGGAAACCTATTGACATATCTAATATGACTTATTCGAAATTCATAATTGTAATTGAAGTGTCACCATTACTTTCTAAAGTCCCACTGTTAGACGGTGTAATATACGTATTCTTAGTTACGTATACAATCTAGTTGCCTGTTGGCAAACAAAAGGTTTTGTTATATGTATGTGTGTTCATAAATATGAAATAAAAACTAACATATCGATTTTAGATGGGCTCGATGGCGCAGATGGTAGTGAACCTATCTAGTGTTCCATAGGTCGTGGGTTCGATTGCCATCTAAAACAAATATTTATATGATAGATATAAACGGTAAACGCCTGTAAAAATACACTCATTTGGGCGTCACACGGGCGGCTCTGACTTTAATTCTTCTTTAAAAAAAATACGGTACCAAAATGATTTCAATCATTTGTACATGCTGGTTTTAAAAATGCCGTGGTGTTTAAAACAGTAATATCTAAATTCAAGTTTTTGTTTGATGCTCGTTTTTATAGAAAACCACTTTTTATCCTACATTTTTGGTGCAAAGTTCCAAAAGATAATATCATTTTTTACAACTTTAAGTCAATTTTTATGAATTTATTTAATATTCTTAATTGTCAAAGCTTAATTTATCGCTGTTTAGCTGTCTCGATAATGTTAGAAAAAGTGGTAGGTTTGCTCGAAATTATGAGTCATGGACTTAAGAAGACTAGAATAGGGTATTGTTCTCCGATGAAGCCAGGATATCTCTATTCGGTGTAGATCGACGTCGGCGAGTGCTACGAAGATGAGGAGAACGCTTTGCAGAGTCTTGTTTTGAAGAAATCACCCCTTATGGTGGAAGCTCTGTTATATTTTGGGCAGGAATAAATTCAATGGATCGTACAGAGTCAATCTCTATTGAAAACGGCTCACTGACTGGACATCGATACATAACAGAAGTTCTAATTCCTAATGCACAACCCGCATTGGTCGCTTTAGGCGAAGACTTAATTTTTATGGATGACAACGCTCGCGCCCACCGGTCTGGCGAATCTGAAGTGTGGAAGCGTATGTGCAAGATGTCGGCGTTTGGATTCGTCGTTTGGATTGGCCAGCTCGAAGTCCCGACCTCAATCATATAGAGCATGTCTGGGACGTTCTGAAACGACACGTGAAATCAGTACAACCGGCTCCGCAGACCATCGGAGAGCTGAAAAAAATGATTACCGCGGAGTAGGAAAGTATTCCGCAAGCAAGTATCCGGGATATCCTCACTAGCATACCCAGACGAATTCAAGCTGTGATTTCAGCTAGAGGGGGTCACACTCGATACTAAACATTTATCTGCTTTTACTTTATTAAAGAAAAAACAAACAAAAATCTTTGTTAACTTTTACTTCACGAGCATATGCACTACTAGCGAGCATACACTACTAGTGAACTTTAGCATTAAAATCCATACATTTTATCAACATTTTATGAAAATACTGACGAAAAAGATTATTTGCTTATTAATTTACAAAATTGTGAAAGTAAATCTATCTATAATTATCAAGCAAACCAATAGTAACATTTGAAATGGTTCATTGCTTAGGTGCCCGTTTTGTTTGCAAATGAGTGTACTTTTAACCTTTTTTCGTAGTAATGTAATAGAAGCAATAAAATGATTATCCACCAAAAAGATGCTTGTCAAAAAGCAGGTTTATAATTTATCTCGGGTGTATGCGTGGTCTTTAATATTATACAACTTTAAATATATATATATACCCAAAACCACTTCTCACCTAACCTAACCTGACACTTAAAAGTGTTACGGACATGAGACAAACATGAGGAATCACAACATGTTACTTAAATACATATATAAAAACTATGCACAGAGCAAATACAAATATTCATCATATAAACTGCGGCACCAGGCCCTCCATTTTTTGTTTATTGTCCCCGATAACTAGGAATCGAAGACTAGAAGCTACTAAAAGCTGAAGTGAATTTCAGTGATTTCGGGGAAAAATATCGAATATTATCATCAACATATCCGCAGTTCTGTTTTTTTTATATGAATTTTTAGTTGACAAACAAGCAAACAGTCCGTACGGCAAGCGGTACTGCAGTTCACAATTAAATCAAAAGCAAAATTAAATATGTACTAATATTATAAATGCGAAAGTCTATCTGTCTGTAGTCTCCAGTCTACAGTTTGCAGAGAAATATGAATAGCTTGAACCCAAGGGAGGACTGGCTACTATCCCGAAAAAGTTTCCACGGGTCGCGAAGTCTGGAAACGTTGTCGCGGATAGGATTCTAGTTTTAAATAATATATTTTGTGGTTTTCCTCCAACAGACTATTTTAAAAATATATCTATACTATTAATTTAAAGCTTAAAATTTGTTTGTTTGAACGCGCTAATGTTGGGAACCGTTAGTCCGATTTAAAAAATCTTTCAGTATTAGATAATCCATTTATAGAAAAACGCTGTTATTTATATTGATTTTTAAAATAATTAAGAATCCTTTTTAAAATAACTAAAATGAACCCTGAAAGTTACTATTTCACGCGGACGAAGTCACGGGCAGTGCTAGGTGAATATAACATGCCCATGGTTTCTATCATCATAGCAGTAGTAATATGTCCACAGCTGGACCTAGGCCTCCCCAAGTATGGGGCTATTTTGACCGTACTTTCCGCTCAAAATAGGCATAGTGATAATCGCAGACCGTAGTTTCGAAAATGCAGTTGCCTATCACCGCCCTGATGCTATGCTAGTGCGAGTCGTTATACCACCACCTTTTAGCTCTGGTACTTCAATTGCCGACATCTGGTACAGAAGGATGTACTATTCTACCCTGCCAGTACCAGTTTCTATTACTTTGTAAATTATATGATTAGTAATAAAAATTTATAGCTTTAACTTATTTAAGGGTTTTAAAACTCAGAAAAGGACACCCACACTGTGAAATATTGTATTGTAAGTAGCACCTCATTTCTTTAATGAAGCAAAAAAGCTTCTACTAGAAAATCTATTTATAATTTTTAATGAAAACTTGACATTTTTCTATACATAATTATTAAATCCAAGTAAAAATATTTCGCAAAACGTATAGATATTTCGCTTCTAACTTAACACAAAAAAGGGTTCATTAAAGGTTCTATAGCAGAAGTATATTCGTTTTGAACCAAACTATGCAGTTTTTCTATTTTATATAAATTCTCTTTTATTATTTACTTTCAAGGTGCAGTGACTTGTGACCGTACTTGTACAAGTATTGTTAGAACTTGTCAGAATAACAGCGTTCTTGGAGTATCCTTGAATGTTGCCGTTATTAATTTAATCTAAAACTACAGCAAACTATAGGAAACTACGATTAGTTTACTCTTATTTAAACAAAATATAAAACCGTAAACGACGTCCAATGGATTTCGTACTTTAAAACCTAAAAACTACTTCAATTGTCAACATTAATGTTTTTTATTTTTACCATCTTCTCTTTTTGAAGACATTTTTTATGAGATAAATTAACTTCGTAAAGTAAGGACTTATACAACTTGTTCAATTACAGTAAACGTTATCTGGGTGATATCATACCAGCTATTGAAAGTCCACAGCTGGACATAGGCCTCCTCAAGAAAAGGGGAATGTTGCCCATAATTGCCGTGCTGTAAGCGTATTGGCAATAGCAGAGCGCAGCTTTCGCGATGGGGATGTTGCTGCCCATCTCCACCCTGTGTATTTAAGCTGCAATGTTTTGGATGGAAATACCGCCATCTGTCGATTCTGGTACCTTAGTCGCCTCTTACGACACCTGCTACAGGGGAAGGTACTATTTTAATCAGCCGGTACCTCACGGCTTGGGTGATATGGTGATAATGAATGTAGAGATCTGATATGATGATAAATTAGACGGGCCCGATGGCGCAGATGATGGTAATTGTATCTTGTGCGACAAAGGTCGCTAATTTGATCCCCACCCAGCTCAAAAAGTTAGTTTTGTGTCTGGGTATTGAATATATATACTTGATTATCATATTTGTAATTTGCCGGTTGTTTAATTTTCGTAACACAAGTGCTTTATGCTACTTATTACGGAGTCAGGAGTCAACGTACGAGATGTTGTGTGAATTAATAAAAAATAATAATAAATGAAATTTCTAATGTGGTATAAAAATTTGAAATAACAAAAGTATCACCCAGACCGAATACTTACGCAATATGGATTTCAAATATACCTACACAAAATCCAATGTGTTTATTTAAAAAAAAATTAAGGAAGTTTTGTTTGCGACGCCATGTTACAATAATTTCATTAAAATAAATCAGTCACCTAGTAACAACAGTAGCTTACTTTATCAGTTAAGGGATTTGTAAGTCTAATGTTAACTTGAAATTCTCAAAAGTTATAGAATGTTTGTAATTAATTAACTGAGCTAGTAAGCTAAATGGAACCTTTATGATAAACATTAATATAACAGAAACCAATTATATTATATACAAACCGTATATACACAGGTCAATTAAAACTTACTTAACTATTTATATATACGAGTACCGAATATATTAACGTTGTTATTTCGAAGCCAGAAGTTCAAGATTAATTTACAGAATTTAAATGAAGTGATAGAGATCCCGCATTTTCTCCTAACCATAAATCACCTAATAAACAAAACGTCGTAAGACAACAGATAAAATATAATTTTTATAACGCAGTTTCTCTTACTCACAAAGGTTACCCAACAATTCTAATATCAAAACCAAATTATTAACGTTATTAGTATAACAACGTAGCGTTGTTTGAATTTCTTTAAGGTTATTTAATGTGTTATGTATTTAATGAGGCTGACATCTTTAAAAAGAACACGTGAGAAGTTAAATAAGGAAAATGTCTACCTTATATGATGAGACATAGGATTTTCCAAGAAAGACGGAATTTTGCCAATAATTGCGTCACTCGCATGGTAGCAATCGAAGAGCGTAGCATTGCAACAAGAACTCTACTGCGCATCCCCGCCCTCTTGCATTTACTGTACTGTAAAAAAGGAGAAAAGATAGAATAAATAAGTAGATAGCGGTATATAGATCGGCGCAGATGGTAGTGATCAAATCTTGTGCACCAAAGGTCGTGGGTTCGATACTCCCCAAGGTAAATATTTAATATGATGTATATTTGTATTTGTTCTGTGTCTGGGTGTTCCCTCAGTCATCTTTTACGAAATCTGGTACAGGGTACTATTTTACTCTGCTGGTAACCCGCGGTATAAAATATATATACAAATTCACAGAATTTGAGCGGAATTTTCAAAAAATATCACCTTCTTTTATATATAAGTCATCATCATCAAATCAGACATCTAGAGTCCACTATTCGATATAGGTCTTTCCAAGATTTGAGGATTTATATTCAATAATTGCCACGCTGAGCAGACGTGGTGGCAATTGCAGAGCGCAACTTCGCGACGAGGATACTGCTGCTAACCCCGTCTTGTAGTATTTATGCTGCGCTTTTTCAGACTGATGTACCGCCATCTGTTGGTTCCTCAGTCGCCTCTTACGACAACTTGTTCAAAGAGACTACTAGAGAAGAGACTACTCTACTTCGCCGGTACCTACGGCTAAAAGATCTCATAGAGCAAACCATACTATTTTTATTTGTAAAAATAGCAAGACCGTTTTTGTAACTTTCACTGGCTGGCAGATAATTCTAGAAGCAAATTATAAAAATACAAATATATTACAATATGTATGTAATATATTACAAAATGGATCTCCTGGTGAACTTAATATCATCTTCATATATTTGTGTAAAATGTGGCCAAACCTTTATATATTTGAGCTTAATGCTTAATGACCCTAAAAAGACAAACGCTTCTAAAAAGACAGAAGACTTCATATATTTCACAGCTACAAACTGTATGTATTGAAAATTTATTGTCGTTTTTAAGTTTCTTCTTCACTTATTATTTATGTACAACTGTGAATAATTCTGATTGAAATAGAGAAGTATCCCTTAAAACTCTAGCATATTTATGAAATAAATAAATTACAAATGTTTGTTGCTATAGACAATATATGGCCCCATAGCGCATTTGATACAGTTTTAATCTTTTGTGCCAAGGGTCCTGGATTCGATACCTATCCAGGTGATACCAAACATCCAACATTTATGTGATAAACATTTGTTCAGTTCATTATGTTCAGTATCTGGTTGTGAGACATGTAATTATTATATTTGTAATTACTTTGTTTTCTGATATCAACCACACAGACTACTTATTACGGAATAAGTCAACTGTAGAAAATGTCACAAAGAAACATTTAGTTTTTTAGACATAAAATTGCCCCGTCATTTTCTGACCTTAAACTATTTATTTAAAAAATTTTTGTTCTCTCTTTCACTTCGATAATAGAACTGGAACTGATACTGTACTGTTTTATCTTAAAAAACTCTATCATATTTCAGAATGAAGTCTATATTATTGCCGCATTTCATCTAAATTATAATATTAAATTAAGATTATTTAAATAAATGAGCCCGATGGCGCATTTGGTAGTGTATCTATCTCATACGCCAAGGGTCATGGGTCTATCGCCACCTACGTTTTTTCATTAAATTATATGATAAATATTTGTGTTTTTTGTATGTTTTGAGGTTTAATATGTATTGAAGAATTATATTTATAATTCCTCTATTGTTTAATGTTCGTAACACAATTCCTGTAAGTGACATATTATGTCGGAGTCAGTTCAATATTTAAGACGTTGTGGAATTATATTTACTTATTATTTTATTAATGAAATAAAGATGCGTAAGCTGACTAACTGACATAACAGAACAATGACCTAACTAAAAGTCAGGTTTTCCATTTAATAATTTCTAAAATCCTGTAATAAAAAAAAGGTTTTCCATATACTCTTGAAGTATTTTCTAAGAACTGGTTCTTCATCTTTATGTACAACATGCAGCGATCCGCGGTTCCACCCTCGTCGTTCGTTTTTCCTTAAAAAGATATGGATAAAGTATAACTTATAAAACTCTCTGATAATGAGTTTTTGAATTCAGTTTAGTGGTTTTTAAGTTTATTTGTTACAAATATACAAATTCCGTTTACATAAATACATTTTAGGAAGGAATCTTAATTATTTTTGTGGATATAATATCATCTATCATACTCAAGATCAAGTTTTCTATTAGTAAAATATTTTTTTAAATAGGTTCTCGTAGGTTATTCGTTACAAACAAAATTATAAATATTTTCTCTTTTTAATATAATAGTTACATATTTTTTTAATGTATACACAAAGAGAAATATTAAACTATAGCAATCTGTCATTGTTATATCATTTTACAAGTGATATTCAACTCTTAGCACGAGTTATTGACTCCATACTGGTTGATCTGTCGCTTTATCGACTTTATTTTGTGTATTATGTATAGGAAAAAAAATCTGATACTCTATGACTCTCAGTAATAATATATTTATCTACACTATTATACATTAGATAGGTACAGTATTAATTTAAAAAAGTACTAGGGCTATTACTAGCATTTCTACCTGAAACCTTTAATTGGTTCAAAACATAAATACCGTAAACAACTGGTATTAGCGTGGTGATATAAAAAGCCTGGAATAATGAAAATATTATATTCAATAAAAGATGACTAAAACCAATAGTTTCCCGTTAAAAATATTCTAATGGCATATTTAAACGACTTGCCTTGGTTTTTTAAATTTTAAAAATTGAAACGCCCTTGATTTAACCAAATAAGTTTAAAAGTTATCATCATATAGTCTAGCTAACTAAAAAGGGAGAATTTTGCCCATAATTGCCGCCTTGGGCAGAGCGTGTTGGAAATCGCAGAGCGCTACATTCGCGCGGGGGATGCTGCTACGCATCCTTGTGTATATATGTATACTCTTTTGGATGGATACCGCCATCTGTCGGTTCTGATACTTTACCTCCGCCTCTTACGACGCCTGGTCCAGTGGGAAGTACTGTTCTACTCTGCCCGTACCTCACTAAAATATAATGTAGTTAAAAAAATATAATTAAATAAAGGCTTTCTTAGCCTATTATACTCCTAAAGTTATTTTTTTTAATTATATAAACTTAGAAATATGTTAAATTGTAAATATTATTATGTATGTATGTTATAGAAAAGCTATTTGTGTGATATAAACGTATATAACCACTGTTATACATTAATTTTCATTATACATATATATTAATTGTTATTTACATATGCACACAACTATATGTGAAGACTTATAATAGGAATCTACTACACACGTGAGATTTTCCATTCTAAAGTTGCACACTATAACTGTTTTACTCAAATAAAAATAATTAATTAAAATAATATTTTAATGATCTGAAACAAGCATATGTGACATGCTAGAATATAATTATGTAATGTTATAACATTATACAATTATATTCTAGCATTCATTAATTATAATAAAATTTATATATTTTTGAAAGCATACCTGAGTACAACAGTAAGTGTTCACGTACTTCTTTCAAGCAAACCTATTGTTGCACAACTCCGATATCATACTCAAGACAGAGAAGTCTTATAGAGACGAACAAAACAGTTATTCAACATAAGGTTACATAAGTTGTGATCTAGAAAAAAAAAAGATTTATTCATTAGTAATTCAAAACATAATTTCATTAGGGAACTGAACGGTATCACCTGTGTGTTGTGCTCTCTTGGCATTTTCTGACGAGGTGGTCTGTACAGCCGCGTGTCCGTGATGCGGGGGCAAGTGGTCTCCCCCCAGGGTCTTGGCATCATCGGCATCAGAGTCTCCGTGGATCGAGAAGCCAGGTTTGGCTTCACACTCACCAGACAAGGTGGATGGTAAGTTAGAATTTTATTATAAAAGTTTAATCTTTGTTTCAATAATATTGATATAAAAACGAGCGGATTGCGTATGTCTCTAAAAAGCAGACGGTCAAGAGCAAACTTAAATAGAATTGATTCAAGTAGGTCTACTACAAGCACTTTTAAATCGCCAATAATAAGAAATATGGAAGTACTAATTTTTATTCTTATAATACAACTGACCCTGACGATTCTAAGGGCATTAAAAGTTACTTGACGTGTAGCTCATTAATTTTGGCCCACCTTATACATGTCCACCGGCATTAGACGACTTTTAATTAAGTGAAAAATAAATATAATGTGGTAGTAAAGGTGGTGTGGAACAAATATTTACCAATAGTCCAATTACAATGACATTTATTAAACAAATATGTTACTCTTAACTAAGTGTACTTCAAATTAATTACGCGATCCACCAGTAAAATGTGGATGTTACGACATACATATTTCGATTGCAAAGAGAACTGTCAAACGAATATATTTTTATCTTACTGTAATGGTTTTTATCTTAACTTTTAATTATTTTAAACAATATTATTAACACATTATGATGGCAAATACCATAATGTGAGATTAAATAACTCGTGCGACTCTACTACATGAACATCTGTCAGTCTAATCAAGCTATATTTTCAGGAGCATAGCTGTTTGCGCTAATTAAACCTGATAAAGTATTCGTTAACAACTTGCTCACTTAAATTTTATTATGTTATGATGTAACATAGTCAAACACAAAACAAGATCAACCTGAGAAACACAAATACATGGGTTCAAAATTACTACAACAATTATATACACAAATAATTACTATTCATATATGTCTGTGGGTCTCAATATATATTTAAAATAAATTAAACAATAATTTAAGCCTCTGAAATATTCAAGCTATTTCAATGTTCAACCAGTTTCACATTCATATGCAAAATTTTCCACGTCTCGATATAAATAGTGACCACATACAAATACTTAAAATAAATCGTCACGTGAGCCTAAAACTGGACAACACGGTAATCGATATAATGTTGTATAATCGTAGACACATCGATTCGATTCGCGTGACGTCCGTAAACATTTTAACAAGCGTTCCACAATAACACAAATATTTGAGGCGGCTCCACGGCAATCATCATTATTGTTCCGGCACGGTCGTTAGGGATTCCTTGCGCGTACCCGTAAAAGCATCGCGTATGAAATCGAATTACTCGTCGGCGGAACCGAACCGGTATCATGTGAATTCATGTGAACGTGTAATCGAATAACATGACACGTTCGATCATTTAAATATTAATTATCCTGGCGTAAAATCACGGCTGCGAATCTATCTGCCAAAAACACTACTGAAGATAATTTCAGCAATGCACATGGTTTGTTCGTAACATACTATATAAACAGCAATGGACGAGTTCTTCGAATTATTATTATTTTTTTAAATAGAATCAAAGAAACTTCAACAATAGCGACACTTCAATAACAATGATAAAGCTGTTTTATTTTGAAATATTCTTAATTATTTCACCGCTTGATTACTTTACATTTTTCCTTGGCCTAGATAAAAGTTAAAATTAGAATTAATTTTGTATACATAAAATAATAAAATATACCACCTGTAATGTCTTTGATAAAAATGTAAATCTCTACTACGAACATACGCCTAATTCCTAAGTATTTTACAGGAAAATAAATAAATATATATATCTTCGATACCATGGGGATTATTTCTTAATTTATTGGTCTTTTTGTAACCATAAATAAAAATAGGTAACAAAAGCTTTTAAACATTTAAGGGTCTTAACTTGTATTATCGTGTCTATACTAATGATGATACATAAAGAGTAAAAAGAAACCAATTTTCCTAAAAATACTGGTAACAAGTCTACGCATCATATAAAAATTAAAGCATAAACTATAGTAATTAACCGTAATTTGTACCGACTTGGCTGGCCCCAACTACATTATGAAGAAAGTCAAACAAGATCGTTACCAATTCCTTTTGTTGCGGTCCAAATATACAAGACTATGAAACTGAAGACTAAATTATTTTAAGAGCACTAACTTATATACTAGCAAGCTTTAAGGCCTACTGATTAAATGAACGGCTACCTACTTAAGTGAAAATAAAGCTTCAGCTAAAAAAAAACTGTTTTTTAAATAGATTTTCACCTACTCATTGCCACTAGGTTCGACGTGTTGGTGAACGGTGGTGGCGCCGTGACCTTGCAGTTCCAACGGTCACCATTCAAGCCTCTTCGGAAGACCGTGTTCGTGCCCTGGAACCAGATTGTGGTACTCCCACCCGTGGAAATGGAGCTTAGTGATGAGAGTGTGAAGGTTCCTACACCAAGGTTTGTAGTCTGTCAAGTTCTTGAAAAAATACAGTAAATCATCTTCTCTGTAAATATATCTATGTATTGGAGTTTAGCTTATTATAAGAGAGTTTAGCTTATTTATAAGTATAACAGTAAGAAAATACGAGACTACTAACAACTAGTGAAGTTAATTATTTTATTTGTTACTATTCTGCAGAGCTCCTCCTCGTTTGGATTGGTCTCCGACTCCGCAGTGGTGGGAGAATGAGTCAGGGCCATGCCCAGCTCATGACCACGAGAGGCTCCGCCCTGAAGTAGTCGCTGTACCTCCACTGGCAGCCCCTGCCGCTTCTCCTCATACTCCTAACACCGTTGTTTATCCAGAAGCACAGGTAATTAATAGAATCGTAGAAAACTAAATCAATCGCTAAGACCTAGCATTATAAACAATTGACTCTTTATGCACTAAATTCAACATCTATACTTTCTACAAAATTCTCAGTTCCTCTGTAATATTGAGTCAGATATAGGTTCACTGATTTCTGTATTGTAGACCGCATAACTAGTATCTGTATAATACTGACTATACGATATCGAATCTTCAACATAAATTGGTACCACATGTATCGAAATGTTAGCATAGATCGTAAATATGTCATCGAGCGAGGAAGCACTGATTTTATCTACGCACGTATCGCCGGTAAATATGCCGGACCATTATGAGCAGTAACCCAATATCACAACCTCATATATTCAGGTCTTACGAAAACTGTTTATGCAGTCATCCTTTTTAATCAATTTCTGTTATGTAACGCAAGATTTTGGATATATGATAAATTAGTTAATCTCAAGAAGATTGTATTTGTTTTTTTTTTTAAGTTTTTTAAGGTACATTGGGTTGTGTAAGGAATATATTAAAAATAAGCAGCTCTCCGTGGTTTCACCCGCATAGTTTTCGCGCTTTTCCTGGGAGAATGCGGGGATATATAAAACGTATGTTATTGTGCATAGTGTAACTTTCATCAGTATGAATTCTTAAAATCTGTCCAGTTGTTTCTAAATTTATTCATTACATACGTATATACAACCTTACTTACCTCCTTATAATAATAATAGATGTAGATAAAAATGCGCTGATAATTTAAATCACAAAACGTTATCTTTTTTCAGATTGTAAGCGAATCCATCGGTATCCCGGGATCCTCAGTAAAACTGACATACCGATCGTCGCAAGCAGCAGGCTACCTCTCCTGTGTGCACGTGCAGCTTACCAGGCGTATTGTGCCGATGGCACTGGCCCGGGTCCATGTCAGAGTGGAGATTGAGGGTTCCTTACACACACACACTTATGAAGCAGATCCGGACTTAACGCATGTGTTTGCGTGGAACAAGAGGAACGTTTATAAGCAAAAGGTAGATCATATCATTATTTTCCCTCGACCTTTATTTGATTTACTACGAGCACCAGAATTTATAAATTTATATAAATAAAATATGTTATGCACTTAATCTTATCAATTATTCCTTGAATTTTCAGGTGTACGGTCAAGCTCAAGCCAAGATTTCCATTGGATACGAATATTCGTCATGCTCTTCAATCGTGTGGGAGACACAAACAGCCACTTTAGCCGGTTTTGATGTGGATATCTCAGATATTGGTGGATGGGGTTTAGACATCCATCACCACTACAATTTCCACGAAGGCATTCTGCAGAAAGGCGACGGAGGACTGTTACATTTGAAGCAGTATCCTAGAACTGTACAGGTAAGCATGACCGTGTAATAAATATCATGCAAAATAATAATAATAATAAATTCCCACAACATCTCATACATTGACCTGACTACGTGGTAAGTCGCTTAAAGCACTTGTGTTACGAATGCCAGACAACAGAGGAATCACAAATATACTACTTAAATACATATATTTTACACCCATACACAGAGCAAACACAAATATCATCATATAAATATTTGCTCTGGGTGGGAATCGAACCCACGACCCCTGGTGCACAAGACAGGATCACTACCATCTGCGCCATCGGGCCCGTCAATAATGTATAAATCTTTTAAAAAATGTATAAACCCTACCTAAATAAATTTAAAAATTTATTTAGGTATTTTTTTCTAACTGGGCAACTAAAACAAATTAAGATGAATAATATCTCATATTCATCTTAATTTGTTTATCTCATCAGATATTATTTATTAAAAAAAAACAATGTTGGTGAAACAAATATTTAATAAAATTGCAATTTCCAGGTGGTGATGGGGACAGGGCTTCGACGCTCTTTAGAATGCCCTGACAACTGCAACGGCAAAGCGGCAGACTCCCGACTCCTGACCCCGACCGCGCTGACTTCTGGACCTGATGGCTCTCTTTATGTTGGAGACTTTAATCTTGTGAGACGCATTTCTCCTGAAGGCGTAGTTACTACAGTTCTACGTTTAGAGTAAGTCATAAAAATTCATATTAATTAGTGGCTAACAATGTTCTATACCACGACATTCGTTTATTCCTTGGATCTTAAACAAACGTTTTGTTTTGTTTACAGAACTACACAGGTTGCTTATCAATACTACATCTGCATATCACCAGCTGACGGAAATCTATACATATCAGATTCTGAAAGACATCAAGTCCGAAAGGTACTATTACTTGAAAAAGTCCGCGATCCAGCGACGAATTCGGAGCCAGTTGTTGGTAGCGGTGACCGTTGTGTGCCTGGCGATGATTCCAATTGCGGCGACGAAGGACCAGCCATAAAGGCTAAACTGGCACATCCTAAAGGTTTGTATTACTAAATATATACAAAATTATAGTCTTTATTTCTAATAAGAACGAACGTTGAGATTAATTATTTTGTTTCCAGGCCTTGCTATTGCAGCAGATAGAACTATGTACATTGCTGATGGCACTAATATTAGAGCTGTAGATCCGAATGGCATTATCCACACATTAGTTGGACACCATGGTCATCATAACCATTGGTCACCTGTACCTTGTCGCGGAGCAATTCCACCTTACGAAGCCCAATTACAATGGCCGACTGGAGTTGCTTTATCTCCTCTTGATGGTTCTTTGTATTTTATTGACGATAGAATTATTCTTAAACTCACCGCTGACATGAAAATAAAAGTGGTAGCTGGACAGCCGTCTCATTGTAGAATCGGAAGCGATGGAAAACCAATCACGAAACCAACCAACAAAACAAACACAGATTTCAGGGAGGATTCCAGTTTAGGAACTATTTTGGCTTTATCATTTGCACCTAGTGGAATTTTGTACGTCGCGGAATCCGATTCTAAAAAATCAAATACTATTAAATCGATAGATCCTTCTGGTAAGATCATGCACTTTGCTGGAAAAGTACAAGAAAACTTAAAAGAGTTGAGTTGTGAGTGTAACACATCTGTATCAGCAACAGTTATACCAACCAACCCTAGAGATGAAGGTGCTGGTTGTCCGTGCCGACTTAGTGTCGCAGCGGGAGATGAGCCTCCTACCAGTACTGAAACCCTTCTATCTTCAAACGCCAAATTCCAAACAATTTCAGCACTTGCTGTTACTCCTGATGGTGTTCTCAATGTGGTTGATCAAGGTTAGTAATTACTTAATAATTGCATAACAAGTTAGAACTATTTGTCTCTGATGTCTACTATTTAACTATTAAAACTTTAATTGAACTTTTATTTGATTATTGTAGGTTCACTGCACATTCTGGCTCTCAAACACTATCTACCATCACACGATGAGAATGGAGAATTTAGAATACCTTTCCCTCCAACATCAGAAATCTACGTTTTCAATCGATACGGACAGCATATAACCACCAAAGATCTAACATCAGGAAAAACGAGATATTCTTTCCTGTATTCTAAGAACACCAGCTTTGGCAAATTGTCAACAGTAACCGATGCTTCTGGCAATAAGATACAACTGCTCAGAGATTACAGTAACGTCGTAAGCTCAATTGAGAACACACAGGACCACAAGTTAGAGTTAAAAGTTTCAGGCATTGGCTACCTTACTAAAATAAGTGAGAAAGGAACATCAGAGATGGAGTTAGATTATGATGCCAATACTGGTTTACTTAACAGCAGATCAGGGGTAAGTCATAGAACAAAAAGCATATATATACTGAGATTCGTTCTAATGTCTCTAAAAATAACCGCATTATATTTTGTTTACAGGCTGGAGAGACTGTTATTTACAATTATGACGAACTGGGACGTGTTACCAAAATAATAATGCCATCTGGAGAACAAGTTCACATCACTTCAGGTTTAGCTAAGAATTATGGCCTGGCAGTAACAGTTTCCAATCCATCTAGTACTATCCCCGTTGGAGTAGCCAAGAAATGCGAATACGTCTTACACGGACAGTCATTTAAACAAATAACCATAAATAACGGCAAACAGATAACTGAAGGACGTATTTATACCAATAACACGTTGATGCTAGAAACTCCATGGCAAGGAAAATTCGAGAGTATTGCAGCGGCTAAGCATCCTTTGCTAGAAGCTGCTCTACCTATTGAAGCTGAAATGCTTCATATGTGGTCACATCAAACCACTACTTTCGGCGATAGTTTGATTAACAATATGTACTCATTGTACACGCTAGTAGGAGACGTTCGAAATCCACAACAAACACTGAATAGAGAAATTTGGGTCAATGATTCTAGAGTGCTGATAATAGAATTTGATCAATTCAAGAGTAGGGAGACATTCTTCAACGCCGATAGAAATCCACTATTTACAATCGCCTACGACGTTGCCGGACTGCCTTTGTCGTTCACTCCTCATGGTGCTGGTGTACAGCTTAACATTTCCTATGACAGGTTCAATAGAATAAACGGATGGAAATGGGGAGACAGCGAAGAGACTTATAACTACGATCCACATGGCATGTTATCTGAAATTACTAGTCCTCAAGATGGAACGAAGTTTATTTACTACAATGATGGAAATCTAGTCTCCAAAATTACTTTAGCAAGTCAAAGAAGTTTCAAATATACATATGACTCAGATGGTGGATTAACACATGTCATCTTGCCTTCAGGAACAAACCACTCGTTTAGTGTTCAGCCATCTATTGGATTTTTAAGAGTTACATATACGCCTCCAGGTTCATCAAAGAAATATTTACAACATTATTCACATACCGGAGAGCTTTTGCAAACTGTGTTCCCTGGTGATGGAGCTAGAGTAGTATATCGTTACTTCACTACAAACAAAGTATCCGAAGTTATCCATGGAGATGGGCAAACACAAATACATTACTCAGAAAACAGCGGACTTCCTTCAGAAATACTGCATGTTGACCGAGATGTAGACTATAGATGGGAATCCACTCATGCTGGTGGCCTACTCATGGAAGAAAGGCTGGATTATGGAGCCAAGACTGGCTTAAGCAATGCTAAAATAATTTATGAATACGACAACAACTACAGAATCACTTCTGTCCAAGGTAGGATTGGTGGGCAAACACTAATACCACATCATATCATTTACAACAGCAAAACAGGCGAGCCGGAAATTCTAGGTCAATTCACAGTCTCAAAACAAAAGTGGAATGAAACATCTGTGTTCGACGGAATAGCTATGTTTTCACGCACTCTTAACGAACAGTTCCTAGAGAAGGAAGTTACCGTAAATATCCACAGGATGGAAGTTTTCAGAATGAAGTTCTCCTACGACAAACATGGAAGAATTTCCCAGACGCGTACTGACACTCGAAATGTTGGCGTCAACACTTACACAAACGTCAAAAATTACACCTGGGATTGTGATGGTCAATTAACTGGAGTAGAAGCACAAGAACCGTGGGGTTTCCGTTATGATGATAACGGTAACATGCTATCTTTGACGTACAGAGGTAATACCATTCCAATGGAGTACAACGATATGGACCGTATTATCAAATTCGGAGAGGGTCAATATAGATATGACAGTCGAGGACTTGTATCTCAAAATGCAAGAGAAGAAAGGTTCCAATATAATTCTAAAGGATTACTTATTAGGGCAACTAAACGTGGAAGATTTGACGTCCGTTATTATTACGATCATCTGGATAGGTAAATAATAAACCAAATATTAGCTAAACCGTCATTTGTATTACTGATACCGACATTAATAATATAATACATTCTTCTTTTTGTTTGCAGACTTTCTACAAGAAAGGACAACTTTGGGAACGTTACTCAATTCTTTTACACAAACAAAGAAAAAGCACATGAAGTTAGTCATATATATTCACCTAGGGAGAATAGATTCATGACTCTGGTTTATGATGACAGAGGTCATCTGATTTACACACAGGTAAAAATTCAATGCCATTTAAACATAAAATATAAATGCAGTGATGCAAGTTTATAAATGTATTAAATTTATTACTCTTAAATTTCAGGTCGCCCGACACAAGTACTATATTGCAACAGATCAATGCGGAACCCCAGTAATGGTTTTCAACCAGTATGGCGAAGGAATAAGGGAAATTATGAGATCACCTTATGGTCACATTGTGTACGACTCGAATCCTTACTTATATTTGCCAGTCGATTTCTGCGGTGGACTCTTGGATCAAGTGACTTCACTGGTGCACATGGCCAATGGTAAAGTGTACGACCCGCTGATCGGACAATGGATGTCACCACTGTGGGAGAATCTCATTGAAAGAATCACTAATCCGACACAGTTGCATTTATATAGATTTAACGGAAACGATCCTATTAATGTCAGGCCGCAAGATAAGAAGCCGACAGGTAAATTAAAGTTGAATTTTATATTAATAGTATTATTCGTAAAATTATAGACAATAAATAAAGTAAATTATTTATATTATTTATGTATTTTAAAAAATATATATCTTTTCCAGATCATCTTTCATGGCTTAAACTACTGGGATATGATACGAAGAGTTTGGCGCCTCAGCTGTATCCAGACGAGCTGCCTGGCGGGGCAGTTGTGCCAAGCGTTCCCCGATCTCGCCCTATATGGGGCTCTGCCCCGACCTTGCCGAGCCCGGGCATGCCTAGCGCCACGGCTTTGCTGCCGAGCGTCACCATCGAGTCCGGCTTCCTGGCGCACATGTCCAATAAACGCATCGCGGACTTCCGAAGCCTGTCTATACCCGCTATGTCCGCCTTGAAGACGGACGCACTCGACTTGGCGCCGAAACGCATAGGATCCGATTCGGAGCCGCCCTTCGGCCGAGGAATCCTCGTGTCGCGGAACTCCCGCGGGCGCGCCGTTGTCACCGCAGTGCCCTCGGCAAACGCGATCTATCGAGACGTTTACACCTCGGTATTCAATCGCTCCCACCTCCTGCCGTTCTCGTTCGTCGTGCACGGCGATCAGCAGGACGTGTTTTACTTCGTGAAAGAGGAAACGTGGCGCGCGGCCGACGATAAACAGCAATTGAAGCGCATGCAGGGTAAACTGAATGTAACATTCCACGAGATCGCCGAGGGCGGGCGGTCGTACGCGGACGTCAAGATTCACGGACAAACGAGTATCGTAAACCTGCGGTACGGCACGAGCGCGGAGCGGGAACGGCAGCGGCTGCTGCACCACGCAAAGGCAGCGGCGGTGCGTAAGGCGTGGCACCGCGAGCGAGAGGCGCTGCGCGGCGGACTGGGCGGCTCGCTGGACTGGTCGGCGGCGGAGCTGGACGAGATCCAGAAGGCAGGCTCGGCGGGCGGCTACGAGGGCGAGTACGCGCACGACGTGGCGCGCTACCCCGAGCTGGCCGAGGACCCGTACAACATCCGCTTCGTGAAGAAACGGTCGGACCGCAGCGAGCGGCGGCGGCGGAAGCGCGAAAACTGCCGCGCGCCCTGGTGGCTCGCGCGGAACGATTGCTAGTGACGTGCCGCCATCCATATGCCAAAACGTGTGAGTGCGAAGTCGACGCGAGTGTGATCGGTGACGGATGAACGCGCGTGTGATTGTGATATATTTTGTAAATAGTCTCTATTAATTGTTAATTGTTGATGTATGTATGTACGGTAGACGCGAATCCCTATCGCTATGTAAATAATAAAATTTAATTTGCAGGGAGAGAATGGACCTTTTGAGAGGACTGATATTAAATAAATGTAATGTATGTATAAAAATAAGACGATTTATGTGAATATGAAATTATTTATACTTATTTATCGGTAAAAAGCTTCGATTGTGTCCAATGTTCTTATAAAATTTAGATGAAAACTATTTGAAAGAATAAAAAGGCATACTTTTTTAACCAAATCAACATGTAGTTTTTTGTTTACCTGAGTGTAGTGTGTAAATAAAACAATATATTGTGTAAAAGTTATTTATTTAGGTCCGAAACACCAAGTCTGGACAACGTACTCAAGTTAATTTTTACAATATCAATTTATACACAAATTCATGTCAACGCAATCATATAATTTTATGATACACCACTATGTAATGAAAACTGAATGCATATCACATCTCATTTAAAATAATATTTACAATATAGGACAAATCAATGTAGTGAACACTGAAAACATCCAACGTCGAACTGAATAAAATTGGGTATGTGTAAAAATCTCCATTAAAAAATATATACAATAATAATATTATTATCTCTTAAAATATACATTCACATATTTCGAATAAAGTATACATTACAAACACATTTACATATTGAGCTACTTGTATGTCCGTAAACAAATGAGATCAACAATTCGCACAATAACTCGCACACGATACATATCCAAGTACACAATACGTCGAACTAACTCAGCAACAATGTTCTCGCCGCCTATCAAATGCCCAGGAAATATAAGTAAAAACATAGGGCGTTAATATTTATCTAGGCATGTCATAGAATGCCTATTTGAACACATCTCAGATATCTACTATTAATATTCTTTATAGCAACAGTATAGGTAATTTACACATTAACTATTAAAATATAGACAATTAATGTTCGTTATGATCCGTCATTATCTAGTATTTGCGATATTTTGGCAGGTAACATATTTTCCTATAAACAATTAGTTGTGCGTACGACAGTTAAACGTATTATACGTATAAAAACATTTAAGTATTAATTAGTCAAATGCACAATGACAAAGCAATGGCGCCTTTCAGTAATTATATTTATGTTGATACGGATTAATATACGTTCTTTCTGAAGAAGCGACGCGGCATTTTTTCTAGCTTCAGTCACAGCCTGTTCAAACATTCAAATTGTAAAATATTCGACCTATTAATTAACATTGGAAGCTCCTCAGGCCTGTATCAGCTACTATATTTATACTACATCAGGCCTATTTTAAATTTTATACGATTTTTCACACATGTTTTCTGTTCCCTTTAGCTAGTCTCATTCGATAAAAAAATAGTATGTATATTTTTTGTCTGGTACATATCAAATATAAAACGCAACATTTGTACTAACTATATGCTCACTGATTGGGTATTTGAAATATAAATATAATACAATTTGAATATTATGCCATTTGAACATTACGTGACAACAGTACTATTAACAATCAATATAATAAGTAGTAAAATCTACCTTAAAATCGGCTTACATAACAGTCAGAATATTTAAACAACTATTTCATATGTTTTAATAATATATAGGAGTATGTATACTTAGAATAGTAAATACAGAAAAAACAAACGCTTATTAAGATAGGCTTCATATCAAAACTTTGAAACAAATCCCACTTGCTTCATAAGTCTCCTGTTATTGCTGTGTGATTTTATAAACTAATCTTAAAGAGTTATCAAATATTAAGTTATGTAAAACTATGATGTAACTGGCAGCCAATTGATAAAGGAGAAGTGAATTGAACTCAGACCAAAATGGATTCAAAGGAATACAAGTTCATAATAATGGAGCATTAGACAGTAAACACTTAATGATAAAAACTTCAATCTATTACTACATCTTTAACACATATATTTCTTGAGTATTATCCATTTCCTATTTATTCTGCGCAGTAAAATAACAAGAACAATGATCATAACAATGTAGGTCATGATCACATGATTGATGAAAATATTTTTTCTAATTACATTATCAAGGAAACCAAATATACTTATAATAATGAACAAACGATTTCCTTTAAATTTCACACGTAACATACACACTGTATTTGCTTTGCGTAGTTGGCAGGGTCACTTTTAAAGCGGAATCTACACCTGCACAGAAACAGGCGCGTGCGAAATGATCTGGCTTGCGCAAGGTTGGCAAAAATATAAATCCGCGTTTGAATTATAAATGTGCTTTAGCACGCAATTATATATTCCTGAGCACGTGTGCACCCGCCTTAATAAGTGAATGAACGAATAACAAGAAAAAGATTGCCCGTTTACGGACATGACACCGTTTAGCTAATAAACTAGGGCGAGGGCTTCTCTCAGCATCGCCCAGGCCTAGAACATTCTAAATATGTATAAACCTCGGACCCGGTTGATCCCCGCAAAGATTTTCAATACTTGGCTCCAAAATGAGGAACGCAAATTAACAAGCATAGCGCTGTAACAAATATATGACACAAATGTTTGTGTACCACAGGAAACAGACTTACGCAATTCATTTCTTTACATAACAGAAAACTAAATCACATACAGACCCTTTACAGTCTCGTCAAACTCATCACACACACGTGTATATAAAAATATATAATAAACCAATTAGTATTGAAAATTAAACCGCCTTATTGTCTATATTGCATTGTTTTAGAACTACACCATCGTTGTTGACAAGAGCATACACTATGACTATCTTATGGGGTTCCACACATTCTTATTAAGTATACTCAGTAAATATACTAAGCATTACTTATAGTCATATAACTTCATGCAATACATTTTAAGACCGCATGCAAAGTAAAGAGAAATATATTATTTATACAATATTCAACGTGGAATTCAACATGTTCTATCCAATTTGTATACTCTTCTACAAGCAATTATAGGTCATATTAATAGTAATTGAAAAATTTATAAGCCAGCACCTAAGGCAATGAGGTAGGATCGTCTAGCATTAAACATCTAATAACTTTTAAACATTTTAATTATTTAGCAGCTAAAACGGAAGTCGCTTAATTTTTCTACTATCGAATTATGTCACCTAATTTGATATATACTATAGAAAATTAGTCGCAGTTCGTTACTTTAGTAAAAGATATTACAACCAGTTTGAATGCTGTAGCAACTCTTTATTGTACACATAAAAAAGATCAACCTACGCAAATCTATTAAAATTTCACAGTCAATTTCGAACTTAATGACTTTTGTTTAAAGATTAATGTTGATTGCAAAATATTTAGAGATTTGTGTAGGTTAATTTGCTGCTGTGTGTACACTTAATTATGTCGTCGTCTAAACTTTGATTGCCGTAGACACTGCAAAAGCAGCGTGCTCAGAAACACTATACGTATTAAACAAGAGTTCGGTAATAAGAGAGATAACATTAATTGAAAGCTCGCGACTTTATCGAAGTTCCCACAATACAAACCATCTGTCGCGGATTAAAATAGTTTACATTTGAACTGTTCATCTCATGCCAGTTTTCACGAACCTCTTAAATCTTGGGGATACGAGTACTATTAGTATGAGTACACACACGTCTGTCTAAAGATATATATCGGAATAATGTCACACTGAGCAGTATTTACTTAGGATATCTAAGTAACCTCCAACCTCACCTCCTAATTGAATTCTCAGCATTTTCTTATTCTTTACAGGCACCGTTTTAAATTAGTACTATTTTGGATCAATAATTAGTACATATATTTATTTGGTATTTTTGTGACTTTGTACTAATTACTATATTTGAATAACGCCGTCGTAATCAACGAAGGGAAAGGTGAAGGTGAAAACAGGCACACACGACAATTATAAACCAGCAATATAACAGTTTCTAATAACATTGGCTGGATATTTTCTTTGCAACAACCAATATGGCTATCACTAATAATGACACTCGGGTTTGCATGCGACTAACACAATCGAAGGGAAGACCCTTCATATATTTTGACAGCGCAACGTGATCGCATCGACCAACAGTGCATTTACGGGGAAAGTTTACGAAACTCTCTTCTATGACGAATAATTTCAACTACAATATAAAAAAGTGACCTTCTATCTACTGTATATGCATATGCTAACATTTTGTTTTATTAAGTATACGAAATTCATTAAATCACACTCCATATATAACTTGATACCACATCGTAAAAGTACCAAGGATGTTACGGCTTGACACACCATAAATGGTTGTTCTAATAGACCACATGACAAAGCGATCTAAATGTTCTAGCTAAAACGTCTGCATCATTCAACGTCAACGATTTGTTTGTCAATTTCATTAGGGCTGCTACAGACACGTTTCATTTGAAGAAGATTTAGGGTTGAGACCCAACGATGGGTATTTTATATCACATCGTAAACGAAGTCTTATTCAAGGGTATAAAATCTATACACATACATGTTAATAATTAGGTAGAGAGACATACAATAATATTAAGTGGAACCCCGTCATACAATTCTCAAACGCCGGAGATATAGACTACACAAAACAAATCACAAAGAGTCCTTCGACCAGACAAGCAAATACCAACCCTTATCTTCCGCTACAACTAACCTGTGATGCATACGAATCTACGAATATATCTTACATATGTACAATTAACCTAAGATAGATTCTCGGATTACTGCAAGGGTATTGTAAGTTCAAAAATTCAAACAGGAAATCTGGCCGCGATTTCGGTTTAACATTTTTGTAATACTGATTAGGCTAATGTTTGGATTTTATTTTTAGGTGTTGTCAAGTCAAGTCAAGTCAAAAGTATATTAATTTTAAGTACTAGTCTCCGAAATACACATTACCCCTGTAGCACATTGAAAGAATGCGAAGAAGCCATTATCCTAATTAAAGTCGGAATCACACGTCAACGAATCCGATGCATTGTGCTAGAACTATGACAACAGATCTGATTATAAAACATACCTAATTAAATGTCCTGACCACCGACATATTGACTGGCTCGATGGCGTAGATAGTAGTGATCCTATCTTGTGCGACAATCGCAAGAGGTCGATCCCCACCCAGGATAAATATTTTGGTTGGCTCTATGTCTGAGTGTTCAATATGTGTTAAAGTATTATATTTGTGATTCCTTTTTATTTACCATATTTTATTTAAGGATTATTTATATAAGATAGGATTATTGTTTCAAGATATAAATGATTCGTTCACAGATTTTCAATTTACATTATTGCATATATTGTTCCTTTATTATACTGATACCGTTCTTGTATTATTTGTATGATAGAGATGTATATAGTTTTAGTTTAGTTTCAGTGTTATGTTTCACAATCAGGCCAACGTCATAGCCGACAAAGTGTGCACATGCAAAATTAAAATTTTCATAACCCATCAACAATACTATTTACAACTTTACCAACAAGTCCAACAACAAATAAAATCTTCACTAATCATAATAATATTGGTATAGTTTAACATTCTACCTCACTAAATACGTATAACACTTCTAATTTAGTCACAATTTATGTCATGAAAATAAAAACATATAGCTGACATTTGGCATATATATATATATCAATGCGGCTATTTAAATATCAATATTTATAATTTGTGACGAACAAAATATAATGCATGATTGATTCAATGTACACAAACAAAACGTTCTTAACATGATCAAAACAGGTTTGAGTTCATTGTATGAAAATATATATGGATATATGGTTTACCAAGCAATTACGATATTTGTTTACGAGTACATTCTAAAACCCCCGTACTGAGAGTAGGTTCGCATACAAATTATAATAAACGATAGCCGGTACAACCTGTAGGTAAAAATCAATTGTATTAATTCGTTGTCGCTCACTATAAGCGGGCCACTAGCGTCCGGAATCGCGCAGCGCCACGTCAACTGATCATATAAATTTAACACCTAATAATTTATCTAGTATATTTATGTACAGTTATTTAACTAGAGGCAGTGAGCTAGGGTGTTAACGTTCACTATGAACTGTCCGTATTTGATTTCCGTCTCACCTGGTGCGCGTTAAGCGCTTGCGCTTGCGCTTGCGTGATGAACTGTGTGGTCCCTGGAAATTAAACTTCATTTTAACGACTTCATCATCGTCGTCATTGCGGAACCTAAGCCTCCCCATAAAAGGAATTTGTACATAATTGCCGAGCTGGGTAAGCGTGGTGGCAATCGCAGAACTTCACGACGGGGATGCCCATTCCTGCCTTCATGTATTTGAGCTACTGTATTTAGGGTTTAGGGTAATACCGCAAACTGTCGGATCAGGTGGCTTAATGCTTTTTTTAATTGAATTATTTTTATTGTACCTGTTCGACTGGTTCGACAATAAAGAGTATTATCATTATTAAATCAAAATGTTCAATGTGTGCAGGAACCCGAGTGGGGCCGCCGTTATTTATATAAAAAAAAGTGTACACCTAGA
>JACJUM010003237.1:10873845-11055861 GCA_020976665.1 Heortia vitessoides
AGCGCGGTGAGCGGGTGCGGCGCGCGCGGCGCCGCGGGGCGCGGGGGGCGCGCGGGCCTCGCCCCCCGCATCACCTGCACCGCGCCGCCGCGCACCGCGCCCTTCACCCCGCCCGGCACCAGCTGGGCTGCAACACCCGCCCCACCTCGTCGTTGTACACACGATACTCCTTTTGTTAGAGCTCTTTAGGATTTTTTGGCGTCGTGTGATATTATTTACGTTCCGAAGGTTTCAAAGCCGTTCGAGTCATTTAAAAAATATACATGTTTAACGATGCCATTCTTATCACTTATACTTAATTTAAATTACTTAAAGCTCTTCATTCTACGCGGGGCCGACATCGGTGCACATTGAGCTCCGGGCGCGGATTCTATCCGAGTCACATTATTCTGTGCTTGTACAATGTATCCTTAATTCATTTTCGCTGCGTTAAGCTAATGGCGGCACGTTCACACAGACATTAACCCCGAGAAATGGATAGATGACGCTAGTACCGTTATGAAACAAAACAGCGTCGTTCCATCCCACTTCGAGCTTATAACATTTTTGCCGACGCCCCATATTATCCATGTCATCTTTTAATAGTCGCTCCACTTGAAGAAGTTATTTTTTATTTTTTTAATACCTTTAAATACGTAGGCCTTTAATCAAAATTTAAGTGTGCGAAACAAACAACATTTAACTTCTACCACGCAGCATTTATTCGTCTGCATAAACTGAATTCAAATCTCACCTATAGGCAGAGAGAGCACAGAGGGCTGGTTGGTCAACACAACGGAAGTAGTAGAGGGCACCGACACCAGCAGCCCGCTGGGCGCGCCGGACACGTTCAGGGATAGCGAGATCGGCGCAGAGAAACCAGGGATCTGGACCTGCACGTTCTGCAGCCCTTGAAGCCCTTGGATCCCTTGTAACGATGTTAGGCTTAGACCCTGCAATATTATTTATTGTCATCACAGCAGCAAAATGTCGTCCATGTCAACTGCTGGACATAGGTAGACATAAGAAAGTGTTTTTTTTTCATTATTGCCCTGCTGGGTAGGTTTGGCAGTAATGGTAGAGCGTAGCTTCGCTACACGAATGCTGGTTATAACGACATCTGTCGGTTGCGGTACCTTAGTCGATTCTCAGAGGTACCCTACGGCCAACATTTTTGGCAAATACTAATTGTTTCCGTACGTTAAATAAGAAACATTTTCACACAAAAATCTAGCAACATCATCATTTGTTAAATGTTTGAACTAAAGTTATATAACAAGATAGTACATTCCATTGAATGATTTTTGATCTTTAATCTACAGTAGTATAATTCAATTCCCGATGAAATGTGTGACACCAAACTGAACATCAAACATGGTCTAAGTGGCTAATGTTCGTTTGTTTCATGTTGAACTAAAGTTATATGACAAGATACGGCAAATTCGTCAAATCGTGTCACGAGTTCGTAAGTTGTGATTTTTTTATTTTTTATCATTAAGCTATAGTGGTATGATTCCATTTCGGATGTGAAAACACCAAACTGTACTTTAAAATGTACTAAAAATGGCTATCCAGGATGAGTTGATCCAGATGTCATGAGTTTACTGAGTTATTAGTATAGTTCTCATAACGCCAAATAAATATCAGACCTGCAAGTGACAGACGGGCTGCGCTTGCGAGACCGGAGGCGCGGCCGGCTCGGGGCCCATTAGGCGCTCTAGCAGTGCACTCTCGCTACTTGACACGTTTGTCGACTCGTTGTCACGGGTGTACCCACTCATCACTTGTACCCCCACACCCTGCAAAGAAATACATAGATGTAATATATAAACAGAAGGTTAAAATACACTAGTGTATTTATCCCGTTTTCGGGGCGGACGGTTTGAGAGATTGCCAGAAGGTAGCCGAAACGTCTAGCAAAAATTTAAGGGAAATTATGCCTAGTGAACGCGTTAATGTAAGAACATATTACACTGCAATTGAATCCTACTTTAGAGATTGTGCTTTAAATAATAACAGAGATATTCCACAGACATACGCTTTCGTTATATCAGATGGTACTATGAGTCTTATTGAAAAGATTTATCGTTATAAAACAAGGAAAGGAAATTGTTTTAGGTGGGAATCCCAATACAATATCGGTAACTAGATAAAACGAGAGATTCTTAAAAATATAGCCAAATGAACATGATTTTCACATCGATCTCTTATCACACTATCCTTTAAACTGTTAAGACAGAGTTCTAGTTCGACACAGAGTTCCTAGTTATAAAATGATTAAACATTGTTTATTAACTAGGTAGGGCAATAATAATAATAATAATTTCATTATTTCCTTCTCTCACATAGTATCACATAAATGCTTAAGCTTTATACTTATTAAAATATAGTCTATGTTAGAGACTGACATCCGTACTAGGAAAACCCTGTACTGTCATAAGGATGTGAAAAGACTAGTAATCGATAGATGACCACACTCAAAACCGTACATATATGTGTAGACATAAAAGATCAATACCGCACCCCTAGATGAAGACTGCAGTCTTCATCTAGAGGTGCGGTATTGATTCTTTACTTCCTTCAAAACTAAATTTTATATAGACCTTTGAAAGTGAAGTAAATAATCACATTAGGGTCTACAATACCCACATTTATTCATATAGAAAACGTTTTTCAACACGCTGACTATAATAATCATCCTAAAGGAATTCGACAACACGAAAATAATTGTGTAAAATATATTATTTTCAGTTTTTGCAGTCTTCATTTGGGGTGCGATATGTTTATCAATCTTCAATAATCCTTAACCGAACTACCTCAGTTTACGTTGACATTAATGGTAACATAAAACTATGCATTATCACACTTACAGTTTAAATTAAGTTAAATGTACACAAGGTAACCGATCAACAAGGTTGGGACCAAGGGAGGTCTAAGCAGTTGCATGAGACATAGGTACGTGGCGTGATATACCGGCAGAATATAAAGCTGTGCTCTGCCATTGCCCTCACTGTTGCCTGGCACGGCAATTATGGTCAAAATTGCCCCTTTCTTGGGGAGGCCTATTCCCATACATTTCCTATATTCCCACGGTGAATTTCCAATGGCTGATATAATGATAATGATAATGCATAGTATTGATTCGACTTCACCTTCACTTCTTTAATATTAAACATTAGTTAGCTTATAACGCTTAGTGTGTTTTAAGACTTTCACGGAGTCAGATTGATGTATGAGATGTTGTGGGAATATTTTATATATTCTTATTTTATTGGTTATATTATAATTTAATAAATTAAAATGTTAAAATATTGGCAACATTAACATAATGGCTTACTGTCGTTATAAGAGGTCCAGTGGAATTATTGAATCGCACGATCGATTTACCTGTTGTGTATACGTCGGCAAAGTGTGCGATGCAGTAGTAGCAGCTATCAGTCTGGCCCCAGCAATGGACACTCGACCCAACAGCTTGTGCGCGTCGATGGTGTTCTCGGCGGACGAGGTCACGTGCGTCATGGCCGCCGGCGCACTGTTTAGCAGGTTGAGTATCGTCGCGTTGCTGCCAGCCGTTGTGACTACGGTTTTCGCTGCATTTTGACTTGCTGTAAATTAAATAAATCAAACATTTTGAGGCACAATTATTAGAAGGTAGCGCCCGAGCACAGAAAAAGGAAATTTTAATAGAACTAGGAATGTTGCGAATATTCGCACCCACACTGGCATACGTAACATCCGCATCAATTTAAACATCTGCATCCGCATATGTATAAATCTATGCGGAGCTGATGCGGATGTGGTATAGTGAACAGTTATTCAGTAGCGCAAGATTATACCAACTTTTGCGAAACAGAACGGAGGATGATGGAGACCAGACGGAGGACCGGGAATGGGCTGCAGCATCCCTTCGTGAAAACTCGCTCAGCGATTGCCCAACGCGGCAATTATTAGCAAAAAATCTCCTTTCTTGAAGAGGCCTATTTCCAGCAGTGGACTTCCAATGGATGGTATGATGAATGTATCAAAAGAATTTATTGCTTCTATAAAGAAGTTACTCCACAGTGTGAAATCGAAATACTAATTGTAATTTTTACATCTCAAAAATATTATCTTGTTTTCTCTTCATTGTCTGAGTTTTTTCATTGTGATATAGTGCCCATATATTATAGGTTAAAATCTAACGTAAGTTTTATTTTCTACTAGCTGTGCCTGCCAATTCGCCGCGTATACATCCATATGCATTTATTAAAAAGTTCTTCTAAAACCAACAGACACAATTTTATTTATATGTATGTATTGATGTATTGATTTTCTTGACATTGTTACCTATTTTGTGTGCCAAATAAATAAAATAAAAATACAAATAATATATATCTACAGATACTCATTACCTTGTTGGAACTGTTGTGCAGAGTTCATGAGGCTGGTGACCAGAGCACTGATGGCCGGGTTCGTCGTCCTAGGCTTGGCGATGGTCGCCTTCTGTTGTGTAGTTGTAGTTGTCGTGTACTGAATGTTTTGTACCTGAAATATGGAGCAAGTAAATTAGGCCACAACCCTCTCCGTCTTACATTTTTGGCCGTTTTTCGTTCATCTAGGTGGAGCGACCAAAAATAAGAAAGGGTCCTTGATTTAAGCCGAGTTTGTTTTCTGTATCTTTATCATCATCATACGATGTGTGTGTGTCTCCAATAGGACCGGATATTTAGTCAGTTTCGTATCTTAATCACCATATAGTGGTGATCGTATCTGGTGCGCCAAAGGTCATAAGTTCGATCCTCATCCAGGACTAATATTTATATTATAATATTTGTGTTTGTTCTGTGTCTGGATGATGAATATAAGTATTTAAGTAATATATTTTTGATTTCTTTATTGTCTTATATCCGTTAAACAAGTTCTTTAAGCGATTTTTCTGGGAGTCAGGTCAATACAATACAATCAATGGGTGAATTTATTATAAACAAATGAAAACAAAAACGAAAATAAATCCACGAAATGCATAGAATAACGGCATCAAATGAGATAATTATTCTTTGTTATGTTTGTTGTTAGCTTAGGCCTATAAACTATAGAATCTTCAACATCAACAACATTCTATAAAAAATATACTTAAAGTTTGTAACCCCGATGAGGTTACAAACTTTAAGCATTTTTTTATAGTAGTAAATTATAAATAATCAAAAGTTCACCTGTGATGTTCCAGCGGTTGATATAAGCGGGTGCTGTATGTGAATTATGGCAGACTGCATTTTCTGCGGGTTGAGCGGCTGTGGCGGGTTGGTGAGCTGCTGGGCCAGCAGCTGATTTGTCGACGCCTGCGTTGAGTGGATATCATGCACCTGACGCAAAAAATGTCTGCATTACAACTCCACTTGACATCAATAAAGACCTTATAAAGTTTTAACTAATATGAGAATACTAGCGACCCGCCCGGCTTCGAACTGGTACAGGACAAAAACTCGTTATTGTGGGTTATCTTTAAGAGATAGACATAACCATCGCGGCTTTTTTTGTAGACTTTTTTAATCTGTACGATACTATCGTTTTAGTTTAAATTTATTACATTATTTTTATCTATCTCGTCGAGTTCAGCTCAGTTGAGGTTCAGTTCGGCGTTTACAATGTAATCGCAAAGAAAAGTGTTTATTGAAGACACCACATTAGAAACCTTTAAAATTATCAGTATTTTATACATATAAAAGTTTCTCTTTAAACACTTAAAGCGACTTTATTTAACACTATGAATTGATCGTACAAATATTGTAATATTCTGTTAGACAAAGAACAATTGTACATGTATACGTCGAAAATTATCTGCAATTGAAGTCGAGTATATTCTGCTATTATGGCGGATAGAAAAAGTAAATATGAAGCTCTGATCCCGTTATTTGTTGTACATTATCAGGACATTGTGAACGCGTAATATCATGACAGTTGATAATGTGATGGTGATTCCTAGTTGGTTTTTGTTGGTGAAACAAACTAACGTACTTATTTTTATAACACTTTGTAGTGAAGCTGCATTTAAAACCAAAACAATGCTTGACTGCGAACTCTTGCTATTTCAATAAGAAATCTATATCAGTGTCCGACAGTTAAACTGTGCAGAAAATAAGATCAGAGAAAAATAAAAAGCTAGAACTCTCCCATTAAAACTTGTTTGGGGATAAACAAGTTTTAATGGGAGAGTATAGAAATAAAGTACCATGTTAGTAAGCAGTAAATCCCGGTATAAAATTTTATTGAGATCCATCCCGACGTGAAAAAGTATCGCAAACATCCACACATCCAACCATACAAACTTATGCCTTTAAAATATCAGTAATATTTAAGTATATGGGTGAAAAGCGACTGCTTACAAGGGTTGGGGCTAGGGATCCGGCACCAAATTTCAAATTTATCTGTATATGTTAATTTAGCTGGACCGCCTTTTTCCTTGTTAGAATTAGTTTTTAGTGTGTGCCTTTGTTAGTACTAAAACTGACTCATGCTTAAATCAAATATCAGTTACAAAATAAATGTCGGGTGAACGCAAACGACGTAGTTGGTGGTTAGGTTAGGTTAGAACTGCGACCATAGCGACAGTCAGAACCTAAAAATAATATATATTTTTAACGTATTTTCGATTTGAGCATTAGTTAATTCTAATATTAACAAAGGTATATACTAAAAACTAGTTATAAGCACATAAAACGCGTTCTATTGAAATACTAGTTTTAACTGTAACATATATAGTTGAATCTAGATATAGCTTCTACAACAGGAGGGAATTATTTATATCGTGAATATTATATTAAACAATATATAACGTAATTATTTAAAATAATTTTTGTAATTAAATAAATAAATCATTAATAAATTATTGCACAGTTAAATATTATAATCCTTAATTATAACTTCCACTTGACCAAAACCATTATCCAGTATATACAAACGTACCTGAGGCGATAATCTCGGTGTACTCGGTGAGGGTTGCTGCTTCATAGCGGTCTCAGTGGGCACGCTACCCACGCTGCCCACGCTGCCCGCACTACCCACGCTGCCTACACTGCCCACGCTGCTGACGGAGCCTACAGCGCTGACCACGCTACCCACTGTCGCTACACCGGTGATACTGCCCACCTGCTGCAACTGCGCCTGCTGTTGCGACTCTTGGTTAAATAGTCTTCTCATTTATTTTTACTTTTCTTCTCAAATCTTAGCAGCTTTGATCCAATTTTAAATACATTAAGAAATTTACGTTTGATGAACCCGATGGCGCAGTTGGTAGTAATTCATTCTATCTTGTGCGCCAAGGGTTATTGGTTCGATTCCCACACAACGAACATTTATATGATGAATATTTGTTTGCTCTGTGTCTAGGTGTTAAATATGTATTTATGTATTATATTAGTGATACCTCTACTATCTGATGTATGTAACACAACTGCTTAAAGCGTCTAATCTCAGAGTCAGGTATGTAAGATACAGTGTAATCTACTGTTTACCGCCGAGTCTACTTTTACGGAGTGTATATGTAACGGCCAAAGTAATATTACGGATATTATACATACTATCCAACCAATAAATGCCAAGAAATTATTTCACATAATAATATGTGTAGGGTCAACAGAAGCGAAACGTTAGGTTAGGCTAGAACTACGACCACAAGTAGTAGCGGCTGGCGCGTTCCAGAACCGAAAAATTATATATTAACAATTAAAAACATTTCTCATGTAAAACATTTGGGAAACCAGTATTATGTCAAATGATTCATTCTTCAAATGTGGTTTGTAAGGTGATCTTTTGTGACATAGAATTAATCATATAAGCTAGCAATTTAATCTTATCATTATTATCTTATCAAGTTAGTACAACCATCTACCCTGGGACAGAAGACATTTCCTTCCGTAAGATTTTCGATTCTGGGCTGGATCGTGGGTACAAAATTTTCAAGACTATGATCAGTTTTAGACAATCCATATATGTTTAACCCGAATGTTCGTAGAACCCGCGACGGACCGTATAATATAAAGTGATTAATTTATCACATTGTCTAGCCAATTTAGTTATTGCTATTGTTATGCTATTATAACCTGTACTATATTTGTCACTAGCTTTGCCCGCGACTTCGTCCGCGTGAAATAGTTTCTTTGGATACCATGCTCTATACCCTAACTTATATATATATATAAACTTTGAATGTCATGTTTATTTATATCGAATCAATGGCCTGAAAATAAGTTTCAAGTTTCTAGCTCTAAAAATAGCGATACTTCCATACAACTTTTCATCCCCCATTTTGAGCCCTTTCAACCCTTATTTGGAATTAAAAAATAGCCTTTGTCCTTTCTCAGGATCTAAAGATTGTATGTGCCGAATTTCATCAAAATCGGTTGAGAGGTTAAAGCGGGAAAACGTAACAGACAGATAGACAGAGTTACTTTCGCATTTATAATATTAGTAGGCTTAATGTATATAGCTATTTAATTACAATGACTGTAACATATACACTTACTAGTGCTCCTAATAGTGTACTATCTGTTAGTACTGCGCCAAAGGGTGGATGAGCCAGTCATATTAGAGAGAAATTAGTACCCTGGGATTCGAGCAGGCTGGTAGCACCGAGCGGTTTTCTGCGCTTGTTGACGTTGTTACAGCGTGGTAGATACGCACCCACAAACGGCTATCGTACCATCGGCATATACTTTTTTTTACATTTAAAATGACATGGTAATTCAAGTGGCCTTACAACTTAATAAAATGTTTTTTTTTTATTTCTTAGCTGTTATTGTATTCCTGTGTTTTAACATGAAATTTATATTTATATCGTGACTTTCTCAACTACGACATCTATTATTTTTTCAGATTCATCTTATTGTGTTGTAATTTTTTTAGCAAGAATCTAAATATTTCTTTAATCTTATAAAGTAATTTAATATATTAAGAACAAAGGTCTTATCTCTGTTAGCCTTTAAGATGTATGTTAAACAAATAAATAAATCAAAATGCTCGGTAGAGACGTCTAAAGCAGATGCTACTCTAATGAACAATGATTTAACAATGATTCCGTGAAATTATAGTAAAAATACTTTAACTGCCTAAATAATAAGGAAAATTAAATGTACTTGCTAATATTCTATTGTTGAAAAAAAAACGTCGAACAAAACCGAAATGTTGATAATTTTAATGTACTAAGAAAAATACGAAATCCGCAGCTGTACAACTTAAATAATTATTTGCAAAATCAAATTGATAAGCTAACCAGAATAGGCAACTGTCGCGCGTTAGTATGAGTATTTGGCGTGGCTGCTACCGCTGAAGTCCTGGAGACAAACAAAAATCATTAATTAATTTACTTGTGAATTTATGTATTTCCCACTTTATTGAATAGTATTAAAATACAATATAGTATATAAAAAAAACAATTAAAATACTAAAGGCGGCCTTATCGCACAATTGCAATATTCCAGGCAAACTTAGGACGAATATTATATTCAACTGGTATAGAATACATAGAAGCATACCGAAAATACATAAGATAAACTATGTACATTTATCACACAAAATGACTTTAATTACATAGTAACTGTACACGACGGTGATATATACAAATACGAAGTGCCGGATAAAAAGCGGATTATCGACTTTGTGCGTAATAATTAGTTTACACTGATAAGTCTGAGTGAGCAAGTCGGTAAGCCTCTCAATTAACAGGATATCCGTCATCTCCAAAACACCAAAAAATCGTTAATTAATTGTGCCTATAGATTTCAGACAGAAAAACACGGCGAAGGAGTTTGTTATAAGCCATGATGTGTAGCACTGGTATAATTTTTTTATATAAAATAGAATTGTCTGCCTATTTTAAGACAACTATTGTATTTTTATTAATGAAAGTAGGAAATAACACTGCTAGTGGATCACAGTGGACCATTCACTGTCATCCTGTTATTTTCCACTTTATATATAACTTTTCATAATGCTCGTGCGTACTGCATGAATAGTTTTGTCAACCAGATACTTCTTTATTTTTTTAAATAAACCATAGTTAAGGTTCTGTATAAATTGCTCTGTTCAATTGCTTCATTTAATTTTTTACGGGTCGGAGACCCGAATCCGGCAATGCATATACATACAAAGCCTTGTGTATTTGATTTTATAATAATACTTACACAATTGGCACAGTGGTTGAATGCGTCTGCACAGTCGCACTACCAGTAGAGGCCGATCGCTGTTGCAGTAGCAACTGCTGGCCCTGCAAGTTCAAGAACTATTTTTTAATCATTAAAAATTTACATCTCAAATACTTCAAAATTTGATTACGTTAATTTGTTATAGGAATGGATCAATTCGGTGTGTTAGTTGTTAAATGTAAAGTTGGACTTGTTTTAAAAAGTAGATATTTTTATAAAAGTACCTATGTAAGAAAATAAATAAATAGAAAGAAGATATTTTTTTTATACCTGTACAAAATACAATTTGCCCGAAATATCTATCAACATTCACAGCGTACTTCATACTTACATTATATTAATCAATTATGAAATTACGGTTCAATGGAGAAATTTAATTTATTTATATTTGATAATTGTTACGCCCAGGATTAACACCGCAACAACAAATAACACGCAATTGAACGAATACCGCCGAATATTGATACCGATTCAAATTAGTTAATCGAATAATGACAACAATCTCTGGCAACATTTATTACAACATTACCTCCCACTGTATTAGGTGCAGAGGCAACTAAGGTACCAGAATCGACAGATGGCGGTATATCCATCCTCAACAGTGTAGCTCAAATGCTCAAGGCGGATATGGGCAGCAGCAACCTTGCCGCGAAAGCTGCGCTCTGTGATTGCCAACACGCTTACCCAGCGCGGCAATTATAGGCAAAAGTCCCTCTCTTTTGGTAAGGCATATCGATGAAACAATGTGACACTATTTCTTATTATATTTAAACATCAACGAAACAAAACGGTTGCGCAATGTAAATACACTTCACACGTCACACGTCGCGAAATGTGAAATTAAGATAAAGCTAAGACCCTAAAGAAATTGAAAGATATTGTTGCGGTAAGTAAAGTTTTATAGAATTGATAGAAAACTGCTAATATTAAATCTATATGTAAACATTTTTTTTATTAAGTAATATTTAAAAAAAATAAGTTATTTTTATATGAAACTAGTGGCCCGTCCCGGCTTCGCACGGGTAGACATAAATAGGTACATATATTTAAGTAATAAGCATGCTAATTAAAACGACCATGAATCCCTAATTTGAAACAATTGTATGCTTATTTTAAAGCCTCCCAGTACACTACGTTGGCTGTGGTATTTGTAGGTGGCAATGAAACGAATTGATTTTTAGGAGATCCTACTCGAGATAGTGCCAAATACAATTGCTCTCGTCGAGTTAGTTACTCGATGCGCTGCGTGGATGCCGCCGTCGGCATATATTTTAATTTTACGATATCTTTTGAATTGAATGTCCGATTTCAATAATTCAAAAAGTAATCATCAGGTATTAAGACAGTTTTGAATATTAAATTAATTATTTGGATAACATATTATAAATGGTATGGATTACACGGTCTGATTTTGATCAGCATTTCTATCAATTTGTTAAATGTAAAAAAAGTAGTTATAGTGACGTAACTACAATAGTTAGACATATGGGCTCGCGAAGTTTTTTGTAGACATTGATTTATTCTATAATATCGCCAAACAATTTTTGTCCTATCATTAATATTCTTCGCAGCGTATGCGATGAAAGACGAAGAAAGAGAAAGAAGATTAATGGCTAATTTTTTACACCTTTGGTTGGTTTTAATAATGAATTTCTAAAGTAATGTAGTACTAAATATAGAATATGCTACTCAATGATAATGTAGCTTTCTAGTGAAAAAATAATTATTAAAATCGGTCTAGTACTTTTAGGTTTATTCGCTACATACTAAAATACAAATCTTTTCTCTTTATAATATTAGTGTATATATAAATAATAAGATTGAAGACTTAATTATATGTTAAACTTTCTTTCGAAAATATACTACAAACACTTAGACAGGTTTCTGAGGCGACAACTAGTCTTACCACCTTAATAGAAAAGCTTAAAACTAAGTGGTATCTGATATTTTATAAGGTCACAAAATAAATTAATGCCCATTGATTATAATTTCTTTTTACCTTCCTGTGTTTATTTAAACAATATAGCAACACAATAGAATACATTTATATTGACTCTCTTAATTTAGAATTTAACAAAGTATTTTGTGGAAAGAAAGTTACTTAGTAAGGATGTATAATGAATTCCATTATATCAGATACAAAGCGTAACGTAGCTTTTTAAAGTATTTGAAAAGCATATGTTATGTATGTATAACGATTCCTACCACCCCAATAAGTTCTTGCGTAATCCGTTTTGCCTACAATAACTCGTTCTTATTTTTTAGTTTTTTTTATGTTAGTTAAATGTTGTTTTAAATGTTTTCAAAATAGAAATATATTTAGATTGTTTAAATGCTGTGTGTTTAGCTATTTACTGTACACTTGTGATAGACAGATATGATAAATTAATTATTGAAATATTACAATAAAGGACCTTATCAAATAGAACGATATTTTGAGGCTGCCTTAGAAAGATATAAATAAAATGAAGAATTATAAGACGCACCTAAATAGTTATCTAAAATACATAAACTCACAGCATTGTGAGTAAAGCCCATTCACACCTTTCTGCAATTTATTGAAATACATAGATAGTATGCTCTTAACTTCAAAGACTGCTCAAATCCACTTAATTTAATATTGATATAAATTCGCTCGAATATCACTACAAGTAAATTCAACTGCAGAATCTATATACCCTATTTTTTAATAATATATACAAAGAAGTTTAGAAGTGAAATCATGTTTGTCTAGATAATGTTAAAATCCTCACCAGTTCTCTCATTCCACCAGTAAACGAAACCCTTGGCAACTGTCCTGGAACTATATGCTTTATCCGCACAGACTTACGACCTTCCTCAGTGAAGATCTCCGTGAATTGTTGTATGTATTTGTTCGCTTGAACTCTTGATCCTAAAAACAAATCTTTAATCGTTTAAAACATTCTTATAGATGTAATAATATGATAATAATTAATTTATTTTAATACTACTCTGAACTGTGTAAAACTATATCATAAAAACAAATAGTACACAATCCATTCACAATATGCATTTACAGAGCAAATACTGCAATTCTTCTTAAAATTCAAAGTAAAGACAAACAAATATTTAAATATTTTGCATAATTGCATGATAGTGAATGCAATAATGTATATTTTTTTCTATTACATTAGATCATTAACATGCATTGAATGGTTCAGAGTAGACCTATCTAATTCTTAGAACTTATTAAAGTAAACAGTATATAGATAGATTTAAATCCTGATGTAGACTAGTATTAAAGCAATTACCTAATGTAAATCTACAAGCAGCGCCATTTCTTTCACCCTCAACATGATCTCTGTCCACATACAACTCTCCTAAAAACTCCTGGTCCGAAGGTCTCTGCAGTATCGACAGCTTTATGTGAAAGAAACCAGCTCCAGCATGCGGTGAAGTTTTCTCTGTCTCTAGAATGTATTCTTCTACGAGTTGCGGTTGACAGTCAGGTGTGGGGCGAGGCCTTTCGTAGGCCCGTGCCAATCGCACAGGAGCTGTTATTTCTGATGGCATTGCTAGAGACATTTGGTCCATTTTTGGTGGATCTATTGCTTTGAATACCTATAACATAATGTAGATTTAGTTTGCATCTAGTTTGCAGATTAATTCTAAAGAATTTGTAATCATACATTTTATCTTTATTTTACATAAGGTTTTATAATTTTGTTACATACCTCTGGCGGTTTCTTGGGAAACTTGGATGTTAGTCTTGTGTGAGGTACAGACTGGCGGCTGTTTTTTGCTCTCTGCCTATGTATCAGCTCGAGTAACTCTAAGCCATGATAATGCGTAAACTGGTCTAATTTTCGTTTCCTATTTACGGCAACCTAAAAATTTACAGTATTATTAAAAGTCAGACATTTTTTTCTAAAATAGTATTACCGTCATTTATTCTAAAGTTGTATAATAGAGAGGAATAATAATTTGAGTGTATGTTAGTAATTAAAAAAATAGGTTTAAAAAAATCTTTTACATATATACAGCCTCATTAAATATAATTTGATTGTTTATATGTGTAAATATTATGAAAATGTGTCCATTTGTTTGTTACCTTGACACAACTAAACACCTGAAGGGGTTTTACTGTGATTTAGCACTTTGATATTTACGTGGATAGCTTGAACCCCTAATAGCATCTTTTGATCCCAGGCAAGTTCTCAGAAAACACGATATATATTTATGTAATACAATATTAAATAACAAAAATAATTAAGTAAATATATTACAAAAGGTTATTACAAACGGTTTCGTCATATCTTAAACGAAGAAGGTACTTTCAACCTCTAGATCAAATTCCTAACATTACTATGATAATATTTCAACTATAATAAAAACCTGTGAGAACTTCTTAGCCTGCCGTCTTATCCGAGGTGTATTGAACAGCCTAGGCGCGGCGTGCAGTCTCGCTGCCAGCAGACCGACTGCTGGACGTGGGTCAAGGCAAAGGGGCGGAGCCGCCGCATGCACGAGCGCGGCTTCCACTGCTTCCAGAGCACCACGCTCTTCGCCCGCCCAGCCACAACGACCACCAATGCACATCGCATCAGTTATTATACTCTATAAAGTAAAAAAAAAACTTCAAAAAATTATTTAAGCATTCTTCGACAGCTTAGAGGTTTATTGTACACGTTTCATAATTAGTCTGTTTTATGAGCAAAAGTTTAAAGTTAATATAGTTTAGAACTGCAAGAAATTAAAATTTAGAATACAATGTAATATTCAGTATGTATGTATAAAAAAATATTGTCACATGTTTTGTTCAGGATGAATGCAACTGATTTTAATTATTTTATGCTTACTGTATACCTACTGTTCGATCCAACTTGAGATAAAATATTTTATACCTAGAGTTACAGGTGCAACATCTTTTTCACTATAAACTATACTAAACTATATAGTTATGACAATATCTGTTGGGTTTGCTAATTAGTATATGGGATTACTTTTGTATATTATATATCTTAAAAACATACTTCCTTGTTCATAGCTAACTGCCATATTAATGTATTTATATTTACACATAATATCTTTACATATATTGTGTGTGAATATAATTACATTAATTTGGCATATAACATCTCATACTTTAACCAGTTACGGGCATCAGACAACAGAGGAATTACAAATATAATACTTTAATTAAATATATTTAACACAGGACCAATACAAATATCATCATATAAATATTTGTTCTGGTTGAGGATCAAACCCACGACCTTTGGTGCACAAAATGGGATCACTACAATCTGCTTCCACTGCAGATGCACTACCATCAGGCCCGTCAATTCTTGACTATAGGGAAATTGTTTTAGTTTATTTTTTTGAAATTTAATGTAGTTTGTTTTTTTCACTCATTGACATCTTCATGTCACTGCTTGGAAAATGAGGAATACCTTGTTATTTATTAACCATACTTCATGTCAATAATACTATGAGTCAAAATTTTTATTAAATGCTGTTAGTTTCCTTAAAAAATAAATAAAAAATCTTTGCCCTGCAAATTTTTAATAATCTAGAATCTATAGTACTATTAGAAAGTGAACAGATCATTTAGAGAGTTACAAGGCCTTAAAAGTTACCTGGTTTGTAGGCCTAAGAAGTACATGATGTGTGTCACATAAGAAACTAGGATATGCTTGTCTGTAATCTCTGATTTGTGCTATGATACATCCTGAATAAAACAGGCATGAATGCTCTGATTCCAGCAAATCAAGCAGCACAACAGGTAATTCTTCATTATCAATGTAACTCAGAAGCTCTTCCTCCTCATATGGCCACCGTGGTGTCTCAACTAATGTTTCATCTGCTGATGTTGATGTCTGCAAAAAATAATATGATTTTTCTAACTTCTTCTTATTATAAGAAAGCATATTATATAAATCAATGCCCACAATTTTCTTATAATTTGGTTGTATAATTTGTTTTTATTGAAGATTTTTCTTAAGATTCGAAATTATATTGTTATTTAATAAAAACAGCTCATACAGTTGATCATAATCACTTATTTGTTTAAATTATCCACCTGGACTGTAGTTTCTAGAGAAAATATTTGTCTGATAATTGTGTTATTATATTGATTTCGCCAATTTAAATGTCTATAGCTAATAATTCTTATTCCAGTAAAAACTTACATTAGCATCAGGTGGATGTAGAAACTGTGTATTCCCATTCACTTTCAATGATAAAGAGTATCCTTTATTTCCTGGATATAAATTTATAATCAGAGTGTTAAGATTGTATGTTGCCAACAACTTTTCCAATAAATATGATGTTGTCTTAAGTCCTTGCTGTAAAATAAAATATAATTTAATTATTCATAGCCCCAAAAGAGTATCATAAATTGAATTCACTGCTGTAATTTTTTTAATATATTAAATATATAGTAATATTGAATTATATGAAATTCTGACACTATTATAATTATAAAAATATATGATATAATTTCTATCAAATGTCAACATCAAGATTTTTAAAACTGGTCAATTTTAGAAGTACATAAATAAGATGTTTTCCAGAATGAATTATAAATATAGATCATAACATGTGATATCTAAATCAAATGGTTCATCATTATGAAAACCAAACCAAATATGTATAAAGTAAAATTTTAATTAATAATATTTATCATAAATATATATATGAGAAAACTAGTATATTAATAGAAATAAACCAAAATTTAAATGCCTAATTTCATCAGATTAATAGTAGAATCCGAGAAATCGCAGAATCATTACAATTGTTATCTGTACATTCCTGCATATATATTAAGAAGCTCTATGTTATTTATGTAAAAAAATTTAGCTTAGCAGCTTATTTAAAAATAAACTTACATAATTCAACTGGGAAGATTCATCCCTGCTCAGATCATTATACAACTCATGAAGCTTTTTGAACAAATCAAACTTCTCTGTCTTGGATGCCGTTGAACCAACAGAATTTCTCTGAAACTTCATTCTTGATTCATCAACAGACTCGGCCAGATGCATCTTATCATGGGTCCAAGTCATTTTATGGTCTGAGACACCACTGTCAAATTGTGATGAGTTAGTGTTCACATGTTTCGCTCGGTTAAGTATTAACTAAAATAAATAACAAACAGTATCAATTAAAAACATATATCCAAAAACAACTATAGACCACTTGAAAATAAAATATAGGAAAGTGAGGAAATACCTCTGCCTCCAATGCCGCGTGAATTAAACCATCCATAATGTCATTTATTAAAACATATATGTGATTGGTAGTTGAATTTTTAAATTTAAATTTTCATATTAAATGTTTAAACCTCAGTATTAAGTCATGATTTTTGGAAAAACTAATATGCTTTATTTATGTTTCACACTGCATGACAGTAAAATAACATGTCCAATGTTCGTCAACTATTTGACAGTGCTTTTTTAATACAATCAAAGCAAACGTAAATATATTACACATCCAACGATAGTAACGAGAAGCCGTATAAATTACAATTAAAACAATAAGTCAGACAAAATTTATGAACAAAACATTATACAATATACATAATAATATTTGGCATATCAATTATTTAATTTGTGAATATTTTTAGTTGTATTTATAGTGTATTTTTACTAATAAGCTAAATGAATACCGCACATATACTTTCCACTATATTAAAGCATCAATGCATGTATCAACAACTGAAAACTATACGATGCAATGCTTAAAATTAGGGGAATGTTTCAGGACAATAATAATTTACATTACTCATTCACGGAACAAGTGCAAGTAGTTCAAATAATTTTATTAATTATAATTATGGAAATCTCCTATAGTCATAACTTAACAAACAACAGGCTCTGCAATTATATACGCCATGGCACTAGTGTTGTATTTACAATGTTTTCATAACGCTCCGAATATAAGTATACATGATTCAGACACATACAGTGTCGAAGTAGGGACGCTGGCGTCAACCGCCTAACTTCACGGAATATCTTTCTTTAACAAAAACCTAATCAAAACTTGAAGTGCATTGTAAACTTTTCTTTGGGTTTACCTATCCTTCAAGGTTTAAGTACCTAAGCAAACATTACAATACTTTATCCATCCATTCGCTCTAGATTGCCAAGCCGTATTAACAATGGTAATCTACATTACTTCGGAAATAAAAGCAATATTTTCTCCATCTTATTTTTTCGCAACACTCGCTATCATACATTAGTGAAAAATCAATATTGTGCAAACAATCTCATCTCTTGTAGTACTCACAAGTAGGAAACTTTCTACTTCTATATAATATTTGCCATTCTTTGCTATGGCCACCCAGATATAGAAAATACTATTAACTTGATCACCCTTCAAATTGCCAATCATTAAGCTACTCTTTTATCCTCTTCTCTTTCCTTAATATACAATTTTGCACAAAAAGAAAAAACTATGTTCGACTGGACGGAGGATGACCATCCTCCCTTAAGCCGATCGTTAATCACAAACTTAACTAAATTTAGCTCCGCCCACATTAGGCTATTTTTTCGGAAATATGCGTCTACTGCAAACTATGCCAGTTAGTAAGTGTAGGCCAATCTGAAACTACGTAAGCTAAAGCTAAGCGCCTCTCAACCCCTTATTTCATCCCGTCTTTTGCTAGTGTTATTTAAATGTATTTTACAATAAGTGGTCACATGCAGATATCGTAACACGTAATTACTAGAATGGTTTGTTTCATTTATTGATTATGTTAACCAATAGTCCTATATTGATAAACCAGAAGCAAAGCACGTGTATCTTAAAATTTTAATTGTTTTCTTCATTAAAAAGAGTATTGATTTTGCTATTGGTTTTCCAGTATTGAATATGTCGGCTTATCTAGTACCTATCTGTGCTTGTATTATTTCTTTATAAAATGAGTATGTAATAACCAAACTTATTTTCTTATAAAAAAGTGATTCTCCTTTGAAATCTTTGAGATATTATTACGTCCTATTACTTATTCCTATGTCAGCTTGGTTTAGTTCTGATGGCGGTGATATAGCGCCTTCTATCGTGTCCTGTCTACATATGGTTCGCAAGGAGGTAGATACTATTCTACTTTGACGGTACCCCACAGCCAACGATTTTTATTCAGTAACTTACACTTTACTATCTTCTTCTATTGCTTCACTAACGTTTAAGAGCGTAAGAGCTAAGCTTTGAAAGCAATGCTTCCAATACCACATGTCTCTTATACTCGTCAAGGAATAACATTTACTTTTATCTTTAACTGTTCAAATGAAAGTGTGCATTCGGTACTTGTTTCCAAAACACATATCACATAATTGTGGAAAAACTAAATACCTTATGTTTTAGACTACTTAATCAGTTCCTTTCTACGCACTCTATTCTGTATCATGGCAATATGTGAAACACCTTTTATTTGCTTATTTAAGTTCCCTTAATAGATGTTAAACAAATATGTTGTAAGTTTATAAGAGGTGGGTTAAATTTGGGGGGTTCTAAACAAATAAATTGGTAGTTGGTACAATGTAATACCAATTTGGGTTGGTACAACTGAAAAAAAAACACTGTCCCTGTGTGCAATTGCACGGTAACGATATCTGTGCGTTTTGAAATAAAGACTCCAGTTTATTCAGTTAAATCACTTGTTTTACTTAAAATATCTTCAAATATTTTACAGTACTTAAGTAGAGCCTATAAATTTCATAATTAACAACTGTTAATATTTCCAATTTCTACTACAGTTGGAATTTCCACCTATAGGTATTATATACATATATAGAGGCCTGAACTTCGTTTAAATCACATATTATTGCACCAAAAATCCAAGAAGTTAGTCCAGAACTACTGTTCAGTCCATGTTCTAACCATTCCATGACTCCTTAATTTTATACTAGCGAGCCAGCCTAACTTTGTCCGAGTACATAGTAAACTTGCTCCCGATTATTCCATTACCATGGGAGTGTTATTCCCGTTCTTAGGTCTCTACATTAAGGTAGGTACATTAAGTAATATATTTTTTCTATATATACTTGTTACCTACGTTCTCTCCTGGTTCTGGTAATTAAAAGCGGAACAAGAAAATAATTATTCAGTTTGGATCAGTAATTGTCTATAATTACTCTAACTCTAGTTACGTAGTTTGTTCTATTTGTGAAGGTGGATCTGTTCCATTGGTGCTCTGCTGGACATAGAATGGTGTCCCCAACAAAAGGAGGATTTTTGTCTATAATTGCCGCACTGAACAGGGGTGGTGGTGATCGCAGAGCACTTCAAAATGTTTTTTTTGCTAAGGAACCGGAAGCCTTTCTTCGGTTCCGCTACTGTCTAGTAAATGTCAACAAAATATTGCAAAAACAGGAAACCTATTAATTTTTTTAAAGAGCTTACGTCGGGTATTATGCGTAAACGGTTACGTTATACAATAATCATGTATGATGGATTTGTTACTCTTCATTAGTTCTAAAAAAGTTCTCGACTACATAAGTCTATCTTTTAAGATTGACTTACTATAATATTTTTCATATTCAAATTTGATCGCAATTATGTGCATAATTTGTGAAGGTATTTTATCAACATCATATTATGGTTTTTGAATATTAGTAAAATTGTCTGTGAACTTGATTTCAATCAACATCTTACGAGTAATCATAATTTTAAAATAACTCAGCAACAAAATTGCTCATGGCGTGTGAAGCGGGAAACTTGCTCAAGGAAGAATAATTATCATTTTCATGAAACCGACATTCACGTGGACGAAGTTGCAGGCAACAGTTATTTATTGATATAATTATACTACTGATAGAACTCCTTCGTTATTATTTAATAGTTTGTTTTATCATTATCAATTTAGGTATTCTTGGTTACTTTTAAATTCAGGTTGGAGCTAGAAATTCATTTCTACGCTACGCTTAACGGCGCTAGTGCTTGCTTTATTGCATGCTGCTCGTACTTCATCAAGGTCCTTGACGAATTACAAGCAAAGTAGCAAAGTCAAGGGCAATAACGGACGAACGCGTATTGCGACAGTAATGTAGGTAGATAGAGTAGTAACGGTCGAACAGCTAATAAATTCAAGAATAAGGAACTTTTATAGGCATTTCATTTTTACATATATATTACAAACTGACACAGTAAGCAAAAATATATTAAAATTTGCTTAGTTAAGCAGTTAAGAAGTTCATCCCGGGCAAACACCGTGACACGTAATTTTTGTATATAAATGTGATAAATCTAAGTCGCCGTTTTTCATATAGATGTTCCCGGATATCAATTACGATTAAACTATTATATTATATCAGCCATCAACATCCACTGCTAGACATAGGCCTTCCTAAAGGAAGAATTTTGCGGGTAATTGCAGAGATGGGCAGGTGTAGTGGCAATCGCAGGCCGTAGCTTCGCGACGGGAATGCTGCTGCCCATTCCAGCCCTGGTACATTAGAGCTACACTATTTCATATTTTAGTCGCTTCAGTCGCTTCTTACGCCATCTGGTACAGGGGAGGTAGTATTATACTCTGCCGATACCCCACAGCAAATGGATTTATTATTTTTTATCATATTTGTTGCAGTGGAGGTAGAGGTGTTTAAATTTGGCAATACTTATAGAAATGTAATATTGTCATTTATCAATTGAACATGAGCTTTCCTTCATAATATTCTATGGTAAACTATATACTATGTTGTTAAAAATTAATTTAACCATAAGTTGTTAGGGAATAATCAACCAATTAAATTAGATAAAAATTGGTAAAATAACAATGTCATTCCCTGGATAATATTTGCAAAAATAAGGAAATTTTGTTAAGGGTATACAGGGACCACAAGGAACATATTTAAATGATTTTTCATATTTATGCAGTTGCTCAAACTTACATTTACCTTCTGTGTGTGTAAATTGGAAGTCTGAATGATAGAGATAAGAATAACAATAAAAAAATTAACATTAACTCTATGAAAAACATAACAAATTGTTTTTTGAAGTATCCAACAGCACTTACTTGAGAGGTCTGAAACATGGCAGCTTGGAACATGTAGTTTTATTTAAAGATTAAGTCCTCTCTCTTTACTATGTATAGTAACCAATATTTGAATCTCTTAATTGTTAAATAATTATTGTAGTAGTGTACCAACCAAATTTAAGACAAGAAAAGATCTGGTGTGGTCTACATTAATGAGGATATGGAAAATCAAAAAAACATTATGGAAGTAAAGGAAGCATGTGAAGATTTAAATAAATGTGAATCTTTAATGTCTGCTTGCCTCAGTGGGAAATAGATGTCAATGTTAGTGAGTATATTTGTATTGTTAAAAGATAATGGGTAACTAAAAATCGATAAAAAGATTTTATTCTTATAATTAATTTTAATACAGTTTTAATTATCATTGGATGCCATGTGTCTTATTAGGTTTGAGACAAATTTATCTATTTTTCTTACATCTTGCTGGACCTCTGTTTTATACTGAAGACACTGAAAGCAAATATTATTGTAAGATAAACATAATAAAAAAATGGATATTAAATTGAATAAAATCATAAACGAACTTTTTTATTATCAGTAATTTTAACAAGAAATACTCCTTTTGAATGCGAATACTTTAAACTGTAGCGTGTGTTCAATGGATCTCTCAAATATAACATTTCTGCAGACTTTTCGAATTCTTCCCAATTTGGTATAAAAGTCATTTTCTTCTTATTAACTTAAGATCAACTTTATATAAAATTATATATTTAATCGCCTCAACTTCTAGTCTCACCAGATTAACATTTGACATATGAATGACATAGTGAACAGTGATGACAACTCACTAGTGGCCTTGTTTGAAACTGGTAGTTTTTACGAAAGATTTCTTTAACTTACCGTACAATATTTAACATGAACTATACGTTATTTTAATAACTTTTGCTGTAAAACTACAAATATTTACTATTGGTCTGAGTGTTGACAACTGGTTATTGTAAAAGTTGGTATTAAATTATCTAAAAAAAAATTCAGCGATGGTAACACAGTTTGTCGCACTGATGAAGGCAGAAAATCAATACACCGTGAATGTATTTTGTCTTTTAAAATGAGAACGTGACAAAACATTTATTTTATTCATCGAAGAAACCATTTTTATTTTAAAAAAGCTGTTTGAGAGTTGATGCTCATTTTTTATTTATTTACATAGTGATGAATATTGTCATAGCTACGGCGTGGTAGAACATTCTGCGCGTTTGATTGTCTGCTTTTTGCTGCAAATCATAACTGTTAAAGGTTAGTAAATATTAGATATATTGTAATTATATTTTTAATATAGGTACATAATTTAAAGACCAAAGTTTTATAGCTTCTTGTAAAAAAAGTTGTATTGGACTATCGACCTTCGCCATTGTCTGCATGGTGCATTGCGTTTGTTGTAAGTACTTATACATCTACCAAGTACTTTATTTTGATTTGGAGGTATTTCTAATAGGATTTCAAGTTAATCTTTGTGTTTCAATATTGTAGAGTTTTTCAGGGTTCAAAAGATTTAAAGGCTTGCGGGGTATACTAAGGAAGGTAGTGGAGTAAGTTAATTTTCAAATCGCAACTGATAAATTCTACTAATTTGCCCGATCGATGTTCGCCGACAGTGATAACTAAATATATTTTTTGCAACTTTATTGTGGATTTCTATGCAATTATGGTTCGTAATCGGCGAAAATTCTAATGATTAAAATGTTAATAGACAACTCCCCATTTTTAAGGTGGGGGAGTGAACTGTCAGTGATTTTTAATATACCTTATTTTACGTACTGGCCATATTTTACGTAGGTATGCGAGTTAATGATATAATAACTTGTTTAATTATATTTGTATTCATGATACAAGTTATATGTGGATTAATTCTATGAAGTTCAAGAAAAGATATCTGGAAGTATAAACATTTTTAAAGAATTTTGAACATTAATTCAAATTAAAAATATAATACATATATATTAAGGTTTAAACTATACACTATGATTGCCTGCTGTCTTTTTCTTATCAATATCAATACCTATCTTGAATTGGTACTAAACCTTAAATATATTATATGTGTATTTCACATTTATTTATACATATAATTACTATCAAGTATATTCTAAATAGAAGCTACCTATTAATAACTGCTTAGATGGGTAGCTAACTACTTAGATGGGTATATATATATTTTTATGTAAATTGATTCTAGGTTATTGATTATCACATTATGTTAGACATTTCTTTATTGAATAGGTTGCCAGGTTTGATCTGAACTAAATGAGATAGAGATAGAACACATTTAAAAAATTAAGTGAGATTGTAGTATATATAACACCAACTTTTGGAGACGAGAACAACATAGATTCTCTCCTTTCCTTGGGAATGCATCTTACATGAACTTCCACAATCACTAACCCTGACATGATACATATAAAATGTCTAATTTTTAAGCAGAAAGGCATATTCATTAGAAATAGTTACAAAATTAATTATAGATGAAGATTATGTTCTTAATAGTACAGACCTGTTAATTATATAAGTATATATATTTTGTTACAGATTCTTGTTGAGTGAGTTCAAGAATATACATTATACACCAATATTATTGTAAGTTAAAATGGATGATATGAACGGGGAGATTTTTGGGGATGGACTGGTTAGTTTAGGGGATGAGGGGTCTTTGGAGTCATCAGATAATGGTAATCAAGAACAAAATTGCAAAATTTGCGAGTAAGTTTATTGTATTATATTGTTGTTAAATTGGTAATGTATGAATGTTACTGAAGTATCTTTTGTTAAACTATTAATAAATTATTTATCTTAATGTATTTTGCTAAAAGGCTTGCATTTTAGTTTTTTTTAACTCAATAAAAAAATTAATTAAAGAAGCATTTTGAAGGGTGTCTAAAGGAAGGAAGCTGGTAATTGTACTTATTATTTCCCGTAATTCAAATGTGTTACAATATAAAAGATTATTATTATTTTGCTGGTAGATTGTGTGTTTTACCTATTGAAGATAATATTGATCACACTTTTTTTGTATTCTTACATTTTATTGTTTTATTTATCATTATTATTATCATCTTAAGGCAACTGCTTAGTAAGCAATTGTACTTTATAACTCTCACATATTATAAATGTAATTTAAGATTTAAATCACTAGCTTATAGATATTTTATTTATAAAGGTAGAAAAAAATATTTATTTATTTTACATTTCTGTACTTTCATGTACTGTTTGATCTTCTGGTATAAGAACACATTCTTCAAGATGATTCTATATTATAAATATGACCTTTCTTGATGTTCCTACTATAATAATATAAATGTTATGATAATATCATCCAATAATTTTATTGATATCACTGTCATATTGTTACAATATAGGTTCTGTTTTTAAAAATGAATGGTAGCTTATTGAGGGATATTGAATATAATAATAGAAAATATTATAATGTAAATAATTTGATTAATACTAAAGTAAAATAAAATAAATTCATTAATTTCTTTCAGTGAAAAGTTGTGCAGTCCTCGTGTATTGTCTTGCCTTCATGTTTTCTGTGAAGCTTGCATTGACAAGTTGATGGTTAATGAAGCTGGAGATTCTCTTAAGTATGATTTGGCTGTAGAGTGTCCATTGTGTAAACAAGAAACCAAGGTTAGCTTAATTTTATATTTTTGGGAATTATGTACAAAATTGTTTAAATATTAAAAATAAATTAAAATCTTATTTTTTTTATTAATACTTGTCAGATTCCTGGAGGCGCTTCATCTCTTCCTTCTGATTACCTTATCACCAACATCTTAGATGTGTCGGCTATGGATCAATCTGTTGTTTGCACTTGCTGTAAGAGCAAGGAACCTGCTGTTGCCAGATGCACTGATTGCTCTCATTTCCTTTGTTCCAACTGCAATTCTGCTCATGAATTTATGAGGTGCTTTGAAAATCATAGAGTTGTTCCATTTGATTCTCTCAGATCTTCTAATGAAAAAACTGCAGTGCATAAGCCAATTTTTTGCTCTCGTCATGTTGGGGAAAGTTTGAAGTTTTATTGTTGTGAATGCGAAGTTGGTGCTTGCACTGAATGTTTGACTGTTGATCATAAGGTAGGTGAACATCGTTGTGAAAGAATTGTTGATGCTGAGCCTAACCTGCGAATGGAACTTCGTAACTTTATATTGGAAGGTAAAACCAGGGCAGACACAGCTGGAACCGCTTCTTCAAAGTTAGATGATGCTCTTGGTGATTTACAACGACAAAGAGATGAAGCCGAAAATGTTATCAATGAAGCATTCCATGCTTATAAAGCTGCTTTGGAAAGACGCCATGAGAAGGCTCTTGAAGAACTTGAACGCTTGCATAAGGAAAGAGAGCTTAAAGTTATGGATTTGTTTGATCGCGTGGATAAGACTGTTCAACGAATCGATTGTGCGTGCAAATTTGCTTTGAGACTTCTGCACCGCGGCGACGGCACCGAAATTGTTATGTTGAAGAAGACTGTGGCCTCTCAATTCGCGCGATTGTTAGAAGGGGCACCTGAATTCGACGTTGATTACTGCGTGGAGTTCGTTACTAAAATCGATAAGTTTGATACAATCACTGAAGAAACTTTCGGAACATTCCGCACTGAGACCACTCGCGCAGAGGAAAGAAAGCGTGCTAGCGAATCGTCTGCTATTGTCTCTTTACCATCGAATTCGCATTCCCCTGCCGTGTCAGTCACCAATGCTCCTGTATTTGATGATTATCCTTTAGCCCGCCGTGTAACAGGGGTAACAGGAGTGGGTAATATTGTTGGAGTACCTGGTGTGGGAGGAGTACCTTCTATAGGAGTACCAGGTGTCGGAGGCGTGCCAGTAATCGGTAATAATGCAAGTGTGATTTCCAGCGTTGTAAACGTGAACAATGTGCCAGGAGTCGGGGGCGTCACAGGGGTAGGAGGCGCTCTTCCTTCTATGGTGGAATATAATTTGCAACAACTGGCTAGTATTGCTGAGAAAGATGTCCCTACACCAGCACATGCATCTCCTGCTCCTTCATTCACGCTGGCAGAACTCTTAGCTGGAGATCTTAACTCCCCTCAGGCTTATAACAATTTGCAAGCTCTTGCGAAACTAGGATTGAATACTGGTAAGGAAATATAGGATAAATTGTAATATGTTGTTTTTGGATTTCGTTATTAACTTTTGTTTTTTTTTACAGAAGTAAACGGATTCGGTGGCGTTAGTGGCGTTGGAGGAATCGGAGGCGTTGGGCCCCGCGGAGTGTCACCTGGAAGACCATTGTTGACTGCTGCCGAAGAAGCTGCCCTCGTTGCACCTCCGGCACCTCTCGTTCGTGCAACCAAAGCAACCCCCATGCATATTAGGTTCAAGTTCGGGCAGCTTGGTGGAGGAAAGGGCCAATTTAACTCTCCACATGGTTTCTGTCTCGGTAACGACGAAGACATTATCGTAGCAGATACCAATAATCATCGTATTACGGTATGCGGAATATTTTCTGCTTTTACATAATAACTCTTAAACGAAATGAAATTCATAACTAATTTGTTTTAGGTGTTTGATAAATCTGGAAATTACAAGTTCAATTTTGGAGTGGCTGGAAAAGAAGAGGGTCAGTTGTGGTATCCGCGAAAGGTGGCTGTGGTCCGCGCAACTGGAAAGTTTGTTGTTTGTGATCGCGGGAATGAAAGATCCCGCATGCAAATATTTACCAAGAATGGTCATTTCCTGAAGAAGATTGCTGTAAGTTTGTCATGTAGTACTTACTGTTTTCCTATCTAAGGTACTTAAGTCTGGTCGTCAACTTAGACCTATCGACTATAAAAAAATTACTTAAAGTAATGTTTGTATTCTTGTATCTGTCTACAATATTTTTCATGACTGAATGATTTTTAGGTTAGGTTCATTGACATCGTCGCTGGCCTGGCAGTCACTGCTGAAGGTCTCATTGTTGCTGTGGACAGTGTGACTCCCACTGTTTTCATTCTATCTGAAGAAGGCGATTTGATGAGCTGGTTCGATTGTAGCGAGTGTATGAGGGAGCCCTCTGATATTGCTATCAGTGGTGCGTACTATAAAGATAAAACTTTATTTCCTTTACGTTTCAATCATAACATTTGCCACTTTAACTATACCTAATGTGAAATATTTTTTAAGTATGTAAACTTAAATACACTGGTCATCACAAAAATCGGGCCAACTATAAGTGCACTGTTTCTGTCTATTATTTCAAAGTTGTGTGTTATAAAACGCGTGTTGCTTATGTGTAGAGTCTGATAAGTTGTTTGACATTATGAGGACCATAAATTATAATGCACTTGAGGGTACTTGGTCCATTTTTTAAAGTTACCACTTCTCAGAGCCGAATTTATTGCTCACGGTATTCAGTTTAGCCCTGATTCATTTTCAACCAGATTTTTACAATTGTGCGTTTGTTATTGACGATTACTTTATTGATTCGCGCTGTCGTTAGGATTCAATTAGCCTGATATTATGGGTACTACTGAAGCGGAAGTGGCCCTAGTTGTAATCTTACTGCAACAGGGCTTCAGTCAACGTGTTGTGGCAAGAAGATTAAATCTCAGCCGATCAGCAGTTCAGAGAGTTTATCATAGGTTTCAAGAGACTGGGCAGTATTGAAGAAGAACAGGATCTGGATGACAAAGGGTCACAACTGAAAGAGATGACCGCTTTATTGTAACATCGGCTTTAAGAAATCGGAACCTTTCTGGCGTTGATCTTCAGCGATGTTTGCGTGAAGTGAGCGGTGTGGCTATAAATGACAGAGCCAGAATGTAATATATAGATAAGCCAGAATTCAATTTGCGAGGAACCACCTAGAATAGGCTCAAATTCTGTTCTGTAATGCGAGTCGAATGACTTTATATGGCACTGATGGGCGCCATAATGAGATGACGTCATGAGAAGGTGAACGTTACGCGCAGTGCTGTATAAGATAAACGGTCAGTTACGGTGGAGGCTCTATAATGTTTCGGGGTGGAATGTGGAAAACTCTAACTGCCCCATGTTACATAATGGAGATCTTGGAAGAGCATATCGTACCATATGCAGGCTACTTTGGCGAAAATTTTGAGTTAATGCATGTAGCGCGCAATGTTTTGGAATACTTGGACGAGTTTCACATTTGGGTTATAGTGGCCAGCTAGAAGCTAGATTTAAATACGATTGAGCACATGTAGGATACTCTTAAACAAAGGGTTAGAGCTCCAGATCCAGCTCCGTCAAACTTGGAGGACTAAGATAATGCTATCATAGAAGAATGGAACCGCATTTATCAAGGAATCATTGAACCAGGAAATCTTATTAAAACTTTTAATAAGGTAATTGAAAAGGCGAATGCAGACGGTGATTAAAGCACGAGGAGGCAACTTACAATATTAAAATTTTAAAGTTTTGTTGCAATATTTGTAAATTAGGAAAAATAACAGTGTGATCAAACTCAACCGGAAAATCAGCAATTTGGGTGGCCCGATTTTTGTGATGACCAGTGTAAAGCGAAAAGTTGACATTTTACGATGTTTTTAAATTGTTTTGATGCGCTTTTTAATCCAAATTAACCCAAAGCGTTGTAACACATTTTTCAAGATAATGTTTCAGTGCTCTTTTTACTGTTTTAGGCAAAGAATTCTACGTGTGCGATTTCAAGGGCCACTGCGTAGTAGTATTCGACGACGAGGGTCGGTTCCTGCGTCGTATTGGCTGTGAGAACGTGACCAATTTCCCCAACGGCATCGACGTGTCTGACGCTGGGGACGTGCTTATCGGCGACTCGCACGGGAATAAATTCCACGTGGCCGTGTTTTCGCGCGATGGAGTGCTGGTCACAGAGTTTGAGTGCCCTTATGTGAAGGTATGGTTAAAGAAAAATTTACTTAAAGTATATGTGTATTGTGTGTTAATTAATTCGTATGCCTTTTTTCAATGTATAAACCATGCTGACAAAATTATTTGCTATGCATAAAAAAATGTCTTATTTATTTAAACTGCCGAATCTCATTTACTACTAAAACTATAAACCAAATATTTGTCGATGTTAAAATTGATACCAGCAATCAATTATAAATGTGATCTATTTGGTTATATGTTATGAAATGTTTATTATTTTCCGTTGCACATTGGACAGTGTTCACCACTAATATTATCTAACATTAATTATTTGTTTCAGGTATCCCGCTGCTGCGGATTAAAGATAACATCTGAAGGTTATATCGTCACTCTGGCTAAGAATAATCATCATGTTCTAGTCCTCAACACTCTTTACATTGTCTGAGGAGTAACTCGATGGCTGTAAGTCTGCATACTACAAGATCTCACATTTATTCCCTATATTTTATATTTAATTGCTGTTTTTTTACAAAGCTTAACATTTTTTGCTAAACCAGTATTTGACTACTTATTTCGTTATTTTGTGTTAAATTTCACATAGTCTGATTTTAACATTCTATGCACATGCAGTGATCTTACAATTCCCAACATTTATTATGCTTCATGTTTTTTGTTTTGTGGCATTTTAGAGAATAACACTATCACTGCTTGTGGATAAATGTAAGTCATTATTGCCAAAGTACTGAATACTTATGTATTTTTTTGGTTTGTTCATCTTCATTTTACATGGTTGCATTTAGTTATAGTAACAAAAAATCCAAAGTTTAGCGTAATTATTCAACTTTCTATTTTTATGTACTAACTGTCCAGCCAATCACGACAAAGCGCTTTGTTAATTCGGTTTCTCGTGGGTCCTAAAGTTGCTAGTCCTCTAATTTAGATATAACACAACCTCTGAATGGACATAAAGATTATATTGGTATATAGTTCTTCAAAATACCAAGTTGTTAATTTAATCTGCATACTTGATATTTATATTTAACTATTATCTATTCAAGGGATGCGTTAGTCTAATATTATCAATTTTTTAGGACAGAAACTCATTCAACCAAATTGTATTATATGAGTAACCATTGACTGGACTGTTATTTTCACTTCTAAATTTAGCAGCTGGTATGGTTCCTAGTTCGAGTGAAGTTAAATATGTCAATTAGGGGACTGCGTGGGAGTGTCGCCTCATAAAAAAAATCTTTATTTAAAAGAACCCATATACGTACGTTTTAAAATTTTTGACCATAAATATTAGAAATTTTGCTTGAACAAATATGAACGCACAATTGAGTTTGTTGTAGACAAAAAAAGTCTTATTATGACCAAAGGAGGCGACACTATTATTACGTGCCATCTAGTTTAGGTTAATCTCGTATACAATATTATATATTGTCCGTTAAAATATATTTACCATTTACAGAATTCTTGTGTCTATACAAAATGTTTTCATGTACTCTTGTTTTGAGAGCCTATTACATATTTGAAAGATTTTTCATGAGTAGGCGTTATGATATACATACATATTAAGATTTGGTTCATATAAATTTTACTTAGTGAACCACAGAGCTGTATTATTGAAAACCGCTTTAAATTAACACTGCAATAATTCGTACAATGTAATATTGATAGTTAAACGAAGTATATTATACAATATATGTAGCTCTTTCATATATAGCGAATGATGTTGGTGTGCAATTGCTGTGTTTGAAATTATTAATGTTTAGGCCCTTGTTAACTGCTTATTGGAAAAAGTATTTTATTCTCTTAATTCATAAGTCAGTAGTAGTCCTAACAGTCACAAATTCTGTACAAGTAAATTGATGCAGTTTTGGTTTGATAATTGTTATAGCTTTAACGAGTTAATATTTTATACCCACCGCGACAGAAGTGAACACTTCTTTGTCTGACAATAAATTATACATCATTTCGCTATATTATTGAAACTGCAAATATACGCATTTTTTTTAATATTGTCGATATTCGTATACAGTTCGCCAAAATATATGTATATTTTTATAAATACCCACATTTATATTCAAAATTTAATAGTAGTTTTTAGATTGTAGATACAATTAGAAATTTGCGGTTCACAAATGCCACATTATATTTAGATTTTCACTCTATGAAAGGCTTTGTCCCTCTAAATAAATCTTAAATACCACAAGAGGGACTTGTGACACTTGGCAAGTAGATACTTTGATAATAATATGGTAATAAAATAGTATTATAAATGCACAAGTAATGGTCACATACAATTATTATTGCGCCTGTACCAAGATTATGTAATTTCGCGAATTCACTGTCTTCCAATAATTAGGCTTTTTCAAAATTATCTGAAGAGGCAGCAAGAAAATATAATTGTACTCGTTTTTGAAATCTCATATTACAGTACGATTTGCGTCTATGTTATCTACCGTTAGTACGAGCCAAACGCGAGCCAACGAAATGGAAACTCAATATATATGTAATAAACATATCTAAATCTTTTGTTGTACATGACCATTATTTTGTTTGGCATTACAAAGATATTTCGGTACTTAACCTGACCACCTAATAATAAGTGTGATATTTTATTGATCCCTAAAATGTTTCATTTTAATCGACCTATTTGCTCTCTAATTTTGTATGGGTACATTTTGAAATTCATTAAATTATTGAAACATAAGTCCATGTTATAAAATAATTTAATAATAAATAATGGACGGTAATGTAGTTATATTCAAATTTATAAACTAGTGGTTTGTATTTCGCGAATGTATAAAAGTTAAAATAGTCGGGCACTCTTTCATTATTATATTGAAGTGAACCATATTATTATCATTATATAATATAATTATTATCATTGTAATTCAGAAGTAATATGTATGATGTTTGTACTTAATTAGAAATAGGTATTTATTTTGTTGTTGGAGCAGTTCTACAATAATGAATACACTAGCAACATTTGATGTGATATGAGCAATAATAGAGAGACATAATGAACCAACAATTTAAGACTTAACATGACTCAATATTTTGAAAGACACGAGAAGGAGTCGCGTAGCGGGAGGATTTAGGCGCGGCTTGGGCGGACTGGGGGTGTGTTCGATGCCAGTGATAAGGTACACGTTTGAGTCTGAATCCTCTATTAATTAGTGAGTTACTTTTGGGTTTATTTTTCATATTGTTTTTAAGTTATTTGTTTCAGGATTTTTGTCCCGATAGCATTAGGGAATTTTATTTTCTTTATTTTAAATAGGTTTAATATAATGAGTCTACATACCCTCGCGAATGAGTAGGTGTGATCAATACTCTGATTTTGTCATTTTACTGTTTTATTTAATTATATGTTCTGGGCCTATATTTGAATAGTATTTTGGCCAGTGTGTTTAGGCCTTTAGAGTTACGAATTTTTACTGCCAAATTATTTTCTTACGATATTTGTGCATGCACATAGTAATTATTTTATTGTATGATATTTGTAAAAATTAGTTACTAATTGTTGCCAATATTTTGTTTTATTATTAATATTCAGGGTTTTAATATTATAATGTTCAATTTTAATTTGTTGTCATTGATCAAAATTATTGTGTGTTAGTGAAGTAAAATTAACCGAAATAGAACTTATTATTATTGCCCCAAAGGGAGCGTTTGACGCTATTAATAAATATTGCTTTAGGGTTGCATAAAAATATTAAAAAGTGGTGTGATAAGTTTTGGATAATTTTACAAATTATACTATTTTATGTGTGAATTCCAATACTAAAAATTCGAAGTTGAAATGTCATATTATATAGTATGTGTAATTTTTCCAAATATTTACAATGACATTGATATTCTGTCTTATATTTTTAAAGTATTATTATTGTTTATGTAATTCTCCTGTATCAATTGGTGATATCTCATCGACAATGTTTCCTTTGTTCTTGCCATATATCTTGGGTAGTGGTTGATGTAGTGATTATTTTGTAGTGACTAGTGTTTTTCAATTGGATATACACAACATAACAGTATCACAAGTTTGCCTATATGGTGATGTTGTTTAGAGATGTTTATTAGTGGTTGGTGCGGGCGTCGGCGGTATTCGCTGCGCCTGTTTGGCTGTATATTCTTGCCGTAGCAAGTAAGCACTTTGTCATGGGATAATGGCAGGTCAAATGGTATCTATTGTCCATTGACATTACTCGATAATAATTGTATCATTAGAGTACATTACAGTAGCCTTTCTCGAAAATCTTAAAGTTACCTATATACACTTAAAGCAATTTTTGGTAAATATATTTCTCTTGAATCTATATTCCCTTATGTATCCAGCAATAAATTACTTCAGTAGTTGTGTAGTATCACCTTATGTGGCGCTGATAATTGCGGTCCCGTATGCGTTGAAAGCGTTTGTAAGGAAGCGAGTGAAGTCGCGTACGCGAGTTGTAAAGGACCGCAGCCTCGGTGCCAGGTAACGTGATAACGTAGGGTTCGCAGCGCACAAGGTGAGCTCTAATGTTACCCTCCCTATTGGAGGTGGGCGTATTGCCTATGTCGTGGCACCAAGCACAGCTAAATGGTTCCGGTGGCGTGTTGTGGCATTCACGATTGGATCCTCTTTACTAACGGACCGTTTACTTGACTGTGGGTGGGGATGGCTATCTTACATCTCTAATGATTCCAATGATGTTGTAAACACGCATGCTCAAATTACTGGAGAATGCTTAAGTTACAGTACCCACCTCGCCGGTTTGGTCACCATTGTTCTAAAACAACATAAATATTAATAAGGTTGTGAACTCTATCCGCATTGAAATTAAAAGCCACATGTGTGCTTGTGCAATAAATATCACAGTTTGGATTTAGGCTTTTAAATTATTATAGATTATATACATTGTTGAGCTGATATAAAAATTTAATATATTATTATACCTTTTAAAATATTGTTAAAGAATTCTAATTGCATTCCACATCTAGAGTGAACGAATTTGAGATGACCGTTTTCAGTCTACATTATACAAGTTATTTTTTTTACAATTGTAGGATTATTAGCAGTTGCCAATGTTTTTTCCTTTAGTCAGTAAAAGTACAAATATTTTAATATACAATTCTTGGTATTTACGTATAGTAGTGATCTTATTTTTAATTGATTCTATAACTGTAAGCATAATTATTTTTCACACAAGCGGCCATTTAGGTATTTTTCATTTCACAAATTACTCAGTAAACAACAAAACATATCATACCGAATCAATTTAGTTTTCATAGAAATTGCAACTCCCGTATTTTTCTCAATGATTAAATATTTAAGTGTTTCAAAATGGCTTTCTTTTGTTTTCAAATTAGATTTTAAGTATATTATCTTAAGTTAAAACTATTAAGTTTCTTGTCACTTTACTTTATGTTATGAAAAATTAAAATTTATTGTATACTTTGTGTGAGAGGTGCATGATTCAAATGCATATTTTATTTGATCCAAAGATTTCGTTTATTCCTTTTATTATATAATTAATGTTTCTCATAATACGAAAATGACATTTGTGGAGTGTGCATTGGTACTTGCTACTAGGATTAACATGAATTTTCTGTAGAGTTGGTGCAGCCGAGCAAGTCTCTACTATATTCTCTTAGGAATATATTGCTCAATAATTTAATTCTGTTAAAGTATTTTAAACTAGTGAGTAGTCCACACGGATGTGTTTAGTATTACTGTGGACTTCAGTGACACGAAATTATATCTAACAGACAATACCCTCCGTAAAGATTTGAAGACATTGTAATGGTTGAAGTTTTTATTAGATGTAGTTGTTTGCCTTCACGGCAGCCTGCCGCCACGAGCGAGCTGAAGGGGCGCAGCGGCATCAGCACATGGGAGTACCACTGGCTCTACGACCTTATTCTGTACTGCCCGCGAAACCTACCAATTATTAGTAACAGCTTATTCCGTATCGGTCCATTTCTCTTCACATATCTCTCTAATCATACGTTCAATAACTATTTACGATTAGCAGTTTGAATAACGTCTTCAGTATACCTTGTGTGGTGGTGTTAGCTGAACAAGAATGTACTTTGTTGCCCCACAGTCAACGAAAATTGTTATGTAATCCATACAGGAGTCTCTGCTGCATTGTGCCTAGATCTTAGAAGTTAATGGTATCAAGGTAGAGTTAATCTCAATATTTTGGCTCTTTGAATATTCCATGATATTATTTTGTTTTTCATGAAAATGTATTTACATTATATACATACACTTAGTAATATTATTGTATACATGAATATACATTGCGTGGTTTGTAATTTGATGTTTAATTTTATTGTAAAATTAAGATGCCCAACTGGTTATGTCTGTCCACGACTGGGAAGCTGTGGAGGAATTGAGTTTATTAATATTAGAGTCATGTTATGATCAATCTTTCTGAAGTATAGTTTCTGAATTTACTTGTGGACAGAGTTAGGTTATTTTTTTATTTAACTGGTTGCACATCTTACTTTGACCAAATTCTTTATGCCGCTGATGTTACTTGAGAATTTGGACGCCATGTCTTCACACTCACCGATTGTTTTTATTACGAGTGCGAGTTTTCACGTGACTTGAGCGGCTCCTAAATAATTATAAGTTTATTATCGTGAACTGTGGCCAGGATAACAACAGCACAGAGCAGTGTAACTCAGAGCCTGCCTAAAATATATTTTTGTCATGATTTTATTTAGGTATATACATGTTATTATTCACATATTACAGTTTTCTCAATATTAGCTTGTATTTTAATTAAGAAATAATCATATTTAACATTGCCAGGTGATCAGCAACCTGCACTTTAATATTTTTGGAAACTATTGAACTTAAATTGTACTGACTTTATAAATATATTTACTTCAATAAAGATTTTCCATGCCACTAAATTAGAATGTTTTTTTCTGAAAATATAATAAAAATGTTGATTCGTTCCTTACAAGAGTTATAATTGAGCAGATTCCGTGTTTCCTGGCGCATCTTTATTATCTTATCAGCCGTAGGACGTTCGCTGTTCGATATAGGTCTCCCCCTAAGATCCCTAATCCTAATATAATCGGTAATTAATTTGGCCAAAATTGAGACGCAGGGCGTGTATAGGAATACGCGCAGCATTGTTTAGCGTCGAGGTTGTTGCACATCCCAAGACACTGTTTCGTATGGATATAGGTAGGTACCGCAATCTCTTGATTCTTACACCGGGTCTAGCTGTTTTGTATGGATATAGCCATAGCAATCTCTTTGTTCATTCACTACCAGTCACCACGTACAGGGGAGGAAACTATTCTGATTAATCATATCTCACAGGTGCGAAATGTAAATCATTTAATAAACCTAATTACAAACTTAAAGTATATAAATAATAGGTAACAGTATGAAAAACCATGGGATTTCAAAATCCTAAACAATTCCATTTTTATTGCACTGGTTTTTAGATGAACATGTTAATAGTATATCAGTGAGCACACTATCTTAGGACTTGAGCTTGTCTACACTCAAATGACGCTGGAACGATGTTGGGATCACTACTTTTACATTTTAATTCAACAGCATAGAAGCAATTTCAGAACAGGTAAATCAGTTATTACTTCGATTTAAACATGGATTCACTTTTCTTCGGTTTAAATTGTACCTACTATATGCATAAATACTAAAAAGCTTTTTCGTAGTCCGGATACTACTAAAAAGATTCACACATCTCATACATAAGCGATATAAGACGCTGAAAGCGCTTGTATTACGTACATGATACAACAGAGGAACCACAAATACAAAACTGAAGTACGTATTTAACACCCAGACACAAATATTTATCATATGTTTGTTCTGAGTAGGGAACGAAGCCATGGCCTATTTGTTATCACTACTATATGCGCCATTTTGCCCGTCGAATAGATAGTATATAAGTATTTTAAATTACCGTTTGAGTGAGATTTAGTAAAAGTTCTTAAACGATTTTAAGTATCTCTCTCCCTCTCTTAGTAGTAGTAAGTATCCCTCTAATTTATAAAAAAAATCGATTGTAAAGTTTGTTTACTGTCGATAGTTGAACGTGACAACGTCATAAGAAAATACTGATGGAATGGTTGCATTTTTCAAAAGAACGTTCTAATGTTATTTATGAATATGTATTATTTTATAGCAGCTGACCGCGCTGGCTCATCGCTCACTCGAGTACGAGAGAGACAGATATCGAACGCTGCCGAACATTGGGCCGATTGTGCCTCTTTTTCGCTCGTCCCGCGCTCTCGCTTGCATTTCAAGCCTTACACGGAACGCCTCAGAGCGAGGTAACGCCGCATGAGTCATGTTTTTTCGTGCATGCAGCCGACTCACGTCAAAAATCCATTAAAAATTTCAATGAATGATAGTCCCTCAATAAAACTAGATAATATTTAGAATTTAAACAGATGACTTGTAGCATAAGTCTATCCTTAAGTATTTTTTTTAATTAGTACAATAACCTTTGCCCTTGCTAAACAACTACAACAGTGCGGCAAATGAAGATCCTACGCAGAGATCTGCGTAGGATCTCCGCATCTTCCGGTCCTGGTGACCAGAGAATAGGATATTTTTGACAAAAATAATTAAATAACTTCAATATTCAAATCAGTCATTAATACAAAATAAATCCGCAACTACAACCTAACCGACAGAAAATACCTACATATCGTTCTAGAATATAGAAGATCTTTATGACTAATCAATGAATACTCGATAAAAATGCCGAAAATTCTTTAAAAAAATCACATTTACGTGTAGCAGGTAAGTATGATTTATTTTTTGTGACATGGTCAAAAAATTTGCAACGCCCTTCAGAAATATGATTAAAATAGACGACAAAGTACGAACCCCAAGCAAATATTTAAATAAATGAATCATACAAATATTTAAACCATTATCAATTATTTGTCTGACCGGGAATAAAATCTTGATCCTTCGTTGAAGAAAAAATTAATAATAATTCCCGATATAGATACACAATTTGGTAATTTTATAGCTCGATAACGTTAGGAAATTCCCCTGCTAGTGTGAGTGTTGCCAGCTTGCGTGATATATTACTGAATAAATTATTTATAGGTCAACAAGACTTTTAATGTTGTGATCATTACTTTTTAAATTATGGTTACATATTTTTACATGAGTTGCATCATGGTAAATATTGTTCTGATGTGCGCCTTTTGCGCGCGATTGGGTTGTTGTGCATTAGATCCTAACGTAGGACAGAAATTTGTGTCTGTTATGTGACTAGTTTTAAACATGTCTTTACGTAATTTTATTTATACTTAATTTAATAATTCGTAATTTCACTGTTAACTCTAGGCTAGTTATTAGTTTAAAAAAATGGTCCACAATTAATTATTTTTTGTTTGTTAGGTTTACATAGAGCATCATGTCAGGATTTGATTATGAAAGTCCAGAGAAATCGGGTGTAACTGTCGAGTTGGCATGATTCGTGTAAAAAATTGATGTAGGTACTCGTACATATGTATTACTGACGTTACTACAACATCGTTAGGGTTTAGAGCTGACCTGATGATGAACTCGAAATAGAGCCGCGGTAACTCCACAACGGCTACGTGTTTGGGTTAAATTTTTATTCGTATTACAATGAGTGATATGGTGGAGTACCAGCGGGGTAGAATAGCACTTCCCCTTGTACCTACTGGCGTAAGCGGCGACAGCGCTACCAGCATTGACAGGTGGCGGTGTATACATCCGAAACAGCGCAATTCAATTACACATAGAGGTAATGTTGCCTATAAAACCTTTGCATTAAAGTGTTTATTAAGGGCAATCGTACATTATAAATGATAAAACATTAAATGTTCAAAAACATATCAAGCCACAAATTCGTATTAAAGAGATCGAACTTTCTCTGTTATTGTAGGTTAAATGTTTGTTGCTACTCATTTGAAGTCACTCACGAAAAAATTATAGCGGCCAGCGTTTTCGGTCACGTGATACACAGATGGTAAAATTACAAATTAATTTTGGTATTTATAAATAAACCGCATATTTATGTAACAATATAGAGTTATATTCGTATTTCTTATGGTATATAAGTAAAAAAATGTTATTATAAAAATATCAGTCGCCATTTTCGATCAGTTGATATGAGGTTCCATAAAATAAAAGGCAACAAAATTTCTTAGCGATCCAAGATCGACATATGCCTTGGTCCCAGGAAAACGCGAGATGCCGTGAGATGCTAAAACTCCTACCAAAAACTGGGATAGTTATACAAAATAAACAGTTTCAATAATCATTTAGTTTAATTAAAAATACAATGTAAATAGGTATTTGAGAATACAAAGTCAAATTTAAAATAAACATTTTCAGAATATTTCAGTATTAGTTATTCATATAAATAACAGAATATTCAACAACACTTTAGTTATCACATTTTTCATTAAATCTTTTACATGACACATGGCATTTTAGTACAAGGCTACATAAAAGCACCTGTGAGATACTATAAGTCTTTTATAGTGTTCAAAAGAGAATTCCAAGAATTATTATAATAAGGGATATCAATGTTTATTAGCATCATTTTCACTAGTGACTAGTAGGACTAGTGTGCACGCATTCCCCAGCAATCCATGTGGACATGACCTTCAACGTTTTTGGGTGTAAGATTACAAAGTCTGCGTCAAGTCCAACGTTAAGTTTCCCCTTCCTGTCGTCTATTCCCAGCGCCTTGGCTGGATGTAACGAAGCTGCTTCCAAAGCATATTCCAAGGAGCACTCTGTAAGAAAATAAAAAGAAGTTTTAGTCAAGTTGTTATCCTAAAACGTTTCGATCGTTGTTTTATTGAAACTCTTTGAGATATATATAAACTTTGCTTTGACACCCTAATAATAATTATGCAAACATATTTATAGTAATTTCTGGCTAGCCAAATAAATACATTTTTGTATCTAAGTAAAGACTTAACAGGCTCCGGTCTATAACTTCTAGTATTTAGTTAATACGCGATAGGTAATCAGCAGTAAGGTTACTGGAACGCTTCGTGCTCTCTATCGATTAAAATATTTTCTTCCTACTAAAACCAAAGCTCTTCTTATTCAATCCTTGGTTTTACCCATAATTGACTGTGGTGACGTGTGCTGCACTAATATCTCTCAAGAACTCCTTAATAAATTGGATCGTCTATTAAACAACTGTCTTCGTTTCATTTTCGGTTTGCGTAAATACGATCATATTTCCCATTACCGTTCTCTTCTCGGCTGGCTTCCCATTCGCAAAATTCGAGTTCTAACCACACTATTTTCAATACTTTTTGATCCGTACGCACCAATTTACTTAAAGGACAGATTCCAATTCCTATCTTCCTCTCACGAACGTAATCTCCGTTCTTCTAATACTCTTTCGCTCTTAACTCCTTCTATCACTCTAGTTTTTTGACAAACTCTTTTACAGTGACAGCTATACGACTCTGGAACGAGCTTCCGTTGAATATTAAGCAATCCCCAAACAAATTTAACCTGAAACGCTGTCTCCGTACTTTATTTACTGATGCTGCTTCTCTAACTTTATAACCCTATTTCTGATGTACGTTATTTTATGTATATATATACATACATATATATGTATATATATATATATATTTGTATATATATACATAAAATAACTATTATATATTATATATTTGTATATATATTATATTATATAATATATATATATATTATATATATATATTGTATATATATATATTTCAGTTTTCTGTAATGGTTGACTGGGAGATAATGCCATCTGGCATTAAGTCCGCCATTTGTACATTTTGTAACATTTTGTGCAATAAAGTTAAATAAATAAAAATAAATAAATAAATGTCACGTCAGATAATAGTTAAATATGTATTTTAGTTATTATATTTGTAATAGCGCTGTTATCTGGTGTCCGTAATTCATGTTTTAAGCGACTGGGAGACAGGTCAAAGTTCGATATTATGTGAACTTATATATTATTATTTAATCAAATAAAATTTTAAACGGGATCAGATTTCATTATCATTATCATCATAATCATACCAGCCATTGTAAGTCCAAAGCTGGATATAGGCCTCCCAAAAAAGGGGGAATTTGCCCATAATTGCCGCGCTGGGCAAGCGCGTTGGTAATTAAAGAGCGTAGCTTTTGCGATGGGGATGCTGCTGCCCATCTCCGCTCCATGAGCTTCACTGTTGGATAGATATACCGCCATCTGTCGGTTCCGGTACCTCAGTCGCCTCTTACGACACTTGGTTCAGGAGAGGTACTATTCTACTCTGCCGTTACCTCACGGAAAGTTACAGGTGAATAGTTTTCTATATAAAAATAATATATACATTTTTACTCTATAATTGGAAAGCATAGGTGGGCAGCCTAGTGCCTGTGTTAATTAACCTGAGAATAATGTTAATACTCGCCGATAGATTTTTTAAAAGTCGCGACGCATTCGTCCAGTGCTGTCGTACTGCCACACAGAACTTTGGTGCCAGCGACGTACGCGCGGCCGCCCTCGACGGTGACTGCTTGCGGGCCGATGCGGTAGTTACCGTCTTCCAGACCCTGGGCCGCAACGGCGTCACTCACCAACACTAAGCCTGGAATTATGGAATGGTTAGTATTGGATATTATTCGCTTTTATATGCTTGTGAAATTTTTTAAGCATTATGCGGAATCAAAGTATCTGAAACAATTATTTGTAATTGAACAAGATGGCACATTCAGTAATGCTTAAATCTTGTGCAAAAAGAGTCGCGGTTTCGTTAACTCAGGACAAACATTTAGATTATAAACATTTGTATTTGTCTGGCTTGGCTAATTAATATATGTACTTGAGTGTTATCAATTTTTGCAATATTTTAGTTCTTCTGTTGTCTGATATCTGTAACTAACACAAGTGCTACTTATCTCAGAGCCAAGTCAATAAATTAAATATTTTAGTGATAGATTTACCACAGCAAGGAAATACAAAAAATTTCATGTACCTTCAGGATTGGTTCTACAGGCTATTCGAAGCGCAGCAGGATGGGTGTGGATACCATCCGATATGATTCCATAGTACACTTGTTTGTCTGTAGTTGATGCTAATAAACCAACAAGGCCAGGATCCCGGTGGTGGAACTTGAAAAAAAAAATGCTTAAGAAACTAAACATTGCTAGTTCACAGCAACATCCAAACTACATTAAAATCAAAGAAAAAATATATTTATATGTATGCACATTGATTCTATTTTTAAAAATTTATTTATTTGGAAGCACTCCTTTACTATTCTAGAGCAACAACATGTGCAGACATAAGAAAGTAGTATCTTTAAAACAAAAATAACTTAATTGAGTTAACAAAATTTTAAAAGAATTCATATTATTTAAATTTTGTTTATATAAAGACTTACAGGAAGCATAGCATTGAAGAGATGAGTGATTAGGTTTGCTCCACTTTTTACGGCATCCTCGCCTTGTGCTAAGCTTGCAGTAGAATGGCCCAGAGCTACTTTGATGCCAAGGCTCGTGAGACCCTTGATAGCCTCAGTGGCACCAGGTAACTCTGGAGCTAGAGTCACTATGACTACATTTTCCAATGATCCATATGTTTCACGTATGGATTCCAAACCCTAAAATACATAAACATACAAATTGAATGATTCATGTTAGAACCCGTAACTAATTATTAAGTTTTTAGTTTATAACCTGTATACCTAATGTATTTGAGGATTTAATATTAATTAACTTAAATATTATACATCAAAATTACAAATACATGAAACATCCAATATTGAGACAGTACAAAGAGCAGAAAGCAATATCTTCTAGGCAAGCTTTGGATGAATATAGTAAGAAAAAAAATAGTAAGGGGTATACAATCACATGGCAGACAGTATATGTTACAATATACTAGGCTACCTCTATATTTGTATTTACAAGAGATGATAAATATTAAATATACAAATGATTCCAATAGTTTCTCATATTAAAATTATAAATCTAAGGAAATACAAAAATATATATGCATAAGCAAATACTGCAATTTAATAACAAGTAATGCTTCTTCATTATCCTCTTAAAAATAGGCATAATGCTGCTTTTTCTGCTTTTGCTGAGTTTATTTTTCTCATATCTGAATGCAGACAATAGCTGGTGGGACAGGTGGGGTATAACAGAACCTTTTTTGTAACATGAGTGATTAGTCTTTGCCATAACTAATGCTGCTTTCTTCCCCATTTTTAAATTTAGTAGGTTTAAAATCATGCCTAGCATTAACAATCCTATAAATCTTTATAAATATATAATATTCTGATGAACATCAATCAATAAAATAAGGTATATCCATTGGTCGTTATCATTAATTTCTAACATTGTGCAAGTGTTTGATAAAGAGTACAGCATTTTATATTTTTCCTGATAATGAGTTCAATACCCACAATAACAAACATGTATACCTACTTCCTTTTAAGTAGGTTAAAGATAATTGTCAGAGATCCAATGCAACATGGGTTCAATAACAAATTATTATATTTTGTTCATGAATATTTCTGACCCTTTAATACATTTTAACCAAGTTTTTACAAATTATGTATTGAACTCTATCAGAAATGTTAGAATATTTTAACTCAAATAGATGGAAGGACTAGTGTATTGGTATCACTCACATATACCTAGTTACATACAATAATTTATAAATTGTTATCTCAAAAGTATTCTGATGTGTTATTTAGTTCACTAAAACATTCAATAGTGTTTGTGTAAAATAGTAATTAAATAAGGAAGAACATACCTTTTCAGGATTTCTGATATAATCATCCAAATGTGCTCCTTTTTTAGCTAGGCTGATAAAAGGTCCTTCTAGGTGTACACCTAGGATTGTGGCCCCATGACTTCCTCCTTGGCTTTTTTTAATTAGGGGTAGTATCTTACTGTACTTATCAGTATCTGATGTCACCATAGTTGGACAGAATGATGTGACCCCATGAGCTAAAAGCTCTTTTGCTACTTTTTGTACGCCTTGTTCTACATTATCAGAGTCAAAGGAAAAGTCTATTCCCCAACCACCTAAAATCAAATTGAGTTTCATTATTTACTGATTTCTTAAAAACCATATTTACTGTAACTATTCTGTTAAGTTATTAATAACTTTTACAAGGAAAGAGAGTTATAAAATATTTATTACGCTTTGACAAGAACATTAAAAAAACATTTTTTTAACATAAAATATATTTAGGTATTGTCGTTTATAAATAAGACTTATACGCAAATGTTTTAATGTAGGTTCTTACGTACCATTTATTTGAATGTCAATGAACCCTGGTGCAATCAGCAAGCCGTCGCAGTTTATTGTTACATCGGCTTCGAGTTGCTCTACATAAAAAACTTGTTCGGGATTTTCAATTTTGCCGTCACGAATCCATAAATCTTCTTTGATTATTTTGTTGTCTCGTAAAATTAAGCAATTATGAAATCTAGTCAGTCCTGTCTTCGGCTTCATTTTTTAACAATAGAATTAACATTAAGTGCAGGAAAGAAGTATATTCAAGGAGAAGCGGTAAAGCAAGAGTGGGACCGCGTCCGCGAACAAGTAAACGAGTTTGTTGACATCACACACACTGACGCTGATATCAGTTGACAGTGTTAGTTTTGGCATTTGTCAGCTGATTCGATCGTTCAGGATCAAACATTTAAAAAGCAATTTAATAAAACAATTATTTGTATATCCCTTAGGTGTTCATCCGAAACATCGCAATTGATATAAAACAGGGGTAATATAAAAACGAATATATAATAAAAATAGCTAATTGTCATTTATAAAAGTATGTAAATACTGAGCAGAGTCATAATACATATATTGAGTTTTGTGAAATGAATTTAATAAACATCCTAAGCTTTTTCGGTGATTTGTTAAGTCGAAGCAAGCCTGTGGCGTTATTTTAGCAAAAATGTTAATTGAGATAACAGTTCTGGTTCTTAATAGTGGGATCTTTACTCCATTTTTAACACGTAATTTTCTTGTGAAGGAATTATAAATGTTGTTTTTAATTATTTAATTTACTCGCTTTTAGCTCTTAGTAAATTTATGTTTAGACTATTAGTGATAACACTCTTGCTGAGTTGATCTCGTTGACCCCAGATTCATCATAGCAGCCGTAGAACGTCCACTGCTGGACAAAGACCTCCACTAGATAGGTGCAATCGGTTCATAATTACTGCGTTGGGTGGGCGTGGTGGCAAGGGAAAAGTATAGCTTCTCGAAGAAAGTGCTGCTGCCTATTCCCTCTCTGAGCATTTCTCTGGCTGTTCTGTTTCTGGTGAACCGTGATACCGCTGTCGGTCGGTTCCAGGATCTCTGGCTGGGGTACTATTCCACTTTGCCGGTACCCGACGGCATTTAGATTAATGTGTGTATAAGTACGCAATGAACTTTAATTCCATAATTAAACATACTTTAATTAAAAGGTTTTATATATATATATATTAATTAAATGTATTATTATGTATATTATTGATCTCAAAAATCGGCTGGCAGGCATTACCCCAAGGTTTATTCAATGGTAACTGCATTTCATCTGCATTTCAATTAGTAAGATTTTCAAAAACTTAGGATTCTTTATTGGCCTGTCCTGTCCTGAACTACGCAAATGAAAGAGTCGTAAATTATTTACATCTGCGGCCTCTTTGAGGTGGTTGCGTAACACCAAAATTGCCCTTGCATAATCTATTCTTCTTTTTGTTCTTAATTATGCAGATGCCAGTTACCTTGATTGGATAGAGCTTGAACGTCTTAAAATACATATTTAGCTTAGGTAAATCACGTATCTGTATTTCGTAATAAGCCCAAATGGCTTCCTATTTGTTTTCGAAGGAATGCTCATATACTTTCTTTATTATATAAGGTAGTCTTTCCCTCCTCTTCTCCTTCGTATCCTCAAAATCGTTTTGTCTTCTTAGGCAACAGCCACGAGAGGTCCCTTAGGACACCAGAGAGTTTGACGCTTAGGATGCCTGTGAATTTCACAGCATCCTACAGTATATCCTTAACGGTTTATGCTGTTCGTTTGTGGAATGCACTTCCCCTAACAATAAGATGCGCACGGTCTTTGTCGATATTTAAGAAGGGAGTGAAGGACTATTATATTTATCGCTTTGATTACCTCGATTCTAGAACGTAGTATTCTTACTGGCCAAAACTATACTTTTTTTTTGTTTTAAGTATGTTTCATGGTGTTACGATATATTTTTTTATTTTATTTGGTACACCTAACACTAAAAATGTTTTTCACATATTTGCTATGCAAAAGTTGCCTGGAAGAGATTGCTCTATGCGATAAGGCGGCCAATTGTACTTCACTCTATATTTATTAAGTACTATTTATATTATTGTTTGTAAATTTAGGTGTACGAACAATAAAGTGTATTATTAAAATATTGCCACTGTATATTATAGTTTAAAAGTATATACGAGTACTAGCTAACCCGACGTTGTACTGTCTTAAGAATACTAATATATTTATCATGAACAAAGAGGAGATAAACTCTATTTATCAGAGGGCGCCTCATAGGAAATGGACTTGATTGAGTTCCGATGGTTCTATGAAAAATCGGATAGACTTTTCATTTTGATGGACAAGAAATGAAGATGGTAAGAGATACATTAAATAGTCATGTTGCACATCAAAGGTCCCGCCTGCTGTAGCCTACGCTCCGAACTACTCGCGTCCATATCCAGAATTCCTAGAGCTGTCAGTTCGAGCTCTCAAACCGTGTCGTTTGCTTAGAAAACCTTACGTCCGTAGACGATATCGTAGAAATGCTCCAGACGTTGGGTTCTAAGTTCATTAGATCTTACCATTCAAATAGACATCAGAAACTCATTGTTCACTCTCTTGACCATGAGGTCGGCTTTGACGCCGAACGACGCTCAATGGGACTGCAGTCTGCCAGAGACTCGAAGTTATATAGGCGGCTCAATAAAAAAGTTGCGAGTTTGATAACTTCCTACAAACCGGTTTCCAAAATGGCTACCAATGCTATAGACCACATCTTCAAGCCGCAGGAAGTTATACAGAAGACGAACATATTAGGCCATTATTCTTGACGTTTGTAGACCATGAGAAAGCTTTCGATTGGGTCGAGACGTGGGCTTGAATCTCTTCTGCGGTAACAGCACTTCATATTGCTTATCGATAGATCGCCACTCCACGAGTAGCAAAGTTCAAAGGCCTATTCCTTTAAAAAGGGGTGTTGTATAGGGAGATGTTATATTTTCGAAACTGATTAATGCCGATTTAGAAAATGCCTTTAAGCTCCTGGAATAGAATTTGGCAACAATCATCATTATTATATTAGCGATAAGACGTCCACTGCTGGACATAGGCCCCAAGTAATTTCCAATAGGACCAGCCGGTTGTGTGCAGCCTGTGTCCAGCACGATCCTGCGGTTTGAGTCAGATCGTCTGTCCATCTTGCAGGTGGACGCCCTACACTGAGCTTGCCGGTGCGTGGTCCCCATTCCAGAACCTTACGACAGTATCAGTCATCGGTTCTGCGTACCAAATGCCCTGCCCGATGCCACTTCAACTTACTAATCCGCTGAGCAATGTCGGTAAATTTGATTCTGTTACGAATCTCTTCATTCCTGATTCGATAGCGCAAAGAGACTCCGGGCATTGCCCTCTCCCTCTTCATCTCATCGTTGTGCTATTTTGAGTTGGCTTGGAAGGCCAATGGTAAGAGACCACGTTTCACTGCCATAGGTCATCGTTGATAACACACATTGGTCGAAAACTTCCGACTTGAGACGCTGAAGTATGTCGGATATGTCAATATTAATGGCGAATATATCACACACCTTCGATTAGCGATGTTGCAGTAGTGGCAATAGCAGTAGCGGTTGTACCTCCTCCAGAGTTAATAAATCGCTTCTTGAAGTTGTTGACTCTTAACTATTTGTCTTAGGTATACATCTAAGGCAAATAGTCTAGTTAAGTAAGTAAGTCCACCTTCCAGAAACAAATCAATCGCTAAAACCAACTAAGCTAGGCAGTATTAAGCAAACTGAGGAACATCTTGTCGTCCGACATACAGTGTCTCAAGTCGAAAGTCTTTAATCATTGTTTATAACAGCTTTGGGACTTATATTATGTCACATTACCTAGTAATTTCACTGCTTCTCTCACCCTTCAAACCGGAACACTACAATGCGAATACGACCCTATTTGGCTGTTAAAATAGTTAAAAGTGAGTTACTAATGCAGATAACCTTTTCATGTCATAAATTGTTCATTTGGATTGGATTATTAGGGAAGTTCTTTCTCTTTTCTCTAATTTTCAAATGTTCCAGCTAATATGTTCCTGCGTATGCAGGTTGGTATCTAAAGGACCTTCGATATGCGAGTACCTCTCGCACTTGTCCGGTTTTTATTTTCTGTTACATTCACGGGCATAGGCGACTAAAATTCTCATTTAGTCATGATAATTAGAATCATTAATCACTATGGGCATATTTAGGTTATTTCCTAATAACCATGAATTAGATTATTATTATTTTTAATTCCATTTTAGCAAACCATATAGAAATATCTTCTCACATTTACGCGTTCATTCTTCTTTCGTTCTTGATGATGGTTAATCTTGAGGACGGTTTCCACAAGTTCGAACATAAAATGTAAAAAATTAAATAAACTACGTTTTAAAGCCGTTAATCCAATAGTTTATCTCAAATTAAATCTGTATTTTTTAAGATTAATGCATTTGATAATTAACGAATTTACCCAAGTAATTACAGAGTAAACATATTTAAAATAAATATTATTAACGTGTATCTTTTTTTAACTGCGGACCAGATTTGAACGATATTAACAGAGAAATAGATAACAGTGCGAGTCGAATTTAGTTTTTAATATTTCACTTCAAAACTTTTGTTTAGGGGTCCTGAAAGGCCTACTTAGAAAAATAATAAAAATCATCGGATCAATCGGAAAGTGTTAGCAATTTTAAATATAGGATATTGTAAAAGTATAAGTACTGTATCTGAAAGATTGTCATTCAACAGCACCGCGCGCCTTGTGTGCTGTTGAACTGGACAGAGTTACGGCATCGTAGCTCGTAGCACTCGTCTACGTCCATCGCGAAGGACAGCTGCGACTGCGCGGGACGTAGCGCGAGCTCGCATCTCTCTGGCACGCCAGTCGGCAGGAACGTTCGGGATAGCACGCCGCGCCATACGCCGCGACCGCACACTGCGCGAAGTGATGAGCGCGTGATCGCATGCTCAAAACTACTTAACAGTGACAGTGATTAATATTACAGTTAAAACAGGTGAACTTTGTTTCTGTTACGCCTCGATGTTTTTACCTGGGGCTGCACTGTATTTAGTAATCTTGGGCCGGGGGAACTCGAACTTTTGGTACCTATTGCCGTTTGTTTGACAACTTTTTTGCACATTACGGACGGAATGTTACTTTTTACGGGGCATTGCTTTTTATTGTGATTGTCTTAACTGTAGTCGTGTGATATTTCTGCTTATGTGTGTCATTATTTCAAAGTGTGTAGTGTCTTTTATTTTATACATTGGATAATTAACGTATAATTGCGATTTACATATATTTTGATTACCGATTTCTACGGCAACATCGCCATAATCTTCCTGTTAAGCATTTCAAGGAAGTTTATATTGATAAATTAATAGCATGGTTCCCTAAAATCACTTACCATACCGTGTTTATTATTTCAAGTTAATGGGGTTTGGGTCCCAATATCGGCTGGTGATTTAAGCTATATTATAGTTGCTTCATTTAAGTGAACATCTCATTTCCGTACATTGATGATTAATGCTTAGTTTCTTATATATTATTAAATAATTATACCAAAGCTTACAATAGAAAAGTAAAAAATATATTCGTTGACTATATTCTGCAAAACTATAATATTATTGTAATACCTATAATTGGTCATAAATCTGACTATTGTTGATCATCTTTGGTATAATAATTTTAATTTGACGATTTCTGTCTGAATGTACTTAGGTAATTTCCTATTTTAGTCATTGTCATCTATATATTTAACGATAGATTGATTTAATACTGTTACATGTGTTCTCGCCAGAGTAACAAATAACAAAAACGAAAAGATCATTTCAATTACATAATTATTGCAATTATTGATTTGCCCCGTTGCTGAACATACGTGATTAGCATTTTACATATCTATTTCTGTCTGTATATTCTGAGACTAAATTATTCGATAATTGAAATTGAGTGACTACTTTGAGCTTCTGACTATTTTATAATCAAAGGTAAATATGGGTTGTTGCTAATGATATAATATATGCTTCTCTATTAGAAATATTTAATGCTTTTGACATAATAGGTACAAGGTGTTATATTTATACATATTCATACTTTAAAGGTTTTATGCTTTTAATGAATGACAATATTTACTAAAAAATCCACGTTACTTCAAGCTTCTGCTGGGACTCAAACCTGCATCTTCCCCTTGCCGGTGGACTGCACTACTGTTGTATTATAGAAACTATAACTTGCCTAAAAAGTAACGTCCCTACTATGGGCCACCACCTTCTTAACACAAAAGGAACATTAGGAAAAAAATTGACGTGTCTCTTTGGTCTCGGTAGCACATTGGTAGTGCAGTTCCCCGCCAAGGGAAAGACGCATATTTGAGTCCCGCCTCAAGCCTGAGACAATTTGATTTTTATTTAGAATATTATATCTTTAATTCATTCTATTGACCATGACTTAAAAACGACTTTAGTATACGTACATAATTACGTTTTCTTTCAAATGTAATAACTTTATCGAAATGCAAAGCAAAGACAATAAATGCACCACCGGCGTTCTAAAACGACTAACAAATTATACTAAAACCCACAAATGGTCACAGCGAAACAAATGGGAAGCCATAATTCCGCCATTTACAGTAATATATATGTAGCACATAGTAGGAAGGCTATAAAAATTCACATAGATCATACACGAGTGACCGCTCAGCTCATCCGGCGACAGTGGAAGGCTTTTTAAATCTCATTACCAACCTACCCGCATATAAAAGCAGTTGGTAGAGGTATTTGGAATTCAACTCGAACATAAAAATTGGCACCTTATTCGTTGGAAATATTCAACGGTCTGCTTGATTATGTTGTAAAAGGTTTTGCACGTTTGATGGCTTGTTTTAGATGCGTATGGTTGTGAATGGTCAATATTTGTATTTGTACACGCGATTTAATATAGGCTTCATGAATACTTTGAAGTTACTGCCACTGACTGTGACCGACAATATTCAGATGATTACAGGCGTATGGAATAAATTTTGAAAATACTCACAAAATAATTAGTGTTTTAGTTTGTTAACTTCTAAGTCGAAATACTAAGGACTGAATTTAAGCCATAGTCTTTAAAATTCAACCTAACCAATACTTATATATACATAAAGAAATAAACAAGTATAATAAGTATTATCCGAAATAAGGATTATACAAAATTTTTATCCTTCGGTTGTAAGAAAATATTTGCGCATTTACAGGTAGTTAGCTAGTAGGAAAATGAAATTGCAATATTGTTTGCTAGACTGTGTTTTAATATTTTAAAGCCAAAATCCTAATTTAAAAATGGCAGTGGGAAGATGCTTTTTATATTTTACATTTGAATGTATAGTAAGTATATCTCTCTCATATATACCTACGGCACTCTAGTACCTCTCCGTATACCAGGTGTCGTAAGAGGTACCAGAACCGACAGATAGCGGTATACCCATCCGAGACAGTGTAGCTGAAATGCATAAGGTGGGGATGGGCAGAAGTATCTCCGTCGCGAAAGCTGCGCTATGCAATTGCCAATAATCAGCGCGGCAATTATGGGCAAAATTCCCCGTTTCTTAGGGAGGCCTATGTCCAGCAGTAGACTTCGAATGGCTAGTATGATGAAGATGATGATGTCTCTTTTATAAGTTTAGACTTTAGTTTTATAGTCAGTTTAGGTTTCTTTATTTCACCTGGCGTATGTATACATGGCGGACTTAGGTAATGCCTAGTGCACTGTTTCGGATGGATATACCGCCATCTGTCTGTGCTGTGGGAGGTACTATTTTACTCTGCCGGTAACTCACGGCCGGTAATTATTGGTTCTGTGATAATTATTATCAAATTAATGTAACTATATAGTAATTGTCACCCAATAAAGACTCTTTTTCACTCTTAATAAATAGCATTCAAATGCAGAAAATTCTGATTCGTTCTTTTTAGGGTACCATATCCAACAGTCTCACTATGTTAGTCTTTTCGTCTGTCTATCAGATTAGCTACGAAATTTTCGTAGTAGACGTAGGTATACATAAGAATACATATGCGTATTTTTGCTACGAGTATCTAAACTTTGGAACTCAACTGGCGGCGCTAAGCGCTATAAAAAAACGCTAAATCCTTTTCTTAATTCGCATTATTGTGATGAAAAGTACATTCCACGTGACCTAACACGTACTTAGCCTTTACTGGGAACTGTGGCCTTCTACTTTTAATATGAAATAAATTTATTTCATTGTTATAATACTAAGATAATAATAATCTACTCGTATATTTCTACACCACAACATATATATCTACGGCGCAATGTATAAAGTACTCTTATTTCTTAAAAGTTGCCAGGTTAAATTAAACGGCTGCCATAAAGGTTACTCGGGGAATACCACAATTATGGCCGGTAGAATTTTTGCTGCGCTTCTGTACCTACTAATGAGGGGTGAGCAAAGCGGTTACTTTCGGCCTAAACTTTATTCATACAACCTATTGTGAGCTAAATAGAAGATAGTAACGACATTCCTTTGAGTTTTAAGAAAGCTTGTCTCATTAAACCTGCCGTTGTGAACAAGATATTGTAACTAATTTTATTATACCAATTTCAAAACTGACTTTGTATTGATCTTATGGTGAGCCAAGTATAAACTGCTTTTCAATTATAAAAAACAAAATGTTCGGATCGTGGATGAACTAATGAAAAATAATCGGTATACTTAATTTATTTCTTAATTAGTGGTCAGACTGAATAAATGTATGTCGGATTTATTATAATTTATAATTCAACCATTTTTTCCCCTTATCAGTAAAAGAGAACAACTCTTAATTTGCATAGTTTAAATCTTACCCTCGGTGTGAATAAAATGACCTATAAATTTCGTACTCCAAACTTAATTAGCAAGTCTCTAGCAAAAAATGTATTAGCCTTTTAACATTTTACCTTATTAGAGTACAAACAGTCAGCAAACGTCGGCTCAGGCCTCAGGACACGATTAATGTGCGTTGTCCGCGAGTAAATCTCGGCTTCCAAATAAATGTTTTGTAAAATGTTCACCACACTGGAGAACACCTGATGAATTGTACCAACATCCGCTATATGAAACCGCGATCCGGTCATGTAATGTTACGTCACAATTAGAGATTCACAAGGCGTTTGCATGATCATTGTTTAACCACTAGCTGTCCGCCCTCGACTTTCTCCGTGAGGTCTTTACTTCATATATTATCTGTGAGGAACTCTTGTTATTACGGGAGAAGTCTATTTTGCTATTTGACAATTTATCTGTGCAAAAAATCATGACGGTTTCTTAGATAGTAAAAAACTTTTCTATTTCCTAGTAACATATTTTCGAAATAAGCAGTAGCCTATGTGTTTTTTTAGACTATTAATTGTATTTTTGGTTGAATTCATCTAGATCTGTTTAGCGGTTTCAGCATGAAAGCGTATTTGTTACGCTTTCACGCTGAAACCGCTCAAATACAGATTTTGGCTTTCATAATATTACCAGCTGTTAAATTATTGTTGAAGACATCAAAGAAATTAATTTGCTAGATATCTCTTAAATTCTTATCGGCTGTTAACATTCTTTACTAACAGTGAACTTCAGAGTGTTAGCTTCTCGTTCACCATTCTTTAGTGTATTACGTGGTACGTGGTGTGTGGTGACTCGTTTGACGGCTCATTTAGTAAGCGGTGATTAGCACTGAAACAACGCGCCCACTTCAGCAACCTTTCCCGGATATTAGGCCGCATATTAGGCGTTTGCCTGAACGTTGGCTTTACGACTGACTCCGTGTTCAGAGTAACCAATATATTAGTTTAATAAGAACGTAGCTGAAAGCATACATCCATTTAGCGATTTCCTCGGAGTCAGGTCAACATGAGAAGTTGTGTGAATAATATTAAAATATCAACACTGCGATTGTTACAACGCTTGTCCAGCGCAGCAATTATGGGCACAATTCCCCCTTTCTGGAGGAGGCCTAAGTTCAGAAGTGGACCTTCTGCAGCTGCTATGATCATAAATACTGTACCAAAATATTTATGGATGGAGAAAATGTTTATTTTAAAAGTACTTAATATGACAAACTTTTTAAACAGATGCCGAAAACATAGTAGTGTAGCATAGTAGGGTAGTGTAAACCATACATATCCTTATTGTTTTCTTGTTGGCAATCAAAGCCGGTTTATAAGAACTTTACTTTTGACACTTTAATGTCAAAAAGATACAACATAATACCTGAGATCGTATAATTGAAAACAAATGTAGTTGCTGCGAAATTACCTTTCAGTAGTAGTAATATATATATATGATTCCTTTAAATTTATGGCCAAGTGAGTTAGGCCTGCTTTTATTACAGATTTAAAATTTTAAGTTTAATCCGAATTTCTAAATTATTAGTTCGATGTCACGGTTGCCTTTTTTATTTACATTAGGTCGACAACAACCATACAGTCCGTTTGATAATAATCGTCACCGTAGACTATAGACGCCTATAACACCACAAGGATATATGTAACGCGATGTCAACTTTGAGTCTTTAAGATAATATGCTACATTACCCAGTTATTTCACTATTCTACCCGGAATACGAACACTGCTATTTGGCTGTGGAAGTAAGTGAGAGTGAGGTATCAATGCAGATTACCATTGTATGTCTACATCACGCAAAAAACCTGGCTGCAACTGTATTCAAAAATTTACCTGGAAATAGTACTGGTAAAATTATGATGCTAAATTTCCGTTCCTGCTCCGTAAATAACTAACCTGTCATCTTCGCAAATTGTCACTTTATTTTAGTTACTAAAAGAAATAATTTTAAATATATAAAGGTTTTTTTAGACGATCTGACTATAATCACAGATCACACTGATCGCAAGCAGCGTACAACCGGTTATGTCGGAGATCATTCGAGAAGGCCTATGCTCAAAAGTAGATGTTTATGGTTGATATGATGATATTTGTAAGTTTTAATATCTAGATTGTTAGTTATATAGGCCTGAATATTGTTAAAGCTTTCAACTCTACCTTAATCATCATTTATATCGATTTAGTGGTCGATCGATTAGACCAAATAACGATTCTGAATGATGTTGACAAATTTGTCGAGAAGTATCAATATTGTCCTTAAAAAAGAATGTGCGATGTATGTATCAATTAATTCAGACTCCCACACAGTATGAATAACATTTTATTTGTTATTAATACTGTGTGGAATATATACATAGAAAAACAAAACTTCAATATTTTTACGTCTACATAGTTGAACTAAATATGAAGTAACTGTTTATTATTTAAATGATTTAGTCTGCCAGAGATCTTATATTTTTTGCCAGGCTTTCGCAGAACCTAAACAAATTTCTTGGCTAAATACATATCAATAAAATAAGATATTCTACGTATTTGCCACCTAAATTAAAACATTCTGAGGTCTCAAACCCGCTTTAACAAATTTGAGATATGTTTTTTTGTATTACCACCATCTGGCGATGCCGGTATATCAGCCACTACAAACGATACTGGTATCGGGGTTATTTAGTTATAGGTTATATTCAACTTTGCCGGCACTCCATAGCAAATACATTTATTACATCACGAAAGATGTTTATCGTCAACTCATATCAATAAAATTGCTAGAAGCATCTTCTTATTAAATTTAGTCTAAATATAAACGTTTGAACAATAATCCTTCTTTGACGTTAGTCAAAGACAAAGTTTTTTGATGATGGATAGATATACTTTATATTTTTACGGTGCTATGTAATCACGTAAATCCTAACACAAATAACTACATAATATCTTGTATAACAAGGTTATTAAGATTTCACGAGCACTGAGTGAATTCGATAGACCAAAAGACTATTGTACAATCAGTCGTGGCGGCTTACGGGTAAAATTACAGGTAGAATTTAAATATTAGTACATCAAATGTCCAATTTTTGCATAGATCTAACTATATATTCAGTAACAATTAATAGGTTAGGATCTGAATGAACTATATAAATTAACACTTTTTACAACACAAGTATAAATACTCTGTTTCTGTTAGTTAGTCCTCATAGACCCAGTTTTTACGAGGGATATAGTTTAGTGGGTCGTCTAATGGACCTACAGTAAATTAGTGAATATGACTATACTACTTTTAGCGTATTATGATTACAACTAATTAATTAATTCAGAGTGTAATGTTGACTATTTAAAAATATTATATAAGAATATGAATCACTATGATTGATAGACGGAGTTAATTGGAAATAATTCAGCGAACAACATAGCAGGCGTGTGTTAGTCTACCACAAAGTTAAACAATTCCTACGTTTTGGGATTCCAGAATAGTTTGATTAACATGCACTGCACCCGCTCAGCATCTCCGAGTTCCTAGGAAATTAGATTTGCGTCTAAATAACTCCTAGCATTGGCTTCGTGCAGATGAATTGTTGTCCGTTCGAATGAAAAATTTGATATTAAAACTTCAACGCTACTAGTACCATTATAGTTTTATATTATTGTTGATATCTCTTGCACGATTGAGTGAGAAATGTATTTGAATAGAGAATTGCTATTGCATGCATTATTTATTTGCTATTGCAAATATGTTTTTGTTTTATTAGACCAGTCGATTTAAAAGTACAGAGTTCGCGTAATAGCAAGTATTACTACTGCAGCCTATAGACACTCACATTATCAAGAGATATCACGAGTCACATTACCCAGTAATTTTCCGTTCAAACCGGCATACTGCAATGCGAACACTGCTACTTTGCACTGTATTTTTTTTATCGGCCAAATGTTTAAGTAATCACAGCAATTAGTGATTTTCAGTGCGGCGTGTGCTTTCATATTTGGTTAAAAACCTAGTTAAAGTTATAGTATACTTTTTGTAAGAGACCAGCTACAAGAACCGACTTCGATCGGATACATAGTAAAATTGTATCCCTTTGATCTCGTTACTTGTGAGTTTATAAAATTAGTGGTATTAGATACTTATTCTGCCATACATTATCATCTGTTAGAATCTTATGTCACTCTTAGATAATTATAACTCTTTTACATTTGTTAAACTAAAAAACTAAACTAGTTTGCAACTAAAAAATATATTGCGACCATAACTTGAGATACAAACTATTTTACTAACTCCTCTTTCGCAAGTTCAAGGTTCAAACTATAAACAGTAAGCAATTTGATACAAATCATATTCGATATTAAATCCCTTTGTGGTATGATATCCAGTTAAGAAAGAGACAATACCGAATTTGCATCATTAGGCATATACCTAATATTGAGTTTTTCAAAAAAGAGGCTAGTACCCTAATAATTATTAGGGTACTAGCTATTATTATTTTTATATTTTATTATAATAAAATATAAAAAAAATAATAGCATGATAGATAGAATAGTGTATTTTACCACATGTGTGCTTATAGTGTGAAAAGTATAAAAACTACAAATATAGATTTTTTTGTGGATTTAATACTTCTTGTGCACTGAGACTTGATGAATATCCAGCTAGCGCTGTGGTTTGTGCCAGCGAGAAATTCTATATACATATAATTCTAAGTTCAGAATAATTAACAGACGCTCTCTGCTAAAATGTTATTTTGGCTTTATAATAGACTGGATAAAACTGACTTTTAGTTCTTATACATGTAACTATGAGTCAATAGTTAACTTTATTGTTTAAGGAAATTAAAAGTAGTAGCAATTATAGTTTACACAAAAAGAAAATATTTTTTATTATATTCAACCGATCCTTTAGTTTTATTAATTTTATTTGCAAGTGATATATAGCTAAAAATCTAAGAAGTGTATTTAGCTCTAAAACATTGATAAAATTGGACCTGGGGTTGCTTTAATAACGAAATATTACTTACTTCAAGTCCAAATAGCCAGGGTCGCTATACATTACCAAATTCACGTCGCCAGAAAACACAGTCGTAGAGCAGTTTTTATTTACTCACGCATCGCTTTGACCCTCAAACTAATTTGGGGCATAACTCAGGAGTGGGTGGTAAGAGCGCGGAAAGGGCGCCGGGAACATATGTCACTATCACAAGACATATCCACATTGTCTTTTTATCTCACCCCTACTACTAGACTGGCCCGGCAAAAGATTTAATAAATCTAATTGATGCTTAATAAATAAATAAATATTAATAATCATATACATGTATCGTACAAATTGAAATTCAAAATTTTAGCAGTATAATAGGCGGCCTAATTGCATAGAGCGTTTTTTTTTCAGGCAACCAAGCAACAAAGAGTAGTTCGTCTCATTCTCAACTGTTATAACTTGACAAATAATCCATTACATTCTCATTATCATCAAAGCAGTCACAGAATCTCTACAGATAGACATAGGCTTCCTGAGGGAGGGGAAAATTTGCCCATAAATACCGCACTGGGCAGGCGTGGTGGATATACCGCCATTTGTTGGCTATGGAACGACGGTCATTTATATGCCCGATAACTACAATATCACTCCATACCTTATTTGAAAATAGCGTCTGAATCTGATAATTGAAATAACATTAACTTGATTATAAGCTTATTACTTTGAATTTTGAAGAACAAGATTGTTAGGAAAACGCAAAACATGTTCTTTGTTAAAAGTAGACTGTTGTTTACGATAGACGGAGTGGCTTTTGTGGGAAGATGATAACTTGTTGCTGAGCCGTTTCAAGAAAGATTATGAATACTCATTGATCTACTGAAAAATTACCCGTTTTTATACCAGCCTTTTCGCCAACAGAGCGTATTTTGTAGTATTCTTTTTAATATAATTACGAGTATTTTTTAAAAGTAATAATTAAACTAGGACGGCTCTAACAAATTTGTTAAGTTTAATAAAATATTGTATAATTTATGAAGGAGTTTATATTAGTTTTAGGATTTAATATATAAACTAAAATCTAGTGGGTAAATAAGTAAGTATAATGTTATACTGTTTTGCGTTGTCAGTAGTTGTTTCCAATGGAAGATAGTCTTAAAAAAGCATCACATTATAATTATTAAATAACATTGTAATTATATTAACCGTGAGGCACCGGCAGAGTAGAATAGTACCTCTGCACCAGATGTCGTAAGAGGGGATTAACGTACTAAAACCGACAGATGGCAGTATATCCATCCGAAATAGTGTAGATCAAATGCTGCACTCCGCGATTGCCAACACGCTTGCCCACCGCAACAATTATGGACAAAATTCCCTCTTTCTTGGTTAGGCCCATGGACTTTTAATGGCTGTAACGATGACGATAGTTGTTATTATAAGTAGGTCGTAGATGGTGTTATTTGTATAATTTAAGTAGAATTATATTTGTATATTCAATTAATAAACAATCTAAGCCAGAACTCAAACAATGAAATGATATGTTCTCGTGGAATATATCATTGCCCTGCAAAGGGGAAGCTAGACCCATGTGTGTACGTACCACCTTAGTCCTACCTAATTTATTGAATGCTGTACAAAATTAGGTCAGCTAAAATGTGCAGCCGAATATAAATGAATCCTTACAAGATTTTGTGGTTGAGTAAAAAGGCAAAATTCAACAGGACATAAATGCGGGAGGTAAAGAATGAAATGCCAAAAAAAAATTTTAGATTACAATTTAAAGAAAAATAAGTAGGGACAATTGCAAGAAGGCGGCGAAAGGGCGGGTGGCGCATAAGTCACTGTCACAACCCGTGTCTACTGGCACTTTTTTGCTATTTTGCGGTGTTTGTGCAGTTAGGATGATTAAAGATATGCCATATAAGCGCTCTGGGAAATGACGTACTCTAAGTTTATTAAACAAACCAGTGGTTAATTGTACATTTTTATTAGTCCAGTACTATGTATGTATTATTTTTATTTGAACCAATAATATACAACGTAATTAAATAAACCTAATTAATAAAAATCAAATACAAAGTAAGTCGTCAAAAACATATAATAAAATTTCAGACTAGCAAGTTATAGGTACAAAGTGGTAACAATACCAATTATCATATAGAAGAAGACACTGTAATAAGCATTAATCGAAAAAACAACTCACTAATCCTAACATTTGTTTTAAACATTAATGGATGGAATAAATGCCTGTCGGCATTTAGTACCCAAATTAATCAAAAAGAAACCTGTCTGAATCCTCATCTAGTCTCTGCGACAAAATACTATACTCGGCGACAAAAACGTTATCAACTATTATTTCAATGTTATTTTTAGAACTGGGGACGAGTATAACGTAGACCTTTAGCTTTTTGCATGTCAAATATTCATAACCTCTCAACCAACCCGACGATTATATTATTTATAGCAACCACTGAGACAGTGTATCTGTAAATTGCAAACGCTGAAAGTTCGCAATACAACGACAATTTAGCAGCACGAAAATTTATTTCGATTAATAACTTGTCACGAACAAACTTCTATAGAAAGTGTTCAAAATGTTTTCAATTAGCGATGGCCAAACTCCAATTTTATTCTAATAAATTCTCACGGATTCGGGAAATGGGAAGTTATACAAAATGGACGAGTGCTGCTCCAAAGGGTGTAACCGGGTGCAGGGCGGGGTACTAATTGACTCAAATCCTGCGGCAACTGCTCATTGTTTTCCTTCGTCACATATAATTAAAGTGTTCAGTTGCGGTTGATTTAAGTCTTTATTCAAATACTTCTCTAACACATTTTGATATTTAATTATGGTTTATATTAAACCATGATTAGTTTTGCTATGGTAACTAACCATTTATGTTACGAATAGAATATAAAAATTGTTTCTAAATAAATAATGTTATAGAATCATGTTTAATAACTTAACTTTTAAACGAACTTCTAATTTTTATTAGACTGATGATTCTTAAAAGTAATACCGAATCATGGTTGACCGATGTAATCGTTCACATAATTATGTTCTGGTGTGTACAGAAACTCCTTTCATAAAGAGCCCTTTTCCACCCAAGAACGGTTTACAATAAATAAAGCGTCCAATAATTAGCACTGCATATGACGTATGACAGACGATTAGACTGGAATCTCAGGATCGCTCAATTATTTTATCTCTCTATTAAAGCCCGATCGTGGTGGATGTTCGCCGTCTAATACCTGATGATGAACCTTAATTATACAACTACTTAAGAAAATTTTCGATATAATATTAAATTGATTATCTACTGAGAATATTAAGATAGATCTCATACCAAGGTCATCTGCACTGGTACTTTACGGTCACCCATTTCTACCGCCAGTGTTCGCATCACTGTGATCCAGTTTGAAGGGTGAGACAGACGATTACTATGAGAGTGTAATTACTGGGTAATGGTCACATTACCCAGTAATAAAGTTGGCGAAGTGCTAGGTATATCCTTGTGATATTACGAGCGTATATAGATTGTACAGATGCTTACCATCAATGCCTGTATGCTTGTAGTCCAATAAAATAAAAATATTAATATTGCTGATCTTTTTTGATAATATGTCGATGTGATTTTGTTTAATGCGTTTAATAATAGTAATAATAATGCGTATAATAGTAAACCTATCTTAAAATTAATAATACTAAAATATTCCGTTACAATTTGACGTAGAATCTAGTTGCATATATGAACCCGTATAAATATTAAACTACTTTGAAATAACATGAAAATACAACAATTTTGTACGTATAACGAGGCATAATGATTTTCCCTTATACATGCAGATGTAGAGATCCATTCGGTATAAATATCAGTAAGGGATAGCATGGATTTGCATTTTAAAAATATCACAAATATTATGTCGTCACTGTGCAGTAAATTTAGTTAAGTGTTTTTTTTCAAATTACCTTTGTCTATTTCTAATCTGCTTAAGCTATTAGTTTCATTAATACTTATTTATTCACCGTACAAATTATATATGATTTTAAAATTAAGTCTCTTGAATTTGCTTTTGAACAGAAGTGTATCTTTAGGAGTTTAATTTGTTGGCGAAATGTAAATTCAGTGAGACGAAATGATGAGACGTGAAACGTGCAGAGTTTATTTTTAATATATAATTAAATATAAAGATATGTGACAACGTTGATAAGTGGAAACGTTAGTATTTACTATGCGATACATACATACGTGCTGTACATATTCGTGCAACTGACGTAATAAGTATAACCCGGGGGAACATTATATTGGTAACTTTTTATTGGTAAGAAAATATCTGATTGACATTGTTGGTTGAGTAGATCTAGATATATTGCAAATTCGTCTCTTTTTTACCACTTATATAGTAATGAAACTATTTTTTGATGGCTTTATAACGCGGTTAATAAAACTTTTTCCATTTTTTGTTCGACATTTTGGTTACCTCGGGGAATTCGTTTTTCGAATGGATAAAATTCTTTAAAACGGGTGCCACTATATTAAAACAATTTGAAAAAGTAGTTTCATTATGTGTACTGTATGCGTAATTGTTAGAAAGTATTTGTAAAGTAACTTTACGATTGCCGCAGCATCGTTTCCGTTTACCCTTTATATCGCCTATATACTACTTTGTAAATGCGTTAATATTGTATAAGCTATATTATCGTGCCTACACATTTAATTAAAATCTATATAATCGTAATTTTTTACATTAAAGAGTAACAACTATAGGTATACCCTAACAAATTATCATGTTTATTACATTAGAATTTCAATCTTATTAATAAGATTACATTTTGGTAAACCTGCGTACAGGAGCGCTGTAATCATCTTTGTGCACTTCTTTTTCGTTTTAAGATAAAGCTACTGCATTAGTGCATTATCTGCTGGTTTTGGAAATTAAGTAATTCATCGCGCTTTCAGGGCAGCCTGAATATTAACAACCTGTATATTTAAATTTTCACTCAAAACTACTTTAAAAGAAACTTCTACTCATTATGTTTTCAAATTGCGGTTCGACACAACGAGGGCTTTTCCGACAATACAAAGGATATTTTACTTTTGTTGATTCTTACATTATTTGTACTCAATTAACCTAATTTATCATTGTTTAAGTCGCTTTCCACTGGCATTGTATTACAGAAAGAGTTAAAACACGTGCATTGTGAAAATCATGGAATCAACCGTTCGTTTGCGTATTAGAAAGGATGTATGCGGCAATATGTAATTCTATATTGGCTACTAGCTAGTGTGCCTCTCGTATAGCGAAGAATAGTTATAAGACGAAAATAGGACTCTACAGGACATACGACGTAAATACGTACAAATCCACGATCATATTAAATTAATTATTCCGGGAATATTTTGTTATTATTCACGAGGTCAAAGGATTAAATTAACCGCCCCGAAGTTAGTTCTTCGTTCATCAGTATGTATATATAATGACTATTTTTATAAACTTATAGGTACTATTGGTAACTTTGATGTTTTCGAAATTATTCAGTTCAGTTTTGTATTTTTTACACACTTTTGCTACATTTGCTTTTAGATGTATTTAATTCTGAATCTCCTGAATCTATTTCAGATTCAGTCCATTATATAAATATTACAACATGGATATGTATTGTTACCGGAAAAATCTTGATGATATACATTAGTGGTTTCATAAGAACTTTGCTCTTGGGGTTTTTGTGCTTCTCTTACCTTGATATCGTTTACTGTGATAAAATATTGCATGTTCGATAAAATATTGGTGGCTAGTTTGCATCACCAAGAATTAATACCAAGCATGTAATTATGAAAAATATTGAGAAAAATATGTGTTAATCTTAAGAAAGTCTTTCATATCAACTTTATTGTATCTCTGTGCGTATTAACTGGAAGCGCCTGAAGTAAGGGAATTTAAAAAATATGAATTATCTATTCCGGTGCAACCTGATCCTTTAAATGTAAGATACTCAGTCCATGCTTGATACTGCATCAGAAATTTAAACAACTCCAGAACGTCGAAGTCGCGCACAGATGCAAGTTGTTTTATACTTGATAATGAACTCAAATAACGGAATCACAGTCGATAAGGGAGTTTAATAACAATTTACACGAAAAGCTGACTCCTGCAGCTCCCTACTCCATTTTTGCAAAATGTTTTAATTAAAATATAAATGCGTGAATACGGAGGGTAATGACGTCTAATAAGCCTTCGGGTGACAACGGCGGTGCTAAACGAGGGAAAACAGGGGAAGAGGGACTCGGCGAAAACGAATTTTATGAATATTGTGCCATGTTACCATAACGTTGCGGCTTCTGACTGAATGAGATCCATTATCCTTTTTATACTTTCACATTTCATTTTTAAACGTTTCGTCACGGCACATCAAGTTAAGGAAATCTTTATTGTGACGATATCGATTTCAGAATTTAGAGAGTGTAGCTTATTTGGCTTAACACTGACGTATGCATTATGTTTTCAAAATTTGTACCGTGAAAATAAATTGTGATATGTTGATGTATTTCCGCACTATTAAATAGTAAATTGGATTCACGTTAACATAAATTACGTGAATTGTTTTTGCTGGTTTTAATTTTTAAACGAAATACTGAGTCTATTTCTTAATAAAAGCAGCGTAATAACTGTTAAAATGATAAATAGATACCATTGAGACGACTGGACTAACCAGTCGTTTCAGACATTAATCTTAAAACAACACATGAGATTTTTAAATTTGCTGCAGGTACCGTATATAATTTTAAATGTAATTATTTCAAATATTTTTTTGGATGGTACAAACAGACACTTTACTTTTATGTATTCATATTGATTCATGTGTTAAGGTAATTATTTCGATATGGATTATTTCCGATACGATATAATACGTTCTGAAATGTGTAATATGAATGTGTTTAAAAGGAAATAACAAATGATTAAAAAGAACAAAGGAAAAATTTATTTGACCAGTTGCCCGAAAACTTTCTATTATCTTTAGTTATCCAGGAACATTTCAACTCCATTCAAAATTTCACAAAGGTGCCTTTTATTTCGTCGGATATTGTACAACGCTACCTGCAACTTACCGAAGAACAATGATAGCGAAATAGCCGGGAAAATATACACGTTGTATTTTCCTTAATATTTGGGCAACATTTTCCCCATTATATTTTCGCGAAGGGAAGACGACTCTATGTGTGGTACCCGCGCCCCCCCCACCCCGCGGTCGTCTCGGACTCATAAATCTGATTCACTCCAACTTTGTTCTAACATTTGATAAATTAGCTCGGCCAAACCTTCTATCGAAATGATATCCAGAGTACTCCGCGCGTTTCTTGTTTTCGCTAATGCAACACGGAATAAAAAGTGGCATGATGTAAGTTCGGAAAGTCCGCCTTTCAGCGAGTGTACCTGCAAAGCTTTTATTTTGCCCGGCTATTGTTACGAGAATACAGAGCTTGAAGTCGCGAGCGACTCTGAATGTTAATCAAGCGATGAAGGGAGAGGACGATGTCCATCAGTTATTCATGTCATAACAATGTCTCCCTTAAAACTCTTTTAGCGTTCGCGCCCGTGCGCGCCGACTTACTTTGACACCAAAATTGTGTTTTAAGTAACAGTGCGTATTTGTCCGGTTGATTCCAGTCACGAACCGGACCTTTATTTAGTATTCAAGTTTAATTTAATAATAACGTTTGTAACAGGAGTATCCAGGAGCGTCCGCTTCGTTTTGTCCAACAGATTTTTGTATGCAGCAAATTGTAAATTAAATTGCCCTCGTCCACAACGCAGCTCGCGTGGGACCATAGTTTCCGGAGACGAGCACTGCCTGTGAAGTTAACTATTCTGTCGGAATTTATAGCAGCGTGCCTACTGCTATTTTGGATAGTGCAACTATCATTCAAAATATTTCGGTAATCACGGGAACACTTTTACCTAAACCCAATATATTTCTAACATTTTTGTCTTTTTATATAAATAATAAAAAACAACATTAAAACATAATGTACATAAAAACGTTTTAATTTTGAAAAATATAAAAATGTTTATGTGGGACTAATATTCAAAGAAATAAATTAGGGAAATTTTAATGTTTTATATATCAAGGGTCTACATGAGAAGTAGCAAAATCAAAACATTGAACAATAAAATACAGCATTTTTTTTCTTTTATTTTAAAATTACATTTTATTTGTGATTTATCTTCCGTAATATAAATTAATGACTACCGGAGTCTAGTCTATGCATAAAATGATGTGTTAAATTATTATTACTAATATGGGATATTAACAATTTGAAGTTTTGCACACACTTTAGACGTTAACGACCAGTTACTGTTTCAATTGTTTTGTAGTAAAATTGTGCTAAGACAGCTATCTGCATACTATTGGGAATGTCAATGCTTATGTAATGTAAAATAATATATGTATCGTCACAGTATTTTAAGTAAAATATATAATATTGATGAAACTGAGCTGAATACGAGTATACATAATTCTGTATGCGATTTTACATAATCCTACCTAGCAATAATAATTAAACGCAATCTCCAAATATAAATATTGAATATTGAGGCGTTAGGTACCGGCCATGTAGAAGAGTACCTCCTTCTGTATCAGGTGTCGTAAGAGGCGGCTAAGGCACCAGAACCGACAGCTGTCGGTATATCGATACTAAACAGTTAAATGCACACGACGAGGATGGGCAGCAGAGCAGCATTCCAGTCGCTATGTACTGCGATTACCAACACGCTTGCCCAGCGCGGCAATTATTGGCAAAACTACCCCTTAGGGTGGCGTAACAGCATAGCGTGGCTTCGCGACAGGAATGCTGATGGCCATTTCTATCATGTTGCATTTGGGCTACACTGTTTTAGATGGATATACCGCAATCGATCGGTGCCAGTACCTCAGCAGCCTATTGTGACACCTGGTATAGGGGTAGATAGGTACTATGTTGCTGGCTTGCTTACTATAGGCCTACAAATAGTAAATTATTTTCCATTAGTTATGCGGCATACAGCACTTAGAACGGCCGATAGGACAGTAATGTTCTAGAAAGAAAATCATGCACCGACTCGTGCAATGCTCGTGCAATGCCCACCAAATGGAAAGACGATCTGGCTAAAACTGCAGTATTGTGAAGTCTGCCTACAATCGGTTTTATTGTAAACAAGCTGTGCCCGCGACTTTGTCCGCGTAGAATAGTTTTTTTGGGTACCATAACCTCTTTACTTTACCTTACATAAACTTTTGAATGTCATGTTTATATATATTGAATGAATGGCCTGAAAAATAAATTTCAAGTTTCTAGCTCTAAAAATAGTGAGACTTCCATACAACTTTTCATCCCCCTTTTCAGCCCTTTACAATCCTTATTTCAAATTAAAATAATAGCTTTCGATAAAAAATAAGCTATGTCCTTTCTTAGGGTCTAAAAATTGTCTGTGCCAAATTACATCAAAATCGGTTGAGAGGTTTAAGTGGGAAAGCGTAACAGACAGACAGACAGAGTTACTTTTACATTTATAATAAGAATAATTTAAGTAAGAATATAATATTAGTAAAGATTATTTGGGTAGACCAACGTTCATCAGTGGACGTCCTACGGCTGACATGGTAGTGATCAGTAATGGTATAATATTTTATTAAGGAACTACAATCATCATCATTAGTCAGTCGAGAAAATAAATACTCAAAAAGTATGAATGAAAACGTGTTATAAGGTGACTTTAGACTTGCCTCTTGTATGAAAATTTACACCAGAAACTGTTACGGTTACGTAAATACATATTTACGTAGCAAAATGGTATTAGGAACGTTAAATAAATGAGAAAACAATTTAAAACTTTTTTGTCACAGAATTATAATAGAAAGGAAAAAGACGAGTGTGAGGGTGGGGGCGCCGAGCCTCGAGGAAGATTTGTGCTATACTCGCTACGACAATGATGTCGTAAACCTACATATGTATACTTTTCTTTATACGAACGCAAGTTTCACACACCGGGAAGTAAGGCCGAGTGTAATACACCAATGTGAAGTATGTGCAAAGTTTTGACACGTTACCTTGATACCTCTACTGAAATATCAAGCCAACATGTACACTTGGATACCTGAAAGATGAATTTTATTAAGTTCTTGAGCTTTGTATATTCTTAAGCTACTTTGGCATAATTATAACGTCTTTATTTGCCCTTATATATCTACTTATTTCTGATGATATTGTAAATAGAGAGATAAGTTGCGCATTTACTCATTTCCTCTTACATAAATTAACGATATCAGACCATCGTCGTACATCAAAGACACGGCTTGTTTCTGTAACCTTTTGGAAGTAGAATAATCATTTTCTGTTATAATAAAAATAATACAGATGTCAAAACTGTCCAATTGAATAAGAGAAATAATTTTATATGAAAAAAAGATTAGGTTAATCGTAACAGTTAATATTTGTTAATTACGTTATTTTATTTACGATTACTATCAATTGTTGAAACTTGAAACCAGAAAATTTTATTTAACCTTATATAATATAAATTAGGTATACTTTTTATAATAAGGGACATAGAATGAGCCTGTTGGCATTGATATAGATAAAGTTAGACCTACTTAAAATTGCTATGATGATTTTTTTTGTATATCTATGGCTGGGTCCTATAAATATGTATGTGTATATATTTTTTATGTATTATACTTGTGCTTCCTGTATTGTCTGATATCCGTAACGCAAATTGTTTAATCTACTTATCTCGGTTCGATGTATGAGATGCCTTATGAATTTATTATATTTTAATTATTACAATGTCTAACTGAAATTAAACGTCTGTTTCTATTTTTTTAACTATGTAACTGGTTTTTATATGATTTACTTCAATGGAAACTTGGGGATTTAGTACAATTTACATTGCGTTCAAAAACAATAGCTTCGGGAATTTTGTATGCTTCCCCTTTCGCTACACCTTGAAATTTAATAATAATCTTATAAAGTAAAGCAATTGAGGGCGAATAGCTGTTTATTAGTACTTAACTAACTGAATAAAACGAAATTAGATATGAATTGGTTAGGATGAAACCTATGTACGTTGCTCGCGAGTTTCTATCATGAAAACCAATTATTACGACCAGACAAAAAAAGCGTCAAAATTCTAAAATGAATATTCTCGCTTGTTATCACGCAGTTGCGTGAAACAGAAAAATATCATTCTAGGAGCATTGATTTATCAGGTAAATATTTAAGAGTTTTTCGGCAATTACTAAGATGCACATCTGTTTTTATTACGTTCTGATGATCAAGACAGGGAATTGTAGAGCATAGGTTCTCGACGGAAATGCTGCTGCCCATTCCCGCCCAAGTTTTATTTGAGCTGCGTTATAGCCTATCATGACAACTGGTACAGAAGGAGGACCTTTAAATACCTAGAGATCAGTATTTTCAATATCTTGAACACTTAGTATTTTGATAACTTTGCTAAAGTCTTGTTTACTACATAAGCATACTCCATTCTTACTATCCTTACCTAATTACTGAAATAATAAGCGCGACATTTTGTGAGTATGGATGTACGGGTGTCTAGTTCATTAGATTTATGTTCTGTTCTGATCTAGATAAAATTAGGCACAGGTATTAATGAAAATCTGGAGTAAATTATTGGCAACTTTTTATCCCATGAACTCGTTCTCGTGGGATAGATCTGACTTTTCATTTTTTTCTATGGTATTCGACAATGATGGTATGTGGTATGAGATACACCACAATTCTTCTCAGAATTACAAGAGTTTCTAAAGGATGGGGTAAAGACCTCGCGGACAAAATTGCGGGCGAAAAGCTAGCATTTTAATAAATACATTTGCAACATAATATTATATGTATTTATATATTTTAGATGTCGATCTGTCAGCCGGAATTGAATTACCAAAAGAAAAAAGTCTAATATCGTTTTGTCGACGTTGGCATTTCAAATAACAAAATAATATTTTAACAAAAGCGTATATTGTTCGAAAGCATCGCGTTCACAATAAAAGAACAAATCATACAAGTTACATTTGATAATTGAAACGTTTTCACGCCGTAGTCGTTTCTGGAACATCCAAGAATGTATTATTAAAACGGAAGGTTTATCTCCGTTGCAGGGGAAACGCGCGTAGGTATTAGTTGGCACTGACACGAGTAATCTTACACTCGTCCTTTTCAAGATTATGCGTGTCAGTGTACAACCTCCCTGATAATGGGCAAAAATCCCCTACCTACGTCCTAACTCAACTGAAACATCTAAAGCGTAACGTAGTCTTTCTCAGCTGTTGTGGTACGCAAGTGACAATGGGGATATCACGAAATTTTCAAGGAATATCTTTACTTAGACTTGGCCTATGTTGTCTAAAGCATGCGATGCTGCATCGCAACTCGATTCGCAACGCAAATAATATTTGCTTGCATATAATTTGGTGTGTTTCAAAATGATGAGGTCAAATGGTGATCGTGGTGATTGGAAGCAGTTTTTGAAACTAGTTTTAAATTTAAAGATGCAATATGTTTTGGTAAAGTTTACTATTTTTTGTTAGGGAAACTATACTGTATATAAAAAGCTAGGTTGATTATCTGAAAATGCCTTATTAACAATTATCTTACATGGTTCGTTACCTGTTACACTACATTTATATTTTCAAGATAAATTAAACTGAAAATATACTTTCTTCAAGTAAACTTATTACATACACTTTAAATTGTGGAAATTAAAATAATATTATTTCTGAAATTGGAAGTCTAGATTCTATTATACTTATAATACCGATGGCCCTACGGAATAAATGAAGTAGTCTGTAGGTACCAGACAAGTCACCAGAACGAAAACTGGTGGTAATGGAGGTTTCATCAATTCCAATTCATTAGTGTTAATGAAGCTGCCGGCGTCGTCGCTAACAAACTTTTGTCTTACAGCTAGTGGTTAGCGTAATTAAATCTTAGGTAAGCCGTGAGTTACCAGCAGAGTAGAATAGTACCTCCCCCTGTACCAAGTGTCGTAAGAGGCGACTAAGGAACCAGGAACAACAGACGGCGGTATATCCAGATGCTACACTATTTGCGGATGCAAATAGTGTAGCTCAAATACACAGGGTGGGGATGGGCAGCAGAATCCCCATCGCGAAAACTGCGCTATGCGATTGCCAACACGCTTGCTCAGCGCGCCAATTATGGGCTAAATTCCTACTTCTTGGGGAAGTCTATGTCCAGCAGTGGACTAACAATAGTAGGTATGATGAATCGCAAGTAGTTTTATCATTAATATAATCTTTAACGTTATTATCATCATACCCATTTCAACACTAATATGCTTTAGAGATCAGCTTATTTTGTAACATATTTTTGTTTGGTTAGCCTGATATGCTGCCTAGTATTTTACTATGTAATACTTGAATGTTGCGTAAATCCATCAAGCAAAGCAAAATAAATAATTTTTCAGGAATATAAATCTTTATTGCAAAAAAATTCAAAATAAACAATATTTTTATCGGTGATAGTTTGGTTTAAAATACTCTAAATATAAGGTCAAATGGCGTCCAATGCGTCTGGGGCTCGTAGTGCAATTCCTGCTTTAGATTAACTTCTTGTCCAGTTTCCAAAAAAAATGGGTTCGAATCAAACATAAATGAATATAAGATTCCTTACCTGTTTTGAACACACACAACGGAATATCCTGATTCGAGTTTAGAAAACATGTCACGATAGCAATAATGCTATCGTGACATGTTTTCTAACGCGCGCCTGCTTCTGAGCTTTGGTGGGATTGTGCTATGCAAAACAATCCGCCTTGCACAAAGTTGTGTGACGCACATTTCTTTCTAGAGACTTCTTCTCCTCTTAATAACCCCCAAAGCAGTTTCAAAATAAAAAAAATTAAGGGTATTATAAAATTGGAAATAAAGTGTTAATTAATCTAAATAATCGAGTATTTTAAATAAATTATTATTAGCCAGTGTGCAATAGAATATATAGACATTTTTTCGATAAAAACTGTGAGTGGCCTGGAATGTTCGTGAATCAGTGTATTACGTATAAAAGACTACATTTTCTTTCCCTTGCGCTAATATAGTGGTTTTATTCTTATTAATGTTAGGATTATTGAATGAGGACCGAACAAAGAGGATTGTAATGTTCCTGCGTATAAGACTTTTGTTCAACATTGCCGAGTTATTCCTATGTTGGTGACATTAATTACACGTCTTTCTTGCTCTGTATTTTCTTCTAAATGAGATCGTGTAAAAGTTAATATGTTTATACCTATATTAATAGTCTGCTTATGTAGCATATGTATAAAAATTAAATTAAAAAATTACGTGTCATGGTGTTTGCCCGGGAATAAGTTTCTCAATTTATTGCAGTTTATATCTCAATTTATTGTAAAAATATTATCTTCACGATAAACATAAGTATATAGTTAAGACAGGACAACGTCAGTCAGGTTATTAAATATTATTAAAATAATTATAAGATTTTTCACCCCATGTCATGTTTCCATTCCATTCCAATTTTGATGGGCCCGATGGTGCATGGTTGTGATCCTGTTTTGTGCACCAAAGGTCTTGGATTCGATCTCCACCTAGGACAAATATTTATATAATGATATTTATGTTTGTTCTTGAAATTTATTTATTTATTTGTGTTTGCTAGAGTAAAACTAGAAGCATAAAGTAATGACTTACATCTAGGCCCAATAGTGTTATCACGGGAATTCCGCAGCCGCGTCTGTTGTGTCAGCACTAAAAAGGTTTGTAACAATAAAACCGATGAATATTTCTATAATGAAGACTAATTATAATTTCAGAACCAGACTAATGAAATTCCATAGTGAGTGTAAGCATTTCCTTAATTTAATAGAACACGCATCGCTCTGGAAAATTAGGGAACGAGGCGAGAGTTAGTTATTTAACCACCAAATGCGATTTCCCGCAACGCGTACGTCTACTAAAGTCGTAAATTACAAAGTAGGCAAACCACGCGACCAAACTTAGTCAAACTGGTGCTGTAATGTCCACAGCCAAATCTGAATATTATTGTCTAAACGCGAACGGCACCCGACAGCCCTCATCTGATCAATATTACTGATATTTTGACTCGGAAATGTGAGAATATCATACATTTTAACATTTAGGGGTCAGTCGTCACATTCTATTTATAGTAATATAATAATTATTAGTTATGGAGTTTAATGGACAATTAATTCTTACTAATATTATAAATGTGAAAGTAACTCTGTCTGTCTGTCTGTTACGCTTTCCCGCTTAAACATCTCAACCGATTTTGATGATATTTGGCACAGACAATCTTCAGACCCTGAGAAAGGACATAGCCTATTTTTTAATTCGAAATAAGGGTTGTAAAGGGTTGAAAAGGGAGATGAAAAGTTGTATGTAAGTATCGCTATTTTTAGAGCTAGAAACTTGAAACTTATTTTTCATTCGATATAAGTAAATATGACATTCAAAGTTTATATAAGTTAAGGTATGGTACCCAAACAAACTATTCTACGCGGACGAAGTCACGGGCATAGCTAGTATTGCTTATATATACTTTGCCGAGGAATCTACTAGGTTAAAATGGTACCAGGTGGCAAGAGTGGTGCCTGAGGTACCGAAACCGTTAGATGGCGGTATATCCACAGCGTATTTCAAATGCGACATGGCGGAGATGTGTAGTTGTATTCCCGTCACGAAGCTGCTTTATGCTTTTAACACCACGTGTGTCCAGCCCTGTAGCTAGTACCGAAAAAGCTTAAGCTACCGTTCATCCCAATTAAACATGTACTCATGATTTACGTATAACGTTAGTGGCACAAACAATTGATAAATGGCCCTGAGCGATATTAAAAAAGAAATCCGATAAAAACTAATCCAATCAGGAAAACCCAATACGATTCAAATTTTTCGATCTTAACTAATATAAGAAATATTAAGGTGACTTTGTTTGTTACTTCAACAAGTTGTATCTAAACAATCGATCTTCCAATTTCATCCCTAAATGAGTACTGTTTTCATTAAAAACTAATGCGGGCGAAGCAGCGGGTACAAGCTCTATCGTAAAATTGAAGTTATATAGTTGTTTTAAAACTGAATATTTTATTTTGTTAATTATAATATTAAAATATCGTCATCGGAACGGAATGTGTAGGATCCAGCTATAATAATTAACGATATTATTAAAGTAAATATAGTGGCCAAAATATCCTTGCACAAACATTATCACGTTACATAATCGTTTGTACGTTAGAAACAAACAATACTTATTTGATGTGTTTTCATATCTGTTGGTACCTATGGCTAAAATCTTCAGCAGATCGTAAAATTATTTGTTTTTTATATGTGGGTATGAGAACGTGAAATCGTTAACAGATGTCCCGTGTCCGGGTTGTAATCACGTGATGGTTGACTGAACATTTGTATTAGGTACAATTTATGTGCGATGCGGTGCGATGTGTCATGACTCTCTACCACAAGCGGGTTTCCGTTTACTGCTTTCGGTAGCGATCTTTGCCAAGCCGTTGTCTCAGGTGGACGGTTTCATGGAGTAACGTTTCGCGGAGAGAACATGGTACGGGGAGGTTTTCCATCGGCGACACGAGCCGCCACTCGTATGATTGATCGAGCTCTGGACTCCCAATTAAACTTGTCCACTACACTGGCCGACGTAAAATTCACCAAGATAAATTGGACACCAAACATTGGATCGGCCGCTACGTGACACAGCGCTGAGTTTGAAATCAGACAATGGCATTTAATTTTCATATGGTTCACAGAGTTTTGTAGGTACTATAATAAAAAGAAATACTGTTTATCGGCAAAGCGTGAGGTACCGGAAAAGTAGAATAGTACCTCCTCCTGTGCCAGGTGTCCTAAGAGGTGGGGTCTGAATACCGACAGATGGCGCTATATCCATCCGAGACGGTCTAGCTCAAATGCATATTGTGGGGATGGGCAGCAGTATCCCCGTCGCGGAAGCTGCACTCTGCTGTTATTGGGGTGGCCTATGTTCAGCAGTGGACCTTCAAGGGCTGGTATGATGATGATGACTGTTTATCTAATTTAATTGAATATTAATATTCACACAATACCTAATATATTGAGCTGAATCCGATGTAAATCGCTTAAAGCACTTGTGTTGCGGACATCAGACAAAAGAGGAATCACAAATATAATATTTAAATACATACTTTTACCACTTAGTCATAGAAATAACATACATATCATCATAAAAAAAAAATTCATACCGTTTACGGTCTACCTAAGAAACAAGAGACAATCTGACAGCCTAATTATATAATATACACATACCCATGATATTAATAAATACGTAAATATACTATACATCTATAATATTTAGGGTAAAGGAGTTACAACACAGAACAATACGAGAAATCATGACGATGACGGACGGATAAAAACCCTTTTTAATCTTTAGTTGCTTCTGCTATCGTTCTTGACATCGATTGATTTCAATAATTTTAGCAGGATGATTGATGAGGTTATTATAACTCTAGAACAAAGTCAACTATGGCATGCAAGGAAGAGAACCGACGCTGGCCGGCGGGTTATCTTCCTCAAGTAAGGACATGGTAATATTTTTAGAGCTGATGAGTGACATTTGTCCTTATGGGACAAAATACCTGAATCGTGTAAAAAATGTTCATCGAAAATATTTTACGGACTTGAAGCATGTTGTGTGGCCATTTATTCCCCGGATCGCGGTGCATACGTACGTCATATACGTTATTGCACCTAGTTATTAGTTATATTTTAGGTGATTCCTCGTTACTTTTGTCTAGTCGTTTGGGGGAATTTTTGTTCGGGTACGTTTATTTCTTTACCAGCCGGCCCGACAGACGTTGCGTTGTTTTGTCTTAACGATTACTATTTAATTTGAATTGGTATAGTTAAGATTAAATAATATACATTTTATGTAATAAAATTATGGTGATGAAAGAAATAAGTGTATTTATTATTCTAATGCTTTACGATACATAATATTCTTAGTTTATTTTCTGCGAAAATATAAATAGTTTTGAACAATATAAACTTTCATAAAAACCATCTTCTGACAATAACAAACGCAACAAAAAATAATTGTGTTATCGACCCAGCCGTTCACGCATGATGGCGGACCAAGGGAAGTAATGATTCATTTATATATATATAGAAGATGTAACTATATTAATATCTATATAAGATCTATATCGACAAAAAGTCCCCGGGGGATATTTTCTCATGTGTGTTTGCTCTTAACCAAACCGACTTTGACGCGGACAAATTCATGGCAATTGGTGTAGTATTATAATAAAACTTTTTAAACGGCTTTTGAGCGCATTATATTTTTACAATTTTTTGTTTGATGATTTGACTACATATCGGTTATGAGTATACTCATAAACGATATGTAGTGTAGTCAATGTGTCAATATTAGAAACTATGGTATATACATATTATGTTCTTTAATTACGAGACATTTTTAGATAATTTCCTAATAGAAACCTAATCCCATTAATTCATGAGGGACTTGGGATACCGTTTTGTATATTCCCTATTTTTCGACAAAATTGTTTGTGGTGCGAGTTCCGAGTAAGTTTGTTTTCCCGGGAGACGATTAGGGCTTCATTTTCCTTATGGAATTTTTGATATTATATTCTAAATTCGTCTTGACGATATTATAAAAGTTTGAAATTGTAAATATGATGTTTTAAGAAAGCTTCTGTGTGTTCGATGGTTTTACTTCACTTTTAATTTGATTAGTAAATTTTACCACTGTAGTTAAAAAGTTCAACTGGACATAATCAAATAATATCACACTTCTGTTGCCAAATATCATAGTAAAAAAAAGTATTTGTTTATTTATTTGTGTTTATAAATAAGGACTTTCACATGAATCTAGTAAAATGTGAAGAATAGAAGCGACAGGGGTATAAGATCGTTGTAGAAAGTGGATATCCATAGTCTCTGTCTGCTCCGACAGGACACAAGAGTGATGTATGTATGTAGTAAATAAAAGACATCCCATACTTACATAATTACTTTAAAATGTAAAGGTAAACTATTAATAACAAAATGATCTTATCGTTGACAATCAACAATAATGTCGTTTAAATATATATTATTGAATATGTATTATTGGGTATTAAATACTCGATATATATATATATTTCGAGTATAATTACTATATTAATTTAAGTAATTTTACCGTCGTGTGATATTCGTAGCACAAGACTCAATGTATAAAATGTTTTGTGCTTTTATATTTACTAGCGGCCCTTTTGGCTTCGCATGGCTGGAAAATTGTTTTAAACATTTCGGGTAAACATATATGGATTGCTAAAACTGATCATAATTTTAAAAATTTTTGTACCCACGATCTAACCCACAATAGAAAATCTTACAGAAAGAATAATGTTCTGTTCGAGGGGTTACGATCGCACTAACCTAACAAAATGATAGATAGTAAAACTACCCGGTGAATTTATTTGTTTTGATGTGTGATACTCGTTTTTAGTTTAGCGGGAACTACTAACTGTATCTGCAATATTCAGTCACAAGTAAGTAAGTTATTTTTACATTTTGTATTTTATGCTGTATGGTGTCTTTACTTTTAATTTTAAGTCAAGAAAAGGAAAACCTCTGTTTATTGCAAATTTAAATGGCCGATTTTAATAATTAAAGAAATATATTTACAGGTATTAAGCCAGTCTTAAATGAAATATAATTTATTGATTATTAAAGACTTGAAAAACATGGTTAGGCATTATATGGTCTTTGTTAAGATATTTATTAAATTGTGGTTACAGTGGTAAAATTATGATAGCGGACACATATATTTATTAATATGTTTTTTATTATTGTAAACATATTTTTGTTCTATCATTCATAATATTCATAGCGCATGCGATGAAATTGATATTATGACATTTTTTTCATACCTTGAACTACATTATTAAAATTTTAAAAGGGTCCCTATTTTGTTTAGTCAAAATATAGTTTGTGATACTCAGCAATAATGTAGCCTTCTGAGTTATCGACATCTGTCCAGTAGTTTTGGGATTTCTTCGTACCAAACAGATAAATTAAAAAATACAAAAATAGGCCGTTTTCTTTTTATAATGTCAGTGTGATGTAGATTTGATTTCAAACTTATTCACACATTACACCAAAAGGTCTTACGGAGCTTCGTAGTTTGTAGTTCGAACTTAAACATCGATTATTTAAAATCACAGATTGAAACAAAGTTGTTTGGCTGACTTCGAGAGAATCACCCGCTCGAGAAAGATAATATTTTCTTATAATACACTTACAAGATTAAATTATATATCACGAAATGAAAAAAATATTACTGTTTTTTTAACTAATACCTAAATATAATAAATTCAAACAAAAAGTTTAGATTGATTTGTGTATTTTGATATTTTAAATCCTAAAATAAAGGATAAAAGAGTCAATAACTATTTTAATGTTGTATGTCAAAGTTGGCAACTTAATAATTAAGCCCAATGATAACACGATATTACATTTCGAACGCTGCAGTAAACTTTTTATACCATGGTTTAAACGAAATCTATTTTGCACCAACTAAATGCACAAGCAATTAGTTTTAAAATGTTTTTATGAAACGTGAGCAATGTTTTCCCAATTATACAAAGTGTCAACATTTTGACTAAGCTGTGTTAGAACTTACACGAATATATATTTTACAATGGGAACTTCATAGTGGATCTCGCCAATAGACTGAGTTCTGCAGCTTTTGCAATATAAAAAAATCCGCCAATTTACAGATGTTGAAACAGCTCGTCTAGTTTATTTTAGTTACTTATGAATTTAACTTATTATGGCAATTCTTATTTGGACTATATAGTGTCAATATATTTACGAAAACATTATGTAAATGTCCATAAAATCCCAAAAAAAATCAGAGAAAAAGTGATGCATAATGTTAATACGAAAAATAAATATAAGCTCGCATTGCCTACAACTCGGCTCCATAAAATAAATAACTCTTTTAAGGGCAATTGTGTGAGATTTTCAATAAAATCCTTGAACAGTAGATTTCAGGCTGGCTTTTGAATTAATTTAAGAAATATGTTGAAATTAATCTTATCTCTAAAGCTTACTAATACGTTAAAGATTATATCTACGACAAATCTGTTTGGGATTGAACTGCTTTATCCACTAGCTTTAAGGCAATGGTTTGATAGCGCTGACGCCGGTAGGGGTTTTATTAGCGCCAGCTATACTACTTAGGTGGTGTTGGTAGAACCTTATCACCACCAGTTTTTTTACAGGTTTCCTTCTGATATGTCGCGTAATTAACCTACAGTAAACTTAGTTTTAAGACTCGTACCAGTACCGGCAGACTAGTTTAAGATAGGCCTATATAATTTAATTTCGTTACATGACTTTTATGATCCCTTGGGTCATCAGAGTCTCTAGTATTATATATAAATATGCATAAAATAATTTCCGTATTGGAAATTTATTTATTTTATTGAAGATTTAAAAGGGCTTGTAGTGGACCTACTTGAAAAAAGTATGTTTGACTTTAATCTAAGTAAACTTTAAACGTCGTTTCTTTGTGTTTTCAGGGTAACAATTTGTGGTTAAGTTTGAAAGTCCTCAATATTATTCCTCAAAGTATGCGTATTAACAAACATTTTCACTCGGCCTCTTTGCCCAACCCTAACGACCAAGAAGTTGCCAGTATTCATCGACATATTTCGTATACGCCACCTGTTAGATTGTTGAAATACTACACACGTAAACACGGAGACAGCCATAAACGCGATGTTTACACTGTAATAAATACTGAATGCGATGTAAACGTTTTGATCTTTAACGTGTGTCCGCCATGAATAAGTAAAAGGCCTTACGATAATATATTTATTTGATATGATATAAGCAAAATATTGTTCGTACAGTTTACTATGCTTCATAAACGTGAATATAAATAATAAAGTTATTTCATGGGTAAAATTCGCCTACAAAAAATAATTTTCAACATTTCTCATTTGAATATAGTGTAGCGGTCCGCTCTGACTTCGTCCAGGTACGTAGTAATATATATATATATATATAATTACGAACAGTCTCTAGTCTGCATTGAGGCTTACTATCGCGGAAGCGTACTGTATGTATGTTATATATATATATATATAACATAGAGAGACTGTTCGTAATTTTACAAGGTTATCACTAGTACCCTTTAAACCACCACCCTTTAAACGGGAATACGGCAATGCATACACTGCTATTTGAAAAAGCGGATGAAAAAGGTGAGAGTCAGGCACTAAAGCGGACGACTTCTATACAAGGTAAATCCCGTTGATATTGTTTAGAACAGATTTAATCCAGGATCAGGGTTTCTAACATTATAGGTAATACAATTATATTCCTATGCACTTCCAGATCCTGTCTGTTTGATCGAAACTGGTCTTGTAAATTATAAACATAGTAAAAGAAAAAATAAAAAAATGTGCCGTGAGGTACCGGCAGAGTAGAATAGTACCTTCCTCTGTAACAGATGTCGTAAGAGGCGACTAAGATACCAGAACTGACAGATGGCGGTATATCCATCCGAGATCGTGTAGCTCATAGCACTATAGCACATAGAGTAAGGATGGGCAGCAGCATCCCCGTCTCGAAAGCTGCGCTCTGCGATTGCCAATACGCTTGCCCAGCGCGGCAATTATGGGCAAAATTTGTCCTTTCTTGGGGAGGCCTATGTCCAACGAAATGCTGAAGTTATTCTACAGCTATGCGAGTACTTTGATCTATTCGAGAATGTTATAAGTAGGCTAAATGTTTCCTTGTATCATTGGCTATCCGTCATCTCTATCAATATTTAGATATTAGGTTCGTAGATTAGCCATATTCTTGGAATCCAATTCCCAAGGAGCTCGTAATCAGAAAAAATATACCAATTTCTTTTCAGTAAAGAGTGTATTTTGTTATTATAAAGTTTCAGAATATACTTTATTCAATTAGGCTCATTAGGTACTTTCGAATCGCAAAAAAACTTTATATATAAAAACAAAAATATTTCTAAGACTATGTATTGTTTAGAAATATTGTTTTTATATTATACTTACAATATTGATAACTGAGTCGTAAAACTAAGTTTACTACAGGTTGATTGCACGAGCCACCAGAGAGGAACCTGCAAGAAGTACTCTGGTAGTGAATTAAAAATGAAAAATTTTGAACTTTTTCTTTTGTTTTGTTTCAAATTCAAACCCCCTATTTCAAGCACGTGTAAGGTTTGTTAATAAAAAAAATGTACGTTTTAATTCCTTTAAACAGTAAGTGACTTCTAGTAATTTGGAAATCCTGGTTTTAAAATTATAAAAGTTTTATACCAACTTTGCTTTTTTATCCCTAATTTCACAGAATTCCGTCTTAGCAAGCCTAACCTACGTTCTAAACGGAGCCGCTATACAAAATTTAAGACTCCAAATCCTCGTAGTTTCTAAGGTTTAATGATGTGAGTGAGCCGCTCATTTTATACATATATTAAGATAAATATAATATTTATTGGAACTTTGGAATTGGTTTAAATTAAGGATATTTGCATTTGACGGCAAAATCTCGGAATTCAAATTAGTTATACACTGTACAATTTCAATGACTTTACAGGTTCATTGAATTTGCGAGGCATTCAATTTAAATTATTTTATCGTTATCATTTTGAATAATTATTGCACATTTGTACTCGTACCTATATTAATATACTGATAATTTTTCCCCGTCGCAAAAGGAAAATCCCCCCTTTCTTGGGGAGGCTTATGTCCAGTAGTGGGCTTCCAATGGCTGTTATGATGATAATGAAATTAAAACTTTTCCTAAAATAGAAAATTATAATATAGATTCCAAAGTTTTTGTGAATAACTCGAAATAGTAAGAACATCATAAGTTTGATAGACAAATTCCGATCGTGCTTACGCACCTGCTGCCTTATCAATTCGAGCATTGCTCCGATCACATGTTTAGATAAACAAATTCATGATTTACAAATTTTACTTCATACTTACACTAGCTTAGGACAGTTATTAATGCCAAAGCATGGGGCAATGGGGCTTATTAAATTTAAATTATTTAGCCGCTAGTATTTGTGGAGTATTTAAAAATTTGGAAAACATTAATTTGAAAATACTTCGTTAACAATTGAAAATAAATTTTGATATACATAAATTTTGTCACCTTTAATTGAAAATAAACATTAAACATTGAACAAACACAGAAACATTGATCACTATAATAACTACATTTCGTGTAAGTGTTCAAAGTGCAAACCATTTCTTTTGAATGTTGCTCGTTGAATTAAATGGTCATTTGATTTAATAGTGTGAGTTTGCACTTTTATAATATTTAAAGCGTTGAGATGTCGCGCGACAAACAATATAAACTTCTTACGTATTAAAGAGAATAATTTGTTTTCCTTCATGTATATGAGTGCACGAGAGTGTTTTTGTGTCAAAAAGGCAAAATTAAAATTAGGAAACGGGAAGTCTAACATTGGCTAATTTGTACGATTGGGGCTGACGTTGGTATTTTCTCTATTAACCTACTTAGTGGCAAATACCACGTTCATTCATGAAATGTTACCTATCTGTAGATAGCCCTCTTCCTCATAATATTAAGATGAGAACCGATTGGGGTCATTCAAATTCGACTGATCAAAGAATTAATTACCGAAACATTTCCTTATTTCGGCGCCAACCAATAGGCCCAACGCCAACAACGACTAACTAAATCTTAAATAATTTACTCTAGCTTTTATCTCCTAACCTTTGTAATATAAACTTACGAGACATGTTTTGCCGGTGAAAAGAAGTAATATTTAAACATATAAATATATACATCACGCCTGTGTCCAATCGGGGTTTGCAGACAATATGGATCTCTTCTGGCTATTACTGGCTAATATAGGCATTTTTCTACACTAAATAAATATTTAGTGTTATGAACATTTTTATACAATCTTGTTGATGCCAAAAAACAATAAAAATGTTTAAGAGTAAAGACGGGACTTTACGCTATTTTCTAGGAAAATCTCTAGCGTCCGAATAATATTTCAGATAGAGTTTAAATTCCCTTTCTGTAAATATTTTATCTCTTTGATATCATACCAGCGTCCTGTATCAGTGAGTGACGGAACAGGTTCTTAGACTAATATTTATTCGGATTGGTTTTAAAATGACGTATAAGAGATACGTATTATTTTCAAAGTTTTCCAGTCTTTGTAGTGCAGATTATAAGAGCTTTGTTTTTTTCAAGAATAAAGAAAAACTGAATCCCTCATACTTATCTGGAAAATTTAAGCGTGGTTGACTTTAAAAGCTTGTGCGTCTTGGCATAATGGCGCTCAAGGGAGTCGTCCCAGCATAAACACACTCGTGCAATTTTAAGTTCTGGCGCGCGACGGCGGGTGCGGCGTCTCTCGCCATTTTGTATTGTGGAAGGGTGACGCCAATATTTATGGGTAGGCTCGGCGTGGGCTCCGGAACTGTTTATTTATGAGAGGAATTTAGCAGTTGAGATTCTCATTCAAGTGCAATTAGAAACTTGTTGAGATTTCTTGCTGGCAAGATACATGTGTTGCCTACCTCGTTGGGCCAGAAGTTATTACTTGTATGTTTTTGTTTTGGCATATATACAAACGCCTATTTATGTTTTTATATAATGAAACATACTATTAATTTATTGAATATGTGTCAATTATTTCTTGACTCCTACTATGACTTCGATCATGATAAACTAATTCAATTTATGCACGATTATGTACATTATATATATTTATAGTTATTTCATCCTTTTAATTTTAAAAGTTACTGGGGGGGGGGGGTCTCATTTTACCTCTTTGGAAGTGTGTCTTAGTCATACTATTCAGTTAAGAAAAAAATATATTATAAACCTGTATATAAGTTAGCTAGTCTAATATAAAACCCACTATTTTCTCTGCGTAGATGTAGTTTTTAGAAGATTAAAATTAGTCTATCCTATTATCTACCGCTAAGCTACAATCTCTGCAAAAAATAATTTAATTCATAAAAAAAGAATCCAGCGATGTTGCACATTTATTCAGGTCAAATCGGATTATTATCGCTTATTGTCGTTATTCTAGTCATTCTCCAGCCCATTAAACTTCTACATAGTAACGAGTCCTTCGAGATAATATTTAAAAATTTTAATTCTTATTATATTTTTCAGAGATATCTTATCTTATAAGATAAATTTATATATATACTTTATCCTTTGCATATTCAGACATTCCTAAACAAGCGCAGCCATACAGACTTTCATGATTGTAATTTTACAATCGCGACTATGGTACATTTGATCCTGTATATATATCCATTCATTAACCTACTAGGCCTTCTTAGCTAATTTAAAGTAATCCAAAGAGCTATAGAGACAGAGATATCAAGTTGAAGTAGCAGTAGGCTCAAGCAAGATACGGCCGTAGGGACTGTTAGATACTGGAATGAAGACCACGCAGAGGCAAGCGCGGCGTAGGACATCTACCTTCAAGGCCTGACTAGATCCACAGAATTACGCTGGACGAAGATCAGAGGCCCATGTCGAGCGGTGGACATCGTATATTGTTGATAAGATGATATTTAATATGAACTTTCTTACAATGTTAATTTTTGAATTTAACTGTTAACTAGTTGTTATTTCTTCTATTTATAATTTTACTAATTGTCCTGTGTTTTTTAACAAAGTACGTAAACACCGTCGTTGTTGAGGGTTTCTTGTTTCATATTTTATTATGACTAGCTTCTCTCTCTGTCTATTTTCCTTTGTTCTAACCGCATTTTTGCAAAGAGGTAAAAATAACAATAATAATAGTAATATATATAGGGTAATAGATTTGATCTGATCTAGGATTCTTTCCAGAGAATTATGTGACGTATATTGTTATTTGTTATTGTTAGATATCTGGATATTAAATATGTATTAAACGTAATTTATACACAGGTATTTTAAGCTACATATTTATGAATGAGACATGGGATGTTGTGTGAATAAATAAAACCTCGCATTAAAAAAATATGCTTGATAATAAATTCAGATAAACCAATTTAAAACAATAACTAAAAAAACGATTTTCCTATTTTTTATGCAACAGTAATCTAGACACCACAGTGCTCTCGCCAAGTCAAATTGATTCGGTTCTGTGCATTTTAAATCCCTTCTAGGCAAACCTCTAACAAAAAAGCGTTCCCTCGATGGAATAAAAAATAACACGAACAATATAGAAAACTGAATAAGTTATAGTTAATCCAAAACAATTCTTACTCCTGAAGGTGCTGAGCCCTAAAAAATCAAGTACTGTTGAAACAACTAAACGATCTAGTTTGTTAAAATGCGTCTTGGAATAATGTCGCCTGAGGGAGTTAATCGGTATAAACACATGGTTGTAATTTTAAGTGCTGGCGCATCTCAAAATACGCGCTTGGCGTTTCATAACACGGAAAAATGGCATCAAAATTTATAGGCTCCGCGTGGATTCCTGAAACAGCAAGTATACCAAAAATACTACAACTGGTGTTTGGATTTATCGTAATTTATATGCAGTTGACAATCAAATAGTGTTAAGAGCGATGATTTATGGCAGCAAAACATTTTCTCTAACTATTGGCCTCATTAGCCAATTAAAAATAGCCCAACAAGCTATTAAGAGGGCAATACTCGGAGTCTGCGCGATCTAATCAGAAATAAGGAAACCCGTAAAAGACCCAAAGTTACCGATATAGCCCGGTGGTTTAGCAAGTTGGGCGAGCACTTAGCATGCAGAACCGATGTCTGATGGAGTCGTAAGGTTATGGAATGGAGACCATTAACCGGCAAGCAGCACTTTGGACGTCCACCAAAAAGGCACATATGTCTGTAGGGTCGCGCTGGACGCAGGCCGCATAAGCCGGTTCTATTGAAAATCACTTGGAAAAGCCGATATGATGAAATCAAAATCAAATTGATAGAGTAATATTTGGTGTTGGTTAGTACGCATGGCAACATTTACAGTATTTTATTAAATTTTTGTTGTAGGTTTTAGTTCTAACTCGCGCCAGCCGTTTGACTAAATAAAAACTGATATTATATGCAATCAATACTGAAGATAAATTTATTCTTAGAGATAGAGATAGATACTAATTTGTTATAAAATAGTTAGTCACTTAAAATGCTGTTATACACAGCAGACAACAGAGACACCCAGGCACAGAAAAAATACAAATATAATCATATAAATATTGTTTCTGGGTGGAAATCGAACCCAAAACCTTTGGTGCACAAGATAACTACCATCGGGCTCGTCAAGTATATTTTATATTATCTATAATTTAAAGGATTTTAAAAATATTATTACATTAATCAATTGGAATAATAGAGCCAATATACATTATATGGGTAATGTAGATATAGCAGCTTTAAAGCACTTAGCAGCTATATCTTGCACAAACTCGTAAGCAATATTTTTTCTTTAATGTAATGCCGTTGGGTTCCGACAAGGCCGCGAGATACCGGCAGAGTTGACCGTGGAGTACCGTAGTGGGGTAGAATAGTACCTCTTTCCTCTACCTGTACCTGTCGTAAGAGGCGACCAAGTTACCAAGTGAAATGCACAAGTATGGGCAGCAGCATCTTCGTCGCGAAGCTACTCTCTGATATGAGTACCACGCTTGCTCAGCGCAGCAATTATGACCAAATTCCCCCTTTTTTGGGAAGGCCTATGTCCATTTAAGATCCAAGATCGGTTAAGTAGATTTGGCTTGAAGAGTTAACAAATAAATTACTTTAAAATTTATCATATTAGTAAGTCAGGTTACATTCGATTTAACCAATAGCTGTTTTTAACATCACTCAGCGCCATCTATTGATTTTCTGTGGTACTTAAATTGTCGTATCTATAAAACCCACGGGGATTGTATGTTCTATCGAGATTACAGGTAGTCTGTAATCTATCCTTCTAAAATACAAAATTTTAAGAAGTTTGGTAAAGTAGAATAAGCGTGAAGAGTTAACAAACGTCTATAATGTGTAAGATAAACCTCATACAAACATCGTCTGCATTGGTAAATCACTCTCACATATCCCCACAGCCGAATAGCAGTGTTGACATTGATGTGTTCCGAGTTGAAGGGTATTGTGGCATATTATCATCAAGTCACATGGTTAGCAACGGGCTAGTGCTATCCTTGTGATATTACGAACATCTAGTCTGCAGTGACGCCTACAACACGACTGTATGCTTGTTTGTCAAACAGGTCTTAAGATAAAAAATAAATTTTCTAATATGTATCATCATCAAACCAGCAATAGGAAGTCCACTGCTGGAATTAGACCTTCCTAAGAAAGGGAGAATTTTACCCATAATTGCAATCGCAAAGCGCAGCTTTCGCCACGGGAATGCTGCTGCCCATCCCACCCTGCGCATTTAAGCTGTACTGTTATGGATGGATATACCGTCATCTGTCGGTTCCGGTAACCAAGTCGCCACTTACGACACCTGGTACAGGAGGTACTATTTTACTCTGCGTGACTCACGGCACTTTGAAATAATGGTAAAATTTATAATATTAGTTAAAATGAATGGCTTTTATATCTAAGTTTATAACTCAAAAAATTTAGAATGAGGCAAATGAACGTAAGATAATGCTATGACTGGGAATTCGCCTGTAGGAAATGCTGCCAAGACCGCAGTCCAGCCGTTACTATCAGTAAAATCTTTCCTTGTTCTTTTTTCTTGCTGGTTTGCATAGTTTAAGGAATTTGTGCTTTGAGGAATACTTCGATTTTTTAAAACCCACAGAGCCTTAAGCCATCTTTAAACACTCGTTGTATTAACTAATCGTTAATATATATATGTTATTGGGATTAATCGATCTTGTATTCATTTTTATTAATAAAATAACCAGGCTAATACTCAGTAAACGTTTTTTGATATAGCTGAAGTTCAGTTGTGTATTTGTTACAGTTAACATCACTTTTTAGATAGAATGCGTTTCTCCTATTTAAAACTATTTTTTTAAATTTATGCTTTTGTTAATATTAGAATTATTTATAGCTAAAATCGAATTATCGGTTACAAAATAATATGTGAAGGATCAACTGAAACGAAATAGTAGTTAGGTTTGGTTAGAACTGCGACACAGCGCACGAGCCAAGCAAGCGAAGCGAGCATCCCGCAGCAGCGGCGTCGAGTACCAGAACCGAAAAATAATATATTAACAGTTAAAATATTACAACAGTTTTGTTAAGTAAGAACAAGGTTTAACTTATATTCCATTTGAGTTATATTTATTTCTAGTATTAACAAAGGCGTACTTTAAAACCTAGTTCCAACTAGGAAAAACGCGTTTTATCTAAAATCCAGTTTTAATAATACAATCTACTAGGAATATTTATGAACCTTTGACTCAAAGTAGAGATATAAGACTATTAATTTCAATTATTTATGAGTAAGTATAGTGTCAATAGCTATATTGTTGTGCCTTAGGAACTCGTAAAGATTTACCGATTATGTGATTACTTATTTTCCTTATATTTTGGTGTAGATACACACTAACCAGTTGGCAGAGTTTTTAATTATTTAATATTAATGTTTAACTAAGACTTAGATTATTTTTACTGTATAATTTAATTGGCTTGTTGCAAGGAATATATTCAAACTGTGCCAGTATTTAACAGTGCTACACATTTCCCGCCATTAAGCAGTTTATTTATTCTAAATAAAATGCGATATAGAACTTGAAATTTTTTAATAACCTTTAAAAAGCAACATTTTTACATACCTGTAAATTGATCATCGGTTTCTGTCTTTTATTTTGAAACTATAAATTAATTCGATTTTATCCCACCCATTTTGATATTCATTATCATCATCATCTTCATCAGTGCAGTCATTGAAAGTCCATATAATTGTTGCGCTGGGCAAGCGTGTTGGCAATCGCAGAGCGTAGTATTCGCGACAGGATGCTGCTGCCCTCCACCCAGTGTATTTGGGCTGCACTGTTTCGGAAGGCCGATATGTTATACCGCCACCTGTTCTGGTACCTTAGTCGCCTCTTACGACACCTACTCGTACAGAGGGAGGTATTATTCTACTCTGTCGGTACCTCACGGCTTTTGATATTCAGAAAATAAGTTATACCTGGACCTGGAGCCCTGGGATCTTAAAGCTGATAAAATTATTTTTGTATATACAACCATTACTGATTAGCATTATTTTAATTTAATAACAAAAACACTATTGTCATTTATTAATTGTAAGAAATTGAGAATAACTAGACTTGGCTGTTTTATAGAAATAAGCAATGATTAAAAATAAGAATGAGATGCAAAGGCCTTATTTTACCTATAATATTTAAATAGGTGAGTTTACTTACCTGTTATGTTTTAGCTAAAATAACTGAAGCGGAGCGTGGGAAGGTCGGTTATTAGTTCTCAGGTATAGGTTAATATCTAGTATATAATTAAAGCTATACTGTATTTATTCACTTACGTTTATTGTATTTCTCGTTAGCGAAAGCAAATGCGAAGTGGACCACGTTAGCAAGTATATTTGTTCATACTTACATACGTATACACAAAGAATATTTTAGAATAAAAAATGGTTAAGTTTGACTTAGGTATTTTCATGGTCATGATATCGACCTAGGACATCTACTGCAACTCACAGGCCTCCCAAAGAGGTTTACATTAGGATTGTTGATTATTTTTTATTTAAACACACCGTTTCATCCATTGACATAAGTCGCTTAAACCAAGTGTGCTCCGGTTATTAGACAACAGAGGAATCACAAATATGATACTTAAATACATATTTAAAACCCAGACAAAGAAAAAGCACAAATATTACTCATTTTAGTATTTATTCTGGATGGGGATTGAACCCGCGACCCTTGATGCATGAGATGGGATCACTACTATCTACACCATCTGGCCCGACATAAGATTGTATGATGCTTGCATCCAGCACGATCCTGGGGTTCTACTCAAACGTGGGTGGATGTTCCATACTGCGCTTGCCAGTATATGGTCTCCGTTCTAGAACTGTGCGGTTTCATAGGCCGTCGGCTCAGCCTGTTATGTGCCCTACACATTGCCACTTTCTGTCGTTAACCCGCTGAGCTGGGTCGGAACTTTGGTTGTTAATTTATGGACCTCCTCATCTCAGATTCGAATGCATGAAGAAATTAGAGCACAATAACATAGATATTTTACTACGTTTTACGGACTTTAATGCTTCGTAACCCTTTATTACTTCCAATGACACTGGTAATCATTTTTTTCTGCATTCACGTGTCATATGAAACTTATGTTATACACAAACCAACTTTTTGACATTTCCACGTAGTTTTCACATTTATGAAGAGTCAAACATTTATTTATGACTGCCATTCATTCACGTGCAATAGTACGCTGGGGTAATTACTGTAGCGGTTTGTAGCGAACGGTGGCGTAGCGCAAAAATAAATGAACGCGTCAATTGTGTCCTGCGATGCAATTTATTAGTACTCTCATTGTACAGCAACAGTGTTGTTCGCACCATTGAATATAGTATGAGCATTTGAGAAGAAAGGGTAATGAGGATTGAGGTGTTGATACTTGATTATTTTGTTTACTTATTAATTTTGTCAAAATACTAGATGACCCGGCGAATTTCGTATCACTCAACTGTAAAAAAATTCAGCTTAATACTACAGCTATGAAACGAAGAAATTTCTGAACTCACCTATAAATATTCGACAACAAAGTAACAAATTTTAATATAAAAAAATAAAAACTCTTTAAATTATAGTAAAAATTAAAGTATTTTCCTTTACTTATTATTTATGTTTCTCAACGTTTAAACATTCTTGAAACTTCATTTATATAAATATATAATATTGAGAATTATACTAAAATATACTGATATAATTGATTCAATATTTAATTGACCTATTGTTGACTTATCTACAATGCGTTGTTGAAAACAAAAGTTGCTCTACCTTTTTCATTTATATGTATATGGAAAAAAATATTCGTAAACCTGCTTTAATTGTGGCATAAACAGATAGAGGGCAACTTCTCAATATAATTATTTTTAGTCCACGCCACAAAATATGTTTAAAAAAAAATTAATAATTATGTATCTATTACACCATCATACCATTTGTTACTACAACTTGTTTATGCATTAAATGTTAGAATTGGAAACCTTAAATACTTGTGAAGCAAACAAAATGGCTAGAAAATTCCTACGAAGTTTAATCATAGACGATAATTAAGTAATATAAATAATAATTAACTCCGCAATATGGCGTACAGTCTAAAGTGTACAGAAGGTTTAAAGCGACATTGAACGAATGTGCTCTCTCGAGATGGGCCGCCACGTTTTATCAAGACTTCGTTTTCAATTTCCGTTTAAGTTAATAATTGAATTAGTCTTGAATATGACGCTCGCTTTTTCTTCAGTAATCGAACTGTTCGATGGAAGGTAGCCATTTTTAACCATCTCGTTACGTTCGGATCGTTAGATTTTCACAAGCATTTGAAGAGATACTTATATTTGTTGGGTAATAAAGTATCTAAGTTTTATTGTAATATTCATATACTCTGTTAATTTATTTCTACTATATATACCAGCCCTAACAAGACTTTTAATTTATTTCTACCGAGTATTTTACGATATGAATATAATAATTAAATTTTTCCTAAATACATTAATTTATACTCAAAATTTATTTTGCGTTGACTAGTGGTTGCTCCTAATTTCTCTTCTTTGCAAAGAATACTAAGATTATGCATCAAAAGTTATTAAGTATTATTAAATTAGTATTGATATTTATCATAAATATTAACTTTGGGCTTCTCCAAAAAAATGTGTTTTAAATTATAGTAAATACCTGAATTTCAATGGACACTTTAAAACAGAGACTCTCATTGCTCATTGTGATAAGTGTAACTGAAAATGGTTGTCATAAAATAATAAATGAACTGCACAACTCTATAAAGGCACGAGGAAATGGAATTCTTTAATTTCCTTGGCGGTTCGAAGGCGGGTTTTAAGTTCTTGGTGAAAATATGCCAGCCTGAAGCATATTAATATCAGTTATTCGATTTTCAAGTACCTTTTGTAAACATAAGGATCGGGAAATACAGTATCATCTCTATCTGTAATTTATGCTAGAAGACACATATTATTCGTCAGAAAACGTTATATTTTAGATATACACTAGGATTGTATAAATTTTAGAAATAGGAATAATATATTGGTATATAGAAATTTCGGATCAGGGAATACGGCTACGTCTCTACTTGAAATTTATACTAGAATGTACATATCTTTCGTCGGCAAATGTAATATATTAGACATACGCTAGAGTTGTAACATTTTTCGAAATAGGTATAATATATAAAAATGGGTTTATGAAATTTAGTAGAAAGTTTTACTAGAAAATTCGCTAGAAATATTTCGTGTTGTTTTCTCAGTAACACGGCATAGATAAAAAAATTTGCCAGCTCTTTCATCTACAAGTCCATTATTATTATCATATCAACCGCAGAAAATCTACTGTTAAACATAGGCGTCTCCGAGGGATATTTTTGACCATAATTACGCTTGTGGCAAACTCAGTGCGTAGTTTTGTAGATTTAGAGAGAAATAAAATGTCCCTTTCTCAGACCTGATTTTGGGATAAAAGTGAACTCTACGGATTATAAGTTTTAATTTATAGTTTATTTATTTATTTATGTTTATGTGTATTTTTTTTAAGTATTAAATTTTTATTAGAGATTCTCAGACAACGGTCGAATGTATAGGTAACTTACTATTTATTATTTCCACCGCCAAATATTACTAATATTACTTTTGGACACTAACGTGTATTTTTTTGATTCACACGAAATCTTATACTTTACTCCGAGGTAAGTAGCGTAAGGTCAATGTCCCTACGCTACTTACCTTGTTACAGATTTATCAGACAACGTGGGTATACAAGTATACTTAAATATATGTAAATGTATACAACAACTACATTCGAAGTCCACTGCTGGACATAAGCCTCTCCAAGAAAGGAGGTTTTTTGCCCATAATTGCCGCGCTGGGCAAGCGTGTTGGCAATTGCAGAGCAACTATCGCGACGGGGATGTTGCTGCCCATCCCCGCCCTGTGCATTTGAGCTGTACTGTATCGGACGGATATACCGCCATCTGTCTGTTTTGGTACCTTAGTTGCCAATTACGACACCGACTATTCTATTCTGCCGATAACCTAACCTAACTTTACGGCACAGATATCAGTGATGGGTGGGAAATCAAACCCACGACCTTTGGCGCCTCAAGATTGGAACACTAACGAAAGGCCCACACTTCAGCATTGTCCCCTAATATAGTACAATCGCTAATACCGTCTTACGAGAAGAAAGTCGAAATGGTGTTTTTTAACGTATATATCTAAATGGATCTTTGAAATATACTCCAAGTAATCGTGTAATTATATAAATTCATTTCCAAATACATACCTCTACTGTAATATGAGGTTGTTAATCCCACACCATCTAATAACGAAATAATATTGAAACGCTTGAGGCGAAAGCCTGTAAGTACCTACCCAATAGAGTGGGTACTCTACTTAGTTACTCGTAGGATAAATTAGTGAAATTACCAATTTTTTTTTTATTCTATTCAGCTGTTACACTTTTGTTTTTTTCATACCTTGTGGTTACTAAAACGGGATTTATTGATTATTTTTTCCAAATAATGGTACAGTTTTAATAGAGTGAATACATATTGCATTATTGTTATTTAACATTACAAATTTGTGGACATTATTTTTTAAATAACAATAATTGAAAATAATAAATACTTTTCTATGTTTACTAACTATATTTGCTATGATATCGATTGTACTATACATGTTTTTTATTTTCTCATACCAATGCAAAGGTTGTCTGGTTGAGTCGTCTGTCTCTGAGCGATAAGACCGCTAATTTTACATTTTACTATATAAAGGTCCTTTATTGTTATATTCACGGGCACAGTCATCAATATTTATTATTATTACATTTAAAATGTGGACCTAACATAATTATTATGATAACACTTAAGAATAAAAAATGTTATGGTTGGTCTATATATATAAGGCATTAAAATGTGTATGTAACGCTGGACACTGATAATATTATGAATATAAAATTGTTTCTATTTGTAATTTCTCACGGCTAAATCGGCAAAATGATTTCAATAAAATTTGCCATGGCTACAGTTTGGACCTAGGGCCCAGGAGGACGTAAGGTAGTTTTGATCGGAAAATTCCCTAAAGGGAAGACCATGCGATCGGAGTTGCGAGTTTAAAGTGATCGACGGGAGCTTGAAGATTTACAGCGTTAGTCAGTCAGGCCGTTTTGCTGAGGTCTAATGCGTGAGATAATGATGACGCACATTTTAGTGTATAAAAATGAAACCTTTCGAACAACATGCAATTAAAGCAAATCTGGGTTGCGAGTGCCAGCGCGGCAATTATGGACAAATTCTTCTTTTTTTCGGAAGGCTGTAGAGGACTTTCAATGGACAAAGTAATAGATAACAGATTAGCCGTCATACTGTAGGCGTATCTTAGCACTAAACTGCCAACATCAGTCGCGCGCAACACATTTCGTGATCCACCAGAAAAGAGTCTGCAGCAAAAACTGATGGGAAGTACGGCCCAATGTCACCTTGGTCAGATGACGAAACTTTCACCAGAGACGGCACTTATAAAACGTATGTCTTAAAAATCGACGGTCTACGCTAGTTAGTGATTGACGTGACGATACGCGTTGCGGTATCGGTTTATCGATCTTGATACATGAAACCACAATGCAGGCATCACAAAAATTGTACTCAGAATAACCGACGATATTTGTCGTGTACTTCAATACTGTAAATAATCCGTTGAAGATGTAAAGAAAGCTTACGTGTTGTTAAGTGTAATCCGGCGCTGAGGTACTGCGATGATGGCGGTAGGCGTGTTACTTTTAAATTTAAAGTGTCATTAAAAGTGTCCTCACATAGGTCGGCAGGAAAATAATTGTTATGACCCTTCTGATGAAATTCTACGCATCTGCACAAAGTCTCGCATGACAAGCGACTATTGCTCAGGCAAAGTGTTTAATGAGCGACTTGGCCTACTACTCTTGTTGCCTTAGAGTTGACATCTGAGTTGTTCATCAAAACTCGAGATTATATGATGTGGCATATACAATATTGTAAATGCGACATGGGGGTACGGCAACGAACCCTTTAATATTTTCAAGAAATTTTTAAATATCATTATCATATCAACCTTAGGACATCTTCTACTGGATATATGCCTCCCCAAGTTAAGGAGAATTCTTGCCCATAATTGCAGAGAAGGCTTTGCGTCGTGGGAATCGTAGCTAAGCCATGGGATGCTGTAATACCACCCCGATACAGGGGGTTAGGAGCTACGCTAGTTCATATTGCCTCTGTCAGTTCCAGTATCTCATTCACATCTTACGGCACCTGGTACAGGGGAGGTTGTACTCTGCCGTTACCATTCGATGATTGTAATGTTATGAAACAGGTCATTATAGTTTTGGACGTCATTTACTTTTGGATACTACTGACACAATTAATTTGTTCACAGGAGGTGATAGTGAGATGGAAATAGTTAGGTGAGGGCGCGAGGCGGGCGGAGCGGCTCGCTGGCGCCCGCCCATGGCCCGCGGCCCCCGTCTCAGGTAAAAAACGCCCTTATTTCTTTGATGCTCATAATTAAGTAAATCATGGGTAGGTGTTGTTCCCCAAATTTATCTCCCCGCTTTTAATTGGCGTGGGGAAGTAATCAGCGTGAGGACTCAATTTGAATTATTCTTTGTTTCATTTTTATTCTAAACGCCGAGGTGTTGTATTCTGTTGATAAGTTACGTTGCTTTTTGTTTTTGTCCGTTTTTGCAAATAAAATTTCATTTATTTATGTATGATGTGTTTATATAAAATTTTACTGTAGTATTAACGTAAACACAGTCGCAAACACAACTTTAGCTGGACTGTGTTTGTTGATTGTATTAAGTACAAGCATCTTGGCTACTTTTGTTTTGGAATAAATAACATAGGCCTATGTACAACAGTAATTTAATTAAATAAGAATATTAAGTACATACAAAGACACGCCTATTATTATATTATTTAGCTTCTTTATATTTAAAAAGGAAAATAAAATCACGGAGGACGCGGATCGGGCACCATCTTGATTTATACATTTTTTTTTTAATAGACTTGATGAGCTTGAATAAAAAATATTTATACCAACCTATCTGACCAAATAATTGTTAATGTATTTATCGGTCATATACTGTGATGATCTAATAGACAGAATAACCAATAAAGCATGAAGTTAAGGCATAACAAAAACAATTATTTGGCTTAAAGTGTTTCAGCTAACAATTAACAAACTGTTCAGCCTCAGTTTAGTAATTAGATTATTTACCTTACATTGAATTAGTGAACTGTCATACAACTCATACACCTATCAGCAACTTGGCGATATTTATATTTATTATAATCTTAGTTTATAACTAGCAGCTAAAAAATAAAAACTAGCTTAAAAAGTATGTCTCTAAACCGACTAGTTCTAAAAATTCGGAATCGTGCCTGAAGGGTTTCGTACAGACTTGTAAGTATGTAAGTCGCAACTTTTGTTTTTGTGAAGGAACAACAAATTAATGACTCCGGTTTTTGCTTTTACTTGTGCTGTAAGATATTAACATTTACTTAATTTAACCAATCAGGTATCTTTGATTTTAAAAACTTGTGCTATATTCAGAAGCTCGATTTTAATTTTAATACCACCACGTATTCCCGAAAAAAGAACTAGATTACTAACAAAGGAGAATTCTTTTGAAATACGGAACCTTTAAAAATTAATAAAACAAATTAGCACTCAATCTAATGAAAAAGAATAACACTCGTCATTAAACTTACACGTGAAATGCCCGGAATTATAAATAGTAGTTTGTTACCCAACATTTAATTGTCAAGTTGAAAGTTAAACCGACAATTAGCGTGATTTAACGCAGTAGTTTAACGATCCCAGTAATCAGCTGGTTCCCTGAAAATTGGTTAAAAGGCAATTGGAAATATATTATCATTCGTTGAAATTTTAACAATAAATTAATTGTATTTTATTTATTTTGGTCTTTGTGACTAACGGCCGTAAAGATAATTAATTCCAAGACATAATTCTATCATACGTTGAAGATATCAATCTAAATTTTAATAAATTAATCACGGACATGCATACGATGTTATGTATAAGCCTAAGCCTAAGCGGCGAAGATCAAATTAAATTGGGATTAAGCAGGATTGGAAGCAGGATTTGTATCAGGAAGTTAGTTAAAAACCTTTAATTATCCTCTAGGGGGTACTACGTCTAGCATTGCTCTACGTTCTGTAGTTGATATGTGGTGATCATGGTTCCCATTAAAATACCCATAGTTTGTAGGTACTTGAGTTAAACAGTCATATAACGAATCTATACTTATATTAATTGTGAATTATAAAATAGCTACATTTTTCTGATTTAACACAAATGTATGTAAATACGATTTTAATTTATGTACGTATGGAACAATTAAACTCCAAAACTACTCAACGGTTTGCAATAACTTTTTCGTTAATCGATAGTTATTTTATCAAGGAGTAACATTAGTTAATTTTTTTCCGCATATTCTTACGAGAAAGGGAATAATACGGGTGAAACCGGGGAACGCTGCTTGTACGCACCGTGTACTGTTTATAATCCGACAAAATGGTCACAAATATATAGTAAGATTTTTATAAATGATGTTCTATTGTCTTTTAAGTAATTATTTGGTGACATTACTTGAGTTTAGGCATTTCCAAGAAAAGGGGTTGTTTTCCCATAATTACCGCGCTGGGTAAGCATGTTAGCAATCACGTAGAGCCGCTTTCGCGATGGTGATGGTGCTGCCCATCCTTGTCCTGTGTATTTGAACTAGACTAATTCAGATAGACATACCACCATCTCTCGGTACTGGTTTCTTAGGTACTAGGTACTATTCTACTCTGACGGTACCTTATAGTTGGTGACAATAATTGAGATTTAACTCTTAGTGTTATTATATAGTAAACACTAAATTATTATAAATTGTGGTTTTTCAAGTAACGGTTGTTCTATTTTTAACTACGGACAAAAAATACGTCTCTTGCATATGAATCCCTCTTTAAACAGCGGGAGCTGCCAGCACTTGCGTAAATCTAATAATCCTTTAATGCATTAGATTGAGCTGGTTAGTATCTCCTGCTGCACGGAAAATATTTTGTTCTTAAGATCTTTGTAAACTCTGGATTCTATTAATATATGCGAAAAATCAACCGTATTGCTCTCGAATAGGAAATAAACATTTTCATTTATACGTTAAAATTCCTTGAATCTTGTTTAGAAATGCATATATTTTTAAAAATATGTAGGCTTTTTCCGAATTGTTCGAAATCTGGAAATAAATGGGCGAGGTAACGTTAGTCATTTTTTCTTTTAATGCATTAAAATAAATTGTAATATTATAAATTTAGTCAAATGATGAGTTTATAATATTAAATCGATATCTGGAACAGTAGGACGAAACAAATACGTTGGACAAAATAAACATTCAGGAAAGTTGAGTGTGTGAATCAACGCTTTCGAGAGACGTGCTCGGTTTCTAAGCCGCTAAGTCGAGGCTGAAACGAAAATTCAATCCTCTTCTGCAGTCAAAATAGGTTGAGAGCGAACCACAGTCTTAAAAATTCAAGTAAATACAACGAAACAGACTGTTGCACGCTAGTTCGTGACATAACTTAAATTTTTCCGCTCGGGTACACCCCTTTTTTTTGGGCGCGCTTATTGTTGGAAACCTCTGACGTGGACTCGCTTGAAAAGACGCTACTGGAGAAGAACTTTTGACATGGGTTTATTGTTACTTTCTTGTTTCGACCATGTAATCTATGATAAATTTACAGAGAGCGCAGTATATGATTGCTACAAAGTGCCAAGAATAGATACGATTTTGTTTTAAACCCATTGTGTTATTCTCGCCATGTCTACCTTTTACCAGGAAGATGACAGACACAACAATTGGCGATGATATAAGATTCCGAATCATATTCATACCTAAGGTCTCCGTGATTCCACTTATCCATAACAGAAAAAAATCGAAACTCTGCCTTTAAGAGTTAAGGGGGGGGAGGGCAAATCGGCAAATTATAAGCTAGGTAATTTTCGAGACGTGTCGTGTAGGCGCGCGGGCGGGCCGCGCAATGCTGTTAGCGAGTATTGGTGAGTATTAGGTATTGTAGAACGCGCCGAGTAAATATTAGTTGTGAAAATATTGTATTATAAACCAATTGCGAAAAAATTGTCGTCTTAATTTGAACATTTTAAAATGAACCCGTACACATGTGATGTTGAAACACTGTGAAGAGATATTTAATAATCTTAATACTGATATTTAATACGGAACAATCATATTGAGAACATGAACACTTCTGTTTCTGTAGATGGGTGGTGCACTGGCTGGCAATTGTGGTGGCATGGGGCACGCTGTGCGATGCTGGGCACTCGCCGCCACTTCTTCCTTCTCTGGCGCCGCCTTGCCCAACTCACTGCATCTGTCTCTCTCAGTCACAGGTACGTAGTATTGGAGATGAATATGACACTGACGTCTTATGAAACGTCTACTATGGAAATAAACGCTTCTTTTCCCCCCACTCATAAAAAAAGTAATATTATGCCTGCCTTCTTAAATGTTTTTATAAGTAAAATTGAAGAAGGGTTACCTCCGCAGAAATTTTGTGGTCGGAATGATTGGATCTGAAGCATGCATCGAGGTTAAAGAGGTCATCCGGTCCCCTCTGACAGGACTGTACTGTCTCATTTGTCGCGATAAAGAGAGATTGTAATACATATTTGATTTAAAAAGCAAATAAAACTGCTATTAATTAGATTTTCACTGACGGACAAACATAATCTGGATTATATCTTTTATTCATATTGTGCACTCTCTCAACTTTGCGTTTGCTTCAATGTACTTGAAACTATTTTCTCCAACGTTATTCGTTGATGATAATTATAATAAAGATCCTAAAATGTTTAATTACTTTACGTTAAATTATTATTGAATCTTGAAGAAAATTACTAACATAATATTATTATAAAAGTTCGGAAAAGTTATGTGAATGTATGACAATGGTTCTGGGGATGCAAAACGGTCAAGAATACAACGTTCAGTTCGTGTTGTGCAGACTTCCGACAACTAACGTAATGAGTGCCTAGCAGGCGGCCAAACTTGCCTCTCGTTGAATAAACTTCGTTGGATAAACTTCTCCATAACTTAGTGCATCTGTATTATGCATCCTTTTTAAGCAATAGTATCTTAAAGTCCTAAGTTTTGTCTAACGTCAAATTATTTTATGCTGAACTTATCTAATGTATTCAGTTTCGTGTTATTTGTACATTGTTTATGGTCTGTAAAGTTACGAATAGTAAGCTTATTATTATATTTGGAAATTTTAAAAATCTGCTGATCACTCGGATGTTGTGGATTGTTTTGATGACTATAAGCTAATAAGTAATTTATGTCGAGCTTTAATTACCAGGTAAATAGATTGTGCGTTGGGATGCATAACAAGGGTTTAATATGACAATCGGATACCAAATTGGATTGATGCCGGTACTAAGGTTGCGTATGATTTGATTGTACACATATGTTTGAATGAAATTGATATTTGTTTTGGCCGATTATTTGTGAAGCTTAAGTTGGGAACAATTCAATCACAATATGAGCGTGCGCCCGTGAGCCCCAGCGCGGATATTTCGGCAAGGATTAATTTTATTGACAGGACAAACAGAGGTAATCGCATCCGTGACGTAGCAAAACTGATGATTTTTCGGGAATTGCTTTTGGTATTTGTAATTGAATACTTTCATATTTGATATAAATCAAGCTGATGTTGGTAAAATGTATTTCTTAAATAAAAACCATTCTTATTGCTCTATACTTGTGGGTTTATTTTGACATCTTTTGTTGCAGGTAGTGTGCAACAGCGCTACTTTACGTGGGGTACCATCAGCTCTAAGTCCCACTGTGACCCAGCTCTCCCTATCACGCGCAGATCTGCGAGTTCTGCGTTCTGATGCCTTCGCGCATCTCAGACAACTCCGGAGACTATCCCTTGACGCTTGCAACCTTACCAAGATTAGACCTTTTGCCTTCCGTGGTCTTCCTCGTCTACGCGAACTCTACATACAGCATACGCCACTTGCGACTGTCGATGCGTTTGCCTTCGCCGCTCTACAAAATATCACCTCCATAGTTCTATCACACAACCGAATCGTACAAATCGAAGGGTACGCGTTTGCTGGAACGAATTTCATAAAGCTGATATCCTTACGAAACAATCCCATAAAACGAATATTAGCACATGCATTCTCCGGCTTGAACGATGTCGCTCAGATTGAATTGCCTTCCGGAATTAAATCTATCGAGCCCCTGGCCTTCGCTGGACTCGAAGGAATTGGGACATTAGAATTGGCTTACATGGACTTACCTGCGCTTGTACAAGATACGTTCAGAGGCTTGACACGTGTGGGCCGACTAGCGTTGCGAGAGTCGGATCTCGGGGTTATTCGAGTGGGAACATTCGACGGGTTGCAGCGTGTTGATGTATTGGAAATGTGTAATAATAAAATCGATGCTGTAGAAGAGCTCTCATTGGTGCAAAATAATAGCGTCCGTACTTTCAAATTGACGGGGAATCATATGCTTGAGTCTCCGGAGTCGGTCGTGCTGGAAGTGGATGATATTGTGATCAGTGGGAATCATTTGCCATGTGAATGCGGGCGAGATCCGTTGGCGAATCCTCTGGCATTAACTGCTGATTTTGGGGATGTCAATTTTTGTATATCACCACTAAAGGTGCGAGGGCGCAGCTTGGCGAGCGCGGCAAGCGCGGGCGCGGCGTGCCGCGGGGAGGCGGGAGGCAGTGCGCGCGCGCGCGCCGCCGCTGGCGCAGGCGCTCTGCTAAGGGACGCCCTGACGCTGCCACATTTGGCCCTGATTGTGACCGCCCTCTCTTTTTTCGCGGGTAGCTAACCGCCCTTGTTGTTCAATTATTGTGTATCCGTTTTGTAAATATTGTAATATAAATAAGTATAATGCGAAATTTTACATTGAATAGGTCCGTTCATTGAGTATACGTTGGACCATGAATAAAATTTGCCTTTGGAAGACTTAGTTTTATTTTAAAAAATCACCCTAGAGTAGGTAGTAGTAGTCAGTAATTTCTAATTTTAAATGAGTGAAAATAAACTTATCGTATTTGAATGTGATAAACGTGATACGAAAGCAAATATTTTTAATATTCTCATGTAGTATTAAACCTACATAGATTATAATCTTATATGTAAATAACATATATTTTTCACTTAACTTTTTGCATTGAATAAACAATTAATTTTTGTCCTTTTTGTTTATTATAATAATTTCTGCATTGCTTAACAGTATGCATTAACAACAACTTGTTACTACAAGTGGCATTGCAGATAATAAAAGAGTCGTTTTTGATACTTCAACGCAGACAAAGCCACATGCCTCCCTTAGTTAAACATAAAATATGAATTTTCAATTACGCCCTATTCAGATTTCAAGCCTCCCAGACGAGTAGCACTAATGACATCAAAGAACGTCCCGCAAATCACGGCCATTCGAAGATTTATGGCCGAATAAAAATAGCGTTTATCTGTATTTCTAGTCAATTAGCAGACGACATTAGATAAGAGCTGAGTAATGTTGCCGTCAGCAGGAGTCGGGCGCGGCTCGTCCGTCCGCCCGACTACACTCCGGACTCCGGACTCCGGAGAAATATCGCCCTCTCTCCGATCCAACGATAAACCCGAACAAGGGAACCTCAATGAAAACAGACCCCTTGATAAGTGATTCCAAAACCCGTGAAATCGTGACTGGCTCTCTATTGCGCCTATTGTGATTCCGGCATCTACGCGGAATATAAATTAAACTGAAATATGTGGGGAATGGAGCACGGACAATTAATTTTATAGCCTGAGATGTATTCCAGCACGAAACAATGGAGATGTAATTGGCACGTAAGTAATGTAGTTACGCGGACATTTAAAAGGTAATAAGTAGCCAAAGGATATTAACGTGCACTATTAACTGTTACGACACAAAGGCATTGTTACTGCGAACATTGTAGTATTTATTGGTTTTCACAGAGGCAGGTTATAGTCAATTTATCATCTATAAGGATTGGAATTTAGTGTACACCTACATTATTGTACAATGTTTAAAAATTAAGTGATTTTTTAAAACAATTTTATTCGAATAAATATGCTGGTTTAATATCGTGGGAATTAGTCAATATTTCTACCTAACTGGACAAAACTTTTAAAATTGGATTGAAAGATGGATTTTTTTGTATGTCTATCTATTAATAAAAGGAGAAACTGACTAACTGCCATATTGCCAGGGCCTGAAATGAAATTTTGCACTAGGGTTCCTTTTAACGTTGGGGACCTCAAAGAAATAATTTTTGAAAATTTCCCCCCTGAGGAGCTAAAACGAGGGTGCAAAGTTATTACGAATCTTTTTCGTATTTGAAGTTATTCGAAAGAAGTTCAGCATGAAGGTTATTCATTGAACACATTGAAACACGAAAATAATATATATATATCTTAAATTTTCTGTAAAGAGGGTATTAAGAGAGGTACAAAGTTATACTTTCATTGACAGATAGCTATTGTTATAGGGAGTAACTTGCTACTTTTTTAGTATTTATTATTCTCTCGGGAACAAGACTGTGCGGGTAAGGCTTAGGTCTTGTAACTTTGTAAAATTTTGTCGTCAAATATATTTACAGTACCGTAGGTACGGGTTACTTTGACCCTCAGGGGTATTTTAACCACTTTATGTTAACCTACAATAAAGAGTAAAATTGTTTAGATATTATTTATTTACTGTAAATCTTATACAGCAGAGTGGGATTTGGTATATACATTTCAAAAAATAGTATAATTGCACTTCCTTATGGAGGGTTCAGGTACCAATCATGGTCAAAGTTGCCCGTATTTACTAGTCAATGTAATTGAAACAAGCGACTCAATATCAACATAGCTATTTTTTCTTTCCAGGACAGCTCCAAGTTAAGCATAATTTTTCCTAATGTGGTCAAGAAACATCTTTACACTGCAAGCGATGTGCACAACACATTAATTAGTTAGAGTCTTTGCCCACGAGACGGATGATTGGAGTAACAAATACTGCGATGGTCGGTTCGATATTGCTATTCCGGCATCGTGCGAGCCGCCCGGCGCCGGATTCACACATGACGGACAGGCGTCACGGCTCATTACCGCCCTATCGATTCGCGAGTTAGGGTCCTTGTCAGTTGGACGTATTGTCGTTCTAAAATTTATAAGTTATAGATATTTCATACGCCGTTGGTTAATGTTATTGTTTTTAGTTTATCTTTTTTAATTACGTTCAACCTGGCTATGTTCACGCATGATGCAGTACATGGAGATTTTTCCACAGATTGGCAATTTCTTTCAGGTATATTGAAAAGTTAGGTTCTGTTACCGTAGCGGATTTGTTTCCGTTTTTCAATAACACTCTTTTTTTAAACCACCTCGTTCCCGTTGATCCCGCGCAAACCGGATCCTAATAATTATAAATTTTTCTAGTTGTTTCCAGAGATAAGCCGTTGTTTTTGAAATAGCTGGTAGAAAAAAATTACAAAATTTGTTTATATTTTCCATACAAAGATACGCCTTCTATTTCACCCCTTTTACAAAAGTTATATATAAAACTAATCTTAATTTTAAAAAATCTAGTCGTTTGGAAACGTTACTAATAAAATTACAAATTTTCATACAAACCTTGCCACCCATTTTTACTGACTTAGGGATAAAATATCAAAAAATTCCGTCTCAAGTTGCACTTACATTCTAAAAACAATGCCCATGCAAAGTATGATACTCCTAGCACTTTGTAGTTTTTAAGATTTAGTGACGAGTGTAATAATGTACCGTATATTTGATCTAAGTGGTTTTAACTAGTAAAAGAAACGTTAAAATTTATTCATCATTATATCAGCCGTAGGATATCCACTGCTGGATATAGACACCCCTAATCATTCCCAATAGGCCGTCTGCATTCAGCGCCATCTTGCAATTCTAGTCAGACTATGCAGTATTAGCAACTCCTAGGTTTTACCCGTAAATTTTCCGTTCCTGTGAAAATAATAATTTTTAAAAGTAGCTTAAGTTACTCCTTATTACATTAACTGTTTGCCTGTAAAAGTCATTTCAAAGGTGAGCCGATACAAAAAGATAGACAATAATAAAAAAAGATTTTATATGTAAGCACTTTCAAATGTATTTAGTTAAAAGTTGTCACTTTGGAATCAAAAGCAGATTCTTTTATATATTTGCATAGATGTATTATAAGTATACACCGACGGGTTGTTTATCTAATCATAAACGCCACGCCTTATACGAGTTTATTGGTAGGGGGTAATTGAAATGGGATTAATTTTTGGGTGTTGTTTAGAGCAACAACATTAACAGCGGGTCGGCTTTGGGAAATCTATGTCGTTGTGTTATACAAATAATTTAACGTATTTGAGTTTGTCGCCTAGTGGTTGTATGGTAAATTAGTGATTTGTCATGGTAACTGCGTGATCTGTTTAAACACATACGATTGTCTATATACATCAAATAAAATCATTTGTTTCTTTGTTACCATATTAATCGTTTTTTTACTGAAAATCATATGTCAGTATATACGGTAGTTAAATAAAAAAAATTGCGTCTGTTTATTTGTTCAGGCATATATTTGCATTGACTGCGCCGATTATAACGGGTCTTATATTTGCTGATGTCATATTAGTGTGTCTTAGGCTACTTTGTTACTCAGATTAACGTAGATCAAACCACGGGCACAGCTAGTTTTGTAAATATAACAAGTATATATCTATAGGTACTTATTTCTTCTCCGTGGGGGGGGGGAGGTCTTGTTTACGACATCATATTAAAACCTCTACTAACTATCACCGTTTTTAACTCTATTGAATCACTCTATTTATTTAAAAAACCGCATCCGTTGCGTTGTATTAACATAGAAGGACAGACACCGGAAAGTGACTGTTTTACACTGTGTAATGATTACAAATACAAAGGTTTTATGGTACCAAATAGCTTTCTAAATATTTCTGTCAGCTTTCAGACTATAACAACGCATTAGAGACATGGTAGTTAACTTATAATGCGTGTAGTGCCGTATGCTGGTCGTCGCCGCATTTGGACATGTTCTACAACGACGCGGTTCATGAGCACGCTGTCAAATTACACGCTGGCAATTACGGTATAGTTCAGTATGACGATTTGATTTAACCGATTCAGGGCGTTATTGTGTATTACATAATAGCTGTTATCGTCACTATAGTTTTAAATTCTTGTTGCTGGATGCACAGGGTGGCGAAGGTCAGCAGCGTTCTCGTCGCGAGGCAGCCACGCTTGCCTAGCACGGAAATAAGGAGAAAAATTTTCCTTTCTTTTGGGAAGCCTATGTTAAACAGTAGACGTTGGTATAATGATAACAATAGAGCTCGATACAAAGTGGAATACTGGTATTGTCACATTACCCAATAATTTCACTGAGATGCAAACCTGCACATTGCAGCGGGAAGGATGGCCATAGTATTGAATTTGTAGTAGCAGTGTAATGCCTATCTTAGTTAAACAATAAGGAAGGATAAAAACAGAAATCATTATTTGACAGCAAAATGAAACATTACTTACATTAAGAAATAAATAAAATACATAGCACAAGGGTCAAAGATAAAAAACACAGAAAATATATAACAAGACTTCGGAGAGAAGATGAAATTTAATTAGGTGACAGCTTTAGCATTAAGCTACAGCGGTATCGCGTGGGATACCACTGCACCGCTGATTTTCTGATAGCACATAGTAGTGACAAAACGTACATATATAGCAGAATGTAAAACCAACGTCTTTTGATTGCTTGCTATCAAAATGTTCAATATTATCTGACCAACTTCTGTTAAAAGTGCATCTGTAAATCTGTAGGTTATTGACCTTTTATCTTACTTACCTACATATCTTTTTGTGTGCACGGCAACCCGTAACATATTAACCTGATAACTCATGTGCTAGCGTCATGGCTCATTAGGTCGTTCCTCATCTTCGCGCTCAATGAACTACGCTCAGTACGATATATTGCCATTGCCAATTCAAATTTAGTGACACCATCTATATTAATTAAATTTGATGTTAAAATTACTTGGCTTCATATAAATTATTTAAAAAAAACGAGCCTGATAACCGCTTACAGCATATTGATTCAAAATACCTCCCAATCTAAAAACCTATCATTATATCATGAAACAAATTTTGATGGGCGCTATTTTTCGGCCTGAATCTGGTTTTGAAGCGCATTGGCACACCCGACATGCCGCATGCGGCCCGTCACCGGACCGGATTCAAACACGTTCGATAGCGTCACGGCTCATTAGTGCGCTATCGATCCACACGCGCGCAACGCTCTCAATCACTTGGACCATTCGACAATCTAACTTCCATTACATCGATTTACATCGCTTAATTTCGATTACAACTGGAGACGCTCTAAGTTTGGATCGTTTCATTTGTTTAATATCATCATTACAGCCATTCCAGCCAGTCGTAGGCTGACTGGCTGGAATGGCCATAAGCCATGTTGGACATAAGCCTTTACAGGAAAGGGGGAATTTTGCCCATAATTGTCGCGCTGGGCAAGCGTGTTGGCAATTGCAAAGCGCAGCTTTCACGATGGGAATGCAGCTGCACATTTCCACCCTATGTATTTGATCTAAACTGTCTCGGATAAATCCAACGCCATCTGTCGGTTCTGGTACGACACCTGTTACAGAGATACTATTCTATTCTGCCGGTTTCTCACGGCAGTTTAATATACCTAGTCATAAATATAAAAGTTTATCTTTACCCGTAAGTTTTACAATCCCTGTGACTAAAAGAGATATTTTTAAATTCTGGTGTACTAACCCAAATTCCATGAAAAAAAATCCTTATAACAATTTTTAGTTCCAGGATCGGATTTATAAAGTCTGTTCAGAAAATATTATAAATATCTATATGTATAATAATAGACAATATCAGATTTTATTTAAATTAACTAGTGTTTAACGGTTTTATATTCAATACAAGTTAATTCTTATATGAAACAATATACAGCCTGTAATTTTTATATCTGAGTAAATTATCATAAATAAATATGTCCCAAATCTATTATCATTAGTCAATACAAAGAAAAAGTAATAATTGCCTTCGTTCCTTTTTAACCACAACATTCATCAAATGCTGATTGGACGGATGAATCCCATAATAAATATTGTGGGTAGAACTCAGCTGCTTACTACCTTCCCGGTTTTCGTCGCAATTGCAAACCAACAATCGGCTTTGCCAATTTCACGGCTCACTTTCAATTATTTACGCATCAAAATGATTTTCCGTCCCATTTCTTACAATCCCTCTTGTTATGCGACTGTGAATAATGAAAAGAAAAGTTTCTATTTCAAATCTTTTGTTGTGTTGTGTGTGCTTCTTTGAAGATTTAATGCGACTTATTTCATGTCTTGTGCGCTAAATGTGTAAAATACCCGTGATAAGGTGATTATTTTGACTACAATGGTATTACGGAGTCAGTTATTAAAAACTTTGAAGGTTTTCAAGAGCTTAAATTGAATCTAATAACGTATCGTGCGACCCAAACCTTCGACTATACTATCTGTTATTTTATAATAGTAATAAAATTTAAAGTTATTAATGAGCACATCGCACAGTCATTGAATTTTTCAGCAAAGTAACTCAACAGTTAGAATTTATAAACATCATCATGGTTGGTCGTCTGCTCACTACCACCTAATTGTACCGCTAAATAGTAGTGTTCACGTTGTTGTATTCCAGTTTGAACAATGAGAGAGGCAGTGACATTACTGGGTAATGTGACATAATATTTACAAGTCACAGTGTATATGTGCTGCTGCAGTGACCCTTATCACGCGTGCTGCATGCTTGTTTGTCGACGTGGTCCTATAAAAAATTCTCTCAAGTTCGCCGTAAGAGGTCCAGCACTGGACGTAAGCCTACTTAAGTTTGTCAATGGATTCTGGTACAAAATCTCGAACTATCACTCTTAAACGGATTAATTTTTGGAACCGTGTAATTAGTTCTTCTAGCGATAATTATATACGTCATTATTTTTCTGAATTCATATGTTTTGTAAATTTGTGTATTATACACATATTGACTGTGAATAGGTTTCATATTGATTTAAGTAATCCAATATAGTCTGTGCTTAGAAAGCCCTGTGACAGTCTTCACTCGGCAGTTTAGTAGTGCCAGTGAGAAATCTTCAGGCATGCGGTCTCTAATTAATGAACAGCTTAGCTTACTTTTCCGGTGATACTAAAGAAGTTTGATTAGTGCAGCATTAGGTTTATGGAAAATTCAAGAAAGAGTTAAATATTTAATCTCTGCTTGATTTGTAGACCGTTTTCTAAAAACCCATAATCCCCATTGGATCCGCGTGGTTGTTCACTATTTTTATGCTCTTTATTCACCCATAAACCATTGAAATACACAAATTACTTAGGTTATTATTGTAGATATGTATTGTATGATAAATGCGGCTTTATTATATTGCAGAGTCAATAAGTCTATATTTTAATACGTTAACCGAGATCGTCGGATCCCATTTTAATTATATTAGTCCTCCGGCGCTCATAAAAGCTTTAGTCATGCAACAAAGTTACATTTATTATGGCAAGTAAGTGAATGTTTGGGGTAGTACACACACCAATATGGCGAACGTTGATTTTAAACTCAGAATTTAGTTTTGTTTATAAAGCTTTAAAATTGATATCAAGAATGAATCAGAGAATACTTTTACACGAACGGAAGAACTGTGTTTGTGCCTCAACGCCACCGAGGCGGTCAATTTGTTATATTACTGTATGTAATCAACGAAGCAGGTTGTCAGGGAGTTAGGGAAATGTATTTGGTCCTGGTGTATAATTGGATCGTGTCATTGGTACTGATTGAAAGAGTCCGCTTATTACGCAGGCGGGTGTCGATGAAACCTCCTAATGACCTAAGGCTCCACCTGCGACTGACGGCTGCGAATTGGAAAAGGGAAAACTCGATGGGGAAAAATATAACATTGATGACACTTCGCTTCTGATTTTGTGAGGTACATTTACAATGTATTGCGCATTATTTTAATTTAAATACAGGTTAGCCGCTTATGAAGTTCTTTTTTTGAAAATGTATATTTTTACAGGCTTCTTTAAATACATGTGGGAACCATAACACATATCAAACCTTCCAACTCTATATCGATGTATTATTTGTAAATTTTCATGTAGCTCTTTATGTGTACTTACCACACATTATTTGTTGTATGTGAGTTAAAGTACGTACTATAAAGGTGGAACCGAGTCCAAACATGACAAATAGTTCTGAAGACAAATTATCCTTCGTAACTAACACATGAGACAGTATTTCTTGTCAGTTTTCCTGTATGTTTATGGCAGTCGTTTGATTATAACATCAAGATACTGCTGCTAGTCACCGAAATTAATGAATTCTTAAAATTAGACTTATAAGCAATACATATTAAAATATATTCAAAATATTATTTTAATTTTGTTTATGCAGACTAAATGTATGTAAATCATTAGTGATTAAACTGACATCATCGTTCAAAAAAATATAAATATATATTTTTTTGATAAAGACATCCAAATAAATTTATGAAGTTTTTAGTTATTTAATTGTATTAAAATCTCAAAATTTAAGCAGTTACATTTAGGCATGAAATACAATTTGTCGAGTGTTATATTTACAAAACAAACTCTTTAGCTGTATAAAATATCACTTTGCAGTATACAAAACTATCAAAAATAAAACTATTCTCGGCCTTATAGCTCGGCTTTTTACTGGAAATGTTTGGTTCTATCTATTTATATTCTCTAGGATCGGAGAGGGGCCGACGGCAATTTGTCTTAAAATATTTATCAATTTGCGTTAAGTATGTATTGTATAAACTTTTTAAAAGATAAAACAAACCTGCAAACGGTATTCCAAGGCTATTTGAAAATTAATTAATTACAGTATATTTTCATATATAAAGATTATTTTACATGTACGCAGAGTTGAAAAAGAAATAATAATCTTAAGGTTTTATATGTTTTATTTAAATTCAACATTTTCATAGCTAAAACAAGAAAGCAACCCTTCAGAAAAATAAAATTATTTTTTTATGTAAAATATTATAAATTTATTCAGAGCTGTATTTTTTTTAATTCAATTGTATTTTTTCCACATATGTATAGTGCTACTAATGTGTCTGCTATCACGCGTTTTTCCACTATTAGGCAAACAAACCGTGCTATCAAATTTTACGAATTTCTTAAGAAAGTTGAATGCCTTCGACTGTGCATAGAGAATTTTATAGCCGAAATGTTACACCGCTATATAAAACCAAGCTTACTATTAAGTTTAATTACCAAGTGTACCCATTTTATTTTTGAATTTAGCTTTGACCGTCTGAAAATTTTTCATATACATATTTTTCATTCATATCGACGAACGCTACAACGCAAAGATAGCATCAAAGTTTCATTTGTAGAATACTACTTAAGATAAATTTTTTGATAGAGCAATTTGAAATTCTGAGGTATTTTTTCAGATGCATAGTCTTGATTTTATTGCATTACTTTGTTTTGAAAATTAATGTGTGTTTTTTATTAAATCATATCTCATATACCCTATATACCCTGGAGTTATGGAATATCAAAAGAAAATCATTGTATATGTATAATGGCGTAGTATATGTAAAAAATATATACATGCAGCATAATTTGCAGCTAAAATTTCAGATCTATTCTTTGTCTGATTGGACATTAATTCAAGGGATATCACAAATATGGTAGATGAAGTAGATAGAATATGCAAAAGTAAATAATTTACAAAAGAATCTTATCACACAACAAAATTTGACAAAGGTGCACAATAGATTTTTACCTTTAATATTTCGAATAAAATGTTTGAATTGTTGTGAAAATTGTATACTCGTTTTTCATCGCATGCAGTCTGGATTAAAATAGAATTGCAGGGAGCTGGGAACAATGCGGGGTGATGAATACTCGCTGAGATAGTCTTGTTGCTTGCTGAGAGGGAAAGTAAAAAAAACTGTTTATTGGCTTCCCGGCTTTTTAGTGTAGTTTTGGCATGTTCTGTTACCCGCTGAAATATATGCATATTTGTTGGAAGTATTATATAATATCAGTTAAATTATGTTCGGAAAACTATTGATTAAAATATTTGTTAAACTTAATTTCTTTCAACGGGATTCAATCACGTAAAACTTAAAACGTTAGATTATGTCTACTGTTGGATTAGTCTATTAATTTAATCCATAGTCACTGGTAAATTCGAATGAGTAAAGGATAAATGGTTCCGACAAGCGTAGGTACTAGTAACATAAAATAGTTTATATATACGAAATTATGTCAAAACATTAATTGCTTGATGGACTTTCCTAAGAAAGATTAAATTTTTCCAATAACTATCAATCTGGGCGAGCGTGGTTAACCACGCAAAGCGCAGTCTCGCAAAAGAATTGCTGCTCATCCTCTCTCTGTTGCATTTGAGTTACAATCTTATGAGTGTATATACCGCCATCTGTCGGTTCTAGTATCTCAGTTTACATATACGACACACGTGCTCTATCTGCTATATATGAAGCTATACTGCATTTACAGAACCATAAGCAACAAATACGTACACACGTATTCAGAACATTAGCTGTCAAATCTATATTCTCATTCATATTAATGAGTTGGTCACAAAACATCGTACAGGCAGTATTTTGCGTGATCTATTAAAGCGTTTCCTACGCTGATTACGAGGTTTGAGTAAAAGGTTCGAAGGGTTTTATATCAAGCTGTTCTTTCTGCTAATAAAGACACAATAACTTAAAATAATACCATATGATCGACACAATAATTGACACAAATCACAGTTTGCTACTTACTAAACAATATGTGACAACAATAAAATATTTGAGTAAATATATCATCAACAGGATCCAAACTTTTGTTTCATATACTCGTATGATCCGAAAATCGTTTTGGAACAGCGCTATTGTTCTCTAGTTATTTTCTAGATAAATATTACCTCTCGATTGAAACACTAAAACATTTTCAGTTTTAATATTTGAATAAGCCTGTAACAACAATAAGTTCTTTTATTTGGAGGCATTTACATATCAGCCTTAGGTCGTCCACTGCTGGTTATAGAAAATGAACTTTCTAAGTAATAATTAAAATCAAAAGGTATCCTTTATCCTCCCTTATAGCTGTATCTTTGATATAATATTTTTGAATATTTATACTTTCATAAAAAAATTTATAAACCTGTTTTCCATGCGAAAGTTGCTAAATGTATCTTGAGAACTGACAGTGCATTAGCTGCAGTCAACGTAGGTTCTTGATCAAATGTATGTCAAGTATTAAAGCAATTAGGATTTTCTAATAATCTTTATGGTGGAAATTTGGATACTTTCTCATTTTAATTACCTCACAAAATATCCTACTTAAGTAATGATCGAGTCTAGACAGAGCGTTTACAGACTGTTTGTCAGACTTCTTATGGGTCACAAATGCTATGCGCTACTCTAACACAGGTTATGCGTTCTGCTGAAGATACTTTTCTTAATATAGTTAGATCAAAACCTAAGTTGACTGTTGGTCTCCGTCACACTAGGCTTTTATCAACTTAGATTGAAGAAACCGCTATAGATAATACAGACTTCTTGAAATGAAATATTTACTTAAATGGCTTCTTATAAGCACAAGTTTTAGTAACAACTAAGGGTTGTATTTTGCACCTTTTGAGGGTCAAATCAGGCTATACAGTAACAGAGAACAAATAACAATATAAAATGACCCTATCCAAAGGTCGTCTGCATTGGTATCTCAGTCACCTATTTTACTGCCAAATTACAGCGTTCGCATTTATGTGTTCCGGTTTGAAGGGAGACACAGAAGGTGAAATTACTGGGTAATGTGACAATAGTTTTAAGTCACAAGGTTGGCAACGCGTTTGTGATATCTTTGTAAAATTACGAGCGTCTAAAGGCTGCAGTGATACATATTATCACACGGGCTGTATGCTTGTTTTTTGACCTACTGTAATGTATATATATATATATATATATATATTTAATTTCATTGAATATATGTATATGTGTATATTTTTGGACGACATTTTTCATTAAAGAGTTCAGATGGAAAGTAGTAGCACACGAGTGTCCCACAAGATCGGATTAAGACCGACGTTGAATACAGTTACTTCGTTCTTTGCAACAGAAGAGGACTGAGTGATCACCAGTGCGGTTAACTGAAGGACGCATGTGAAAGTTATGCCATTGGATGTTGAAATAATAACTTAAGTAAATTTATATTTTATTTTTGTTAGACTAAGACGTTAAATGAAAATGTAGCAAAATCGCTTCGGTTTGTATTTATAAAATAGGATACTAGCGCCATAATTTTAAATCGTGAATTAAAACTTGTTTGCAAAAGAAAATAAAAGTAAAGATAGATTTACTGTGCGAACCCTTAGCGTTTACATTTCCTTAGCTTCTCTCTGTAGAGGCGTTAAATTTCTTTAATACTACGATAAAAAATTATTTTATCTCCTGTTTTGTCGCCATTTCATCATCAACGGTTATTAGATCTTTTATGTATTATACGTGACAAACTATTTATGTTCTAAAAAAATAATTTAATATTTTATGCTATTAGTGTATGTACAAGATTAATTGTAATATTTCTGACCAAATATCACAGTAAATGCATTTAATCTTATTAAGCAATTATAGGGATTGTGAAAAAAAACGTTTAACAAATTTAATAATATATTATTTCACGTTTAAAAAGGAATAAAATATTCCTCATATTTGAAATTGTATGTATGTGAGGACAATAGCAATTTCGTTTATGTCGCACTCTGTAAAAATATGGAGTTGGCACATTTAAATCTATTTGGACGTGTAGATACTAATATTATAAAGAGAAAATATTTAATTGTTACTTTGTTCCGTACGATTTACCTTAAAATCTACACGACCAATTGAAATAATTCTTTCACCATTAGAAACATCTTCACCTAGTAACATTAGTTATATTTTATAAAATCAAACTACAAACACCAAAAATAAAATATGAGGCAAGATTTATATTATTTTGCTTGTATGTTAGAAATAAACTCAAAAACTGACTGGCGTCCACCCGCAAGATGGTCAGACGATCTGACTACAACCGCAGGCACAGGCTAAACACAAGCCGAATACAACCGGTCCTATTGGAGAAAAGAAAGATTTGAGAAGCCTATGTCCAGAGGTGGACGTCTTATGGATGATATAATGATGATGAATGGAAAGTTACATTACTACTAGATTATATTATAATTAATTATTGGATTATTAAACTATATTTTATCCCTAAATTTTAATGGTAAAGGGAATTCCGCAGGTAAAACCACGGTGCCCTGCTAGTAATTATTGATTATTGAATTAGAAATGATTGTCGTCTTTAAAACCAGTTGTAAAATCAGGTGGGGGCTGATATTAAATGAATGAATTGCCCGGCAAAATGGAATTATAGGCGGGACGCGAAGGACCGGCGGCACTTCATTTTGGAAGTCTGCAGTCGACAAGTGGATGAATGAATGTAAAAGCACTCTCATATTTATAGGTGAAATGAGACGTATGAAAAGGCAGATTTAAAAAATGGGATAAAAATATACATATTAAAAAAAATCATATTGTATTTTTAAAACTAGTATTCTATTCATTACTGCAGTCTGGAGATATTGTATCAATTGTCAATTGTAAAATTAATTTTAAATGTAACTTTACACTTATATGTCATTATAATTTTACATCGTTATCATCATCATATAAGTCGTTACACGTCAAAGGAAAGACTTAACCTCCCCAAGAATAGGAGAATGTGACCCTCTAATACCTTAGTCGCCACAAGACACGTGGTACAGAGGGAGATACTATTCTAATCTGCCGTTACCTCACGTTTTACATACGTATATATAGTATGAAGTTATCACATGGAGTGTTTTAGTCAGTGAATCCATTTACTATATTGCACAATATTGATTTAACATATGTGTATTTGAAACCAATACGCAAAGCAAGAGATATGTACGATACAAAATAAGAACTTACTTCGCATTTTGTAGACGATGTTGATGACTGAATGATGTTTTTGTTTACAAGAAACAACGTAGATATATCAGACTATTTTTTTTTGATACATCACGCCTGTGTCCCTTGGGGGTAGGCAGAGACTATGGATCTCCTCTTGCCTAACCTCTTTAACTCTATTTACTCCATTTTGTCTTTTCATACTCGCTCACTTTTTCTTGGTACTGCCGACCTGGACCTTCTTTAGTACCTCTTCTACCTCGTTAAGGAATGTTCGCCTAAGTCGTCTTATACAAGTTCTTCTATTTCATTCTACTTTATTTCTTTATGCAGTTATTCTACTTTCATCCAAGCTTTGTAAATATTTTGGACATTTTTAACATCATCTCAATATCAATTTCTCCATTGTTGTCACAACATCATCTTTCACACCACATCGATCTCTTTTGTTTGTTAGTGTAGGATTTAAATCTTCGTAAGTAGTGCTTTAAATTCCTCCTCTAGACGGTTCTTAAATGTTTTTATAGTTTCAAGGTATTTAAATACATCATTACATACGGTACTGCTTAAATCTCAATTAAATAAATAATAACACATACTTGACCTGACTCCGAAAGAAAAGGCGCTTAAAGCATTTGTGTTACAGACACCAGACAATAGATGATTCGCAAAAATAATATATAAATACATATTAAACACCGACACACAGAACAAACACAAGTATTCATCATATAAATATTTATCAGACATTTACGTGTATTTGATTTTTTTTTCGAAATCAGATATTCATTTCGAAGCTGTATATGAAGGCTCATAATTCTACATCATTTGTTTATAATCGTTCGAGCGAAAGCTGTACCATTGTAGTTAAACGCTTGTTTCCTGCTGCTATTAATTGCACAAGTCAAATATGCTCTTAGTTTTTCACTGTAAAAATATGGCTATTTTCTGTGTCGAGTGCCCTTGCATCTCCCGTTCTATTGTTGTCTGACCTGACGAGAACTTGGTGAAACTTACATTGTTGAATTTTACGATATATGCACTTTGTAGATGTGGGTCTTGTCAAAAAGTTCCGTCATAATTCCCTGGAATTTTCAGAGCAGTTCATGAATATAAGACGAATGATATCGTAAAACCCATCATTTTGGCCTGATAATGTTTTGCCTTATATACTTCATATGCGTAATGATGTTGGTTACATACAAAATATTGGAAAAATATATTAAAATCCTGTAGGAATTGCACAATATACATTTAAATATTTAATTAAGTAAAATAATTAAGAAAGTATGACAAATTGTGATTGATGACATGAAAGTTGAAGTAAAAGAGTTTGTGTATGTGGGATGTGTATTAATGAAGAGTGAAAGCTAGAAATAGTGTCAATGGAGCCTTATATCTATTTAAGGGCAGCCAAAACGTGTCAAAAAGGGCATAGCTGGCTGTTCATACAGGTGTGTCGGTTCCAACACTGACATACAGTGATTATTAGGTATGGCAAAAGAAGCACACGAGTAGAATAAATGTGATGGAAGTAGAATAAATGCATAAATATATACTGGAAAAGGTATTAAAGAAGAGTCGGTCAGAAGTACAGAAATAAAGTAGCGTGTATGAAAGGACTAATGCGATTAAGGAAAGAGAGAGAGGTATGCAGACACAGCGTTAATTACAATTAGCTGAAAATAAGAAAAGACAATGAGAAGATAATAAAGAACAACACGTTTATATTCTTTCTTTTTATCAAACTACATTTATTTTAAGACCACACAAAAAAAGCAAATGCACAGAATTGAGAGCGTGCAATCAATGAAATTAAGAAAGATTTTGTTCTATTTTAGTGAAAACACATTCACGTGTCTTGAGAATGTCTTGACCACTGATCGTCATTTGTCACTTGACAAGCAAGGTTTTCCCTTTTAGGCAAGTGAACGTAACCAAAATATTACCAAATATTAAATTAGGGAAAGACAGTCGAAGTAATGTAAAACAACATCTCTGCAAAGGCGGAGGGAACGTATTCCGACAGGAAATAATTTTGCATTAGCTATTAGCGAAAATTAAGTATAAAGACGAACATACATGCATGAACTGTTATTGGAAATATCATCAAGCATTATTACAATTAAATGATACATACATTGTAAGGAAGTCATTCGGCATATTTAAATATGTTTAAAATGGTTACAATAAAACTGGGAGTAGGTAATCAACATCACTCAAAAGGCTTTTTTGTTGTCAAACCAAATATCTCGAACATTAGGCGCAGAGAATGATTACCTACGAAATGAAATGGCATCTTCATTTTATTTGTGCGTAGAATAATGTAATAAGATCATATAATATGCTTCACGAGTGTCTTCATATTAACTTATCATACAAAAGTTATGTTATTATTGTAGTTAACTTTAGACCCAAGGTGTTTGACACATCGGCGAATTGTACATTTCTGTGCGTTTCCTACAACCTTCATGTTCGGGTGGGGTTAAAAATGACCAGCGCTGAATAATACAATAATCTACCTATTGTGTCGAACCAACACTTGTTAACCCATTATTATATTGGACACGCATCGAATATGCAATTTATTTTATGTCTGCGAGTCATTATTGCGAAAATAACACATTAGAACATGGCGGCTGTTTCATAAAAATGTAAATGAATAAAGGCGATTTTGCCAATTTTTTATGGGTCTGATTTTGTAGGCATATTGACAGTTTGTTTAATTTTTTTGATTGGTTTAAAACTCAAAAGTTATGGTTATGTATATATATAAGTTAGATATATGAAAATTGCAAGTAGAGATTTTTGTTTGGCGATGAAGTGTTTTTGTTTCAAAATCTTTTACTGGCCACGAAAATGTATACCTGTACAATGTACATCTAAATGTGTACTTACAAATTCACAAATAATTTCAGAAATATTAAACGAAATGTTTAACTTCAATTGATATATATTTTGCCAGTTGCTTAGATTAGTTTTTATACTGGCATAGTAAAAATTTTCGTTGGTCGCACTCATATTAAACATACTAAAGTTTAAAATCTTATATTAATAATAAATATTTCTTTGGCATTTTTTTCTTAATCTATCGTGATTGTTACAATACCTTACTAATTGAAAAGAAAATAATGCTTCTTATTAAATAACTGTTTTTTTCCAAACAACTTCTAAAGATAATCTGTAAATAATTGTACTCACTACATCATGAACTTTTATTTATTCAAGAGAGTGACTCATTGAATAACTCCATTATTCGTTGAGATCTTTAATGGGCACAAGAATAAATATAAATAGTTTATAAGTAGTTTCCAGAAAGTAGTCTATTACTACACTACTTATATCTGTAATGATGAAATTTCTTACTTTCTTTTTAGTTTTTATTCAAAACCCATTTCTATGTATATTTCTTTTGTCATACATTATAAAAATAACGTGCATATTATTTTGTCAATTTATATTTATGTTTGTGCAAGTGTGTTGCGAGGAATAGAATTATAGTATTTTTAAATAATTCTTTAAAGCACTAAGAAAGAAATGCGTTTCAATGAATACTTTTGGTATATTTTATAATGGGGGCACTTTCAGGAATACCTCCGGCCCTTTCAATAACATCTGGTCCTATAAACGAAAGTGTAAGTTAGAAATAAGGCAAGCATATTACTACAATGTCGTCAAAATATTGCTGAATCTATATGAAGGTTTTATGCAAAATAATCAATTCTCTCGTTTAAAAAAACAATGCTCGATTCGTTTCTTTCTATTTTACGAAGGAGTTAAGTATCTAAAAATAATTCAAAGGTATTTTTTTTTAATTACCATCGTCGTCAGAGCATCGCACAACTTCCACTGTTGGAGATAGGCCTCTCCAATCCTCTCTACTGCCTATCTTTGCCAGTTGTCAGTCCATATATATAAGTCACCTCTTATGACAGCTGGAACTGTATTCTGAGTGATAATAGGTTTTATGAAAAAATTGCTACAAAGAGAGTATATAAAACCATTTATATTATATATTTACAACAACTTTAAATTATATATATTACTTATAAATTATATTACATGCCCTTGACGGGCATTTTTCTGGACTAATACACAGGAATCTGTAATTGAAACCAAACTAAACGCGAACATGAGTTTATTCAAGCGTTATACCTAAATTAATTGAGTGAATCGAATAATACCGATGAGATCTAATTTCACGCAGAAATTGATCGTTAGCCATACAAAAGAGAAACCAATTAGTAATTTTAGCATATCATGTTTAATGCCCTTTAAATGTTTAAAAGTTTTCCAGTTACGTGAATCGTTAATATGTATAGATACTTTTCTGTCTTTGCAACTTCATGAACATTTTTAAGATTTATTCTTTCAACACTAAACTTATTTGTAGTGAATTAAAGTGAATTGTAGTGTCCTAGATAAAAGACGGGATATACCGGGAACAAAATAAAAAGTCGACACGAAACAATAGTCGTTAGCAGTGCGATGAAAGCTCAAGGCCAGTAAATAGTTCAGCAGTAACATGTCTTCGCAGTTATGTTTACTGAGACATTGAGAGGTCCTGTGCAATTAAGATATACATTCATTGAGAACTCCTTGCTGAGTAATAAATTAATACGTACAATATTATAAAGTATAAGTATATTGTTGTTTATATTGGCCCGTGGGGTACCGACAGACCTGTACCTGGTTTTGTAAGAGGCGGTATTGCAACCGATTCATGGTGGTATATCCATCCCAAATAGCGTAAATTATTATATACAAAAGGGTGGTAATTGTAACCGGCATCCTTGGTGCGAAGGTACAATCTGTGATTACGTATGTTTGTGCTTTTTTTGTTATAACCAACGCTATGAACAGTTTTACATACATTCTAGCTGCCCTTAAAAGCATATTTAAATTACTTAAGCTTTAAAATCTTTAAATACACTCTGTTTCGAAGTTCAATTGGAACGGAAATGGAACAGTACATTCACACTATTCGTTCGTTTTTTTTAAAGCAGGTGGAAAAGTTTATTTATTATCTAAGCAGTTTTTAAACATAAAATTTATTTTTATTGTAAAATCTATTTTTCGGTCAAGTAATCTCGCGTCAGATATCAGAAGTTATATCAAAGCTATTGAAACGATTTGATTAGTGACCAAATGGCATAAAAGTCATCAAACCAATTTTTTTACTGGAATAATAGGTATTTTTTAAGTAAAAAAAAACCACTGCAACTTGTTTCGTAGTTATCATAATACTTCAGGAAGGCGATCAGCAAATAGTTTGGAAATCTGTGTGCTAGATTATATGCAAGCTTATGAATATTTAATTTAATATGCATAACGAGATTTTTTTGATAAATTCAAGCTATTTACTATGCTTCAATGGCTTAGGATTACGAATAATGGTAGATTGTAAGGTAGGACTTAGAAGTTTATGTACTGTATGAATATTTATTATAAGCGACGTCGAGCTATACTCGTTAGCAAAGAGAGAAAAACGATTAAACAGTTGATTCACGTGGACGTTCAGTGTCCCATGTCTTCTACAATCGACTCCGTTTCACGGCGGGCGGGTGCTGCGGAGGACGACAATACTGCTCACTGAATTTATGAATATAACCAATTCGACTAGCTGGAACGGAATATTTTTGTGATTCCAAAAATCCAGCAGTCAATTATTTAAAAATAGAAGCCGCCGGGACTTGTGCACAATGATAGTCTTCTTGTACGAAGGTTTTAAATGGTTAAACCTGTTTTTATTATTAAAATATTAAAAAATGATCTATTATATTTTATATACACCATCATCATCATTATTTTAGTTATAAAAAGTCCACTGCTGGACATAGGCCTTCCCAAGTAATCTCCAATACGACCGCTTGTATGCGGCCTGTGTCCAGAGCGATCCCGCGGTTTTGGTCAGATCGTAGGTCAATCTTACGAGCGGACCCCCTACGCTGTGCATGCCGGTACCTGGTCTTTATTCCAGAACCTTACGACTTCACCGGCCATCGGCTCTGCATACCGAATGCCCTGCCCACTGTCACTTTAAATTTACCAATCCGCCGGGTTCTGTTACGAATCTTCTTGAGGCACAGAGGTATGTCGGACGAGAAGATGTTTCGCAGTTTTCCGAACGCTGCCCAGCCGAGTTGGATTCAGCAATTGACCTCTTTCTTGATTGACTATTGACCTTCTATATACATATAATAGAAATAGAGTATAGTATGGAATTGCCTATATATTATTTTTAGCCCTATGAAACTTACGAGTCTGGTAAAATAGATTTGTTATTTGTGATAAGAAAGTAAAATTATTTTATCATGCAATAATATTATGTCGTTGCAAAAGTTGAAATGTGGCCGTGAAGTATTACGTTATAACATGCCTTCCCTCTTTCTTGTAATAAGACATGTAGTTCTTATCTAAAAAGGTTATTCAATATAATGAAAAAACACAGTTTAAAGACCTTTTAAGTACAATGCACTCAATTGTTAGTGACTAATTTTGTTTTTCACCTATGGATTAACAATAAGGGTTTTTTGACAATGACATTTCAAATATTTGCCACTTGAAATTGAAGCCCCTAAAATAACGCCTTTTAAAGTTTTCACATAAGAATAAAAATGATTTCGCTGATTTTTTTCTTGTTAAGCTGGTTATTGTTAGGTTAGGCTATTTGTGATTTTTGTTTTATCTTCTATTTTTTTGTTAAAGAAAATTGATAGTTTTTCATTATAATTTATAATAAATTTTGTTAGAAGTGGAACAGGAAACTCCGCATACGTTATACGTAGCGAATCTTTTGCCAGATAAACTTTGCTGGCAATTTATATTAGTTTTTTTATGTTTATGTAGTTGCATTATTTTCCCAGTTATTTTAGGTTAATGAATTTCATTGGAGAAATAGATAGTTAAGATATAAATGTTAAAATGTCATTTTGTATTTTTGATATGTGATCTACAGATATGGATCCTGTAAAGTTTTATTACAATGCCGGCCGTGTAAATGAGTAACAGCGATAATAAAATAAATCCATGTAAAGGGCCGAATGGGCTTGGTTTATAACGGTAATTTTTTTGTTATTCAAAGGTAGCTTTGTGTGTATAATGATAAGATTTTGACTTATTTCATCAATTTTCCCTTTGGCCTGTTGTAAAAACATTATTTCCAGTTCCGTTTGTCTTACATTTAATAAGTTTTGCTACGTAATCATTAATGCCAGCTTATCCTAAATAAGGATTGAACAATATTAATCTTCTGAAGCCGGGATCCAAACCCAGTACATCCCTAATGCAAACTTTACTTTCCACCCCTGGAACAGTGTCGTCTTTAGACCACACGAAACTCAAAGTTTGAGAGTAAATTATTGTTGTATCCGTATATTGCAGATTAATTAAAAGGGAATTTGGGGAATATAAATGTAATACAAGAGAATAATTCATAAAACCTGAAAAGTAAAAATAAACTAAATATTTATTTATTTATTGCTTCAAACTTGTAAAAGTTGTTGATAATTACTTACAAGATCAAAGAGGTGGTGCTGATATCACAGCACAACGGTAGTCCCCCGGTAAGGGAAAGATCGAGTCGAGTCGTTACTTGCAAAATTCGAGTTCAAGTCCCGCCGAAAGTCTGGGACGAAGTTATTTTTTTGGTAAATATTATTTATAATTTTATAATTCAGCATTTTTCAATGAAACCTCCAAAGAATAATGGATTAAGGCAACCTTATACAAAAGTGCTTATTCATCAGTATTCGAATTCGTAGACTTTAGATAGATTATAATAAAGTTGGAAAGAAAGTTAACGAATCAGTGCAATTAACATATCTGTAAAAAGATATATTTAAACTAAATCATATTGAATTAAGCGTTTCCCATTTAGAATATCACAGGCAATTATTCGGCGCACCAAACGAGCTCCGAAAAATGTCGCCATTAACCGCTTATTTATCGACACCTATAAAAACTTAAAAAAAACGAATAATTTTCGCCAACATTTCCAACTTTTATTTGGTAATACCCAAGAGCAATTCCTACTTTGTTTACAAATAAACTTGGCGTTGAAATTGGGAAGGAAAAAGCTTTTGAAAGAGGATAGGTAAATCGATTTATGCAAAACAGATAGCGCTTTTTGTATGCAAATTTTTGTTGATTTCACAAAGATTGAAATCGTGGTATTGTGAAATGGAAAATATTGATTATCTACTGACAATGAACAAGTATCAGATTTTGTGATCCTTATTGTACTGTGAATTTTAATCATAAACGTTTGTTTTCTACAGTTAGGTTGTTTATAATTACAGTGCGGATATTTTGTGATTGAGCTGTATACGAACGATGGTATTCAAGGCTGGTTGTTCGTAATGTAAGGCTATATATTGCTATACTATATAACATATAATTTAATCGTAATATCAAAACAACATCTAAAATGTACGGTAGTATGTAGTACGGTACTTAAAACAAAAAAGGCGCTTTAAATTTTTCTGTCTGTTTGAGGTAAACTTGGGAACGGCTGGACCGATTTTAACGGAACTTTCATAACAAGATAGCTTATGTTATATTAATTGCCGAGTACTGGCATACTAGAATAGTACCTCCCCCTGTATCAGGTGTTGTAAGAGTCGACTAATGTACTAGACCCAACAGATGGCGGTATTTCCATCTGAATTAGTGGTTTTTATTGCACAGTGTGGAGATGTGCAGCAGCTATATCTCGACAATCTAGATCTAGTTACAAAATTATTTATAAAATATCCGTAATACTGATTCGGGCAGGCGACTTTGCCTGTGTAAAATTTATATTGCCCCTCGCGGGAAATTTTTCAAGATCAAAGTAATGTGTACCCACTCCTAGGGTTCAAAGCTTTATCAATATCGATTCACCGGTAAACCGGTTTAAACCAGTTAAACGTTTTCTTAAACCAACGACCCTTGACGCATAAGAGACACTATTGAATACGTCACCAGGCCAGTCTTTTATAACATTTCGTTAGATAATATCGTTATTCTCAAGAACACATCCTTAATTTATAATTAAAAGCCACTTCGCTTATCAAGGCCATTAGAAAGGAATAGCGTCAATGTTGTAGTGGCTCTAATATTGACATACACGTGTCTGAGTTCAGTTTCTGGCCAATTAAAAGTTTTAGGTATTTCAATGGCCTCCCTTTTTGATATTGTTGAATACAAATTAAGTTTTAATAATTTCTGTTAGACGGTAAATAATAGACGGTTATAAATAACATTTTTATGTTACTAAAGGGTTGGTGCTTTATCAAAGGTTTTATTTAAAAGGTAAAGTTCATTCATGGATTTTCTATAATCACACTAAAATTATAAAGGTTGAATTTTGTAAGTGTGTATGTTTGTTACTTCTCTGGCTACGTTTAAACGGCTGGAGCGATTTTAATAAAATGTTGTACGGAGTTAACTGACACCCTAGATTAACACCAAGGCTGAGGTTTACTACGGTAAAATATTTTATTAACATGGGAAAATCGATGACAATTTATTTTCTCTAATAAACTGTGGGTAACACAGTGAGGTACGGTTAGTAACTGAATAAACGAAACTGTCGAAAAGGAAACTTTGATTGCAATTGTCACAAGTCGGAACCTATCCAAACAGTCTCAGAGCACGAAAACATTAGTCATGAAGCTGCAAAACGAGACAGGCCGGCCACCGTTCAAGGAAATGGATCATCCATGACGAGGGTCAGTCAGCTAGTGCTGTGAGACTGTTGCTACTAAACACATAGAAGAATGTGATTGGGACAAAAATAGGACGAGTTTGGGTATCTTGGTTCGAGTTCAGTCATATAGTTTTCTTTTCTGCATTAGTTAACGAGTTATTTTTGTAACATGAATTATATTTTATTTATTTTATTTAAGTGTATATTATTATAAAACAATAAACTGACCCAGCTAATGTTTTACTGTCGTATTGCACCGCGAAATGAGTCAATTGTAAAATATTGTCAAATGACTGACATCTGTGCCAAACGACATCAGATTACTTTAAAAAGAAAGTATTGAAGTTGTCTTAAATTTCCCGCGCAATTTCCATGATGCCGTGGCGAAGGAAAATAGGAATGCAATTATATAATATTAACAATAAATTCCCATAACATTTCATACATTGACCTAATTCCGTGTTAAGTCGCTTAAAGAACTTGTGTTACGGACGCCAGACAATAGAGTAATCACAAATATACAACTTTAATACATATATTTAACAACCAGACACAGAACAAACACAAGTATCATTATATAAATATTTGTTCTGGGTAGGAATCGAACACACAACCTGGCGCACAAGATAAGATCACTACCAGCCATGGCGTCGCCATAATCAGTGCACCATGTTCGCCAGCGAACGCGTGTACTCCCTGCCCCATCGAGCAATACGCTCACGGGCTCACACTTCCGTCCTCTTTTGCAAAAAATAACTTCATTCTTAATGTCCATCCAAGCCTAGGTCGGGTCCTCGGGTGACCGCGCCATCGATCCCACTCAGATCCCACGAGCCTTGCGACATAGACCGTAACCAAATGCACGATCGCCACCGCGGGGGACGGAGGTGAAAGTCGGGTACAGGGTCGCTCATAAATGAGCCACCTCTTTCCGTCCTTCGGTGGCGCTGGAATTGATGTCAGAGTAGACCATTAATAGGTTAAAAAAGACTTCGAACTTATGGTTTACTAGCATGGTTCGCTCTGCGGTTTCAAGTGCATAGTTCTCGTTCCTATAAGAATAAACAATAATAAAACCTGGTTAACCTAACCTGGGTAACCTGGTTATTACTTATAACATCAGCTATTTGCAAGTAAAAGGTCGTTCTAGCCGTTTCAGAGAATGTCCGGATCAAATAGACAGATAGACGTATATTTTTTAAGGACGGATGTAAGTATGCTGTATACTTTCATCCAAATTAAGTGAAAAGCTGTTTATTTGAAATTACAATTGGTATGTTTGTATAAATAAAGGAATTATTAAATATCTTTTCAAGGTAATGAGATACAATAGAAAAAACTATTTTTGTTTGTACCTTGGTTTTCCGTTTGTTCCTTTATTTATGTATATAACACATTGGCACAATTTCTCCATTTCTTACGGAGGCCTATGTCCAACAGTGGAATACCAATGACTAATTGGGATATAAGCTATCCTATCTCCCAAGTTTCATCAAACTGTCAGAGTTAGCGAAAATTGTCCATTAAAATTTTATGCTATTCATACAGTCGTATAAAAGTTTATCAAGGACAAACAACGTGACACGAAATTTTCAAATATAAAGATATTACTTGTATATTTTTTTGATGTCTGAGTGTAAGTGGAACATTTGACTATTGCGACATCGGGTCAAATAAAAAAATTGCGAAATTTTGTGTATACTACTCGGCTCAGCGGGACACGTCCTCAGAGAGCAGTAAAACGGGACGTCCCGTAAATGTGCGACAACTGACAACATTAGTCGGGACTCGTGATACCGATTTGCGCACCGATACTGCGAGCCAGTTGGTGCACGTACTTTGACTACACGGTAAACCTCGTAGATACTCGTGTACCTTCAACATTACCTAATACATACGGATGTACGGTGGGCAACAGATCAACAAACCCAAAACTGTCAAATTTTTACAGTCAATTTAGAACTCAATGCCTCGCTGTTATAAATTAATGTCGAATGCGAAGTTTTGATAGATTTGGTGAAGTTGATCTGTTGCTGTGTGTATATGGAAATATTTATTCACCGTCACTTGCGAAAGGTGCTTGGAAAACCTAGGACGTCCGAAATGGTCAATATGTTTTTATTTTTGCATGCTGTGTTCTTCTTAAATGTTTGTTACATTTATTCTTAAGATATAGTCGTTTTTTTTGTACTACTTAGTCAATGTAAGCAAACGCTGTTGAATAAATAAATTCTACTTTGGCTGTTGAATTTAATGATAACTAATCAGACGGGCCCGACGGCGCAGATGTTAGTGATGATATTTACATGATGAATATTTATATTTGTTCTGTGACTGGGTGTTATTAACATATAGCTAAATATTATATATGTAATTCTTCTGTTGACTTATATACGTAACACGAGTGCTTTAAGCTATTTATCTCGGAGTCAGGTTAAACTATGAGATTGTCGTGAATTTATTAAAGACAAATTTAAACATCTATATTATTATTTAAATACAAAAGTGCGTATTACCATTTCACGACGGGGACACTTGTCCCAGCCTTGACTTATTCAGATGGACATACCGCCATCTGTCGGTTCTGGTTCCTTAATCGCCTCTTAAGACATTTGGTAATGTTCATTCAAAGTTGAATCATAAATAGGCAGCTTACAAAAACTTGATTTTGCATAATAAACATTCAGTTAGAAAATAACTACTTGATCAGCAAGATTTCACGCATAATTAGCAGAGAAAACTTGTCCATAAGCAGTGTACTAAAAATATTTTGACCAAAATCACAAATGGATTGTTTTTGTTGAGAAATCGGTAATGTACGTTAAATCATAAGTGTAGTATCAACTGCAACGAAAAGGCTGGTTTAGTTGGGTTAGAACTGCGATCACAACGAAAAATAAAAGGAAAGAGGAATTTTGCCCATAATTGCCACGCTGGGCAAGAACTGATGGCAATCGCATAGCGCAGCTTTTGCGTCGGGGATGCGCTGCCTGTCGTCTACCACCCTATGCATTCTGTCACCATCTCGGATGGATATACCGCCATCTGTCTGTTCCGGTGCCTAAGTCGCCTCTTACGATACCTACTGTGTACGGTACAGAAAGAGATACTATTCTACTCTGCCGGTTCCTCAAGGCAAACGGTTGAAATATATAATATATTTTATTAATTTACACTTCTGTTAAAAATACATACCCAAAAAAACAATATCCGCTCAGTAAACAAATTGAATATTTTTGTAGAAAAATGCGACCCATTTTGAGCATGACAAGTAAAGTATTTTTGGTGCTTTTATTTGCAGCTCACAATGGATTTTTTGCTTAACCTCTGAGTGTTTACCGAAATTAATGATACCAGATCAGCTCAGCAGCTCACATGCTGAAAAAAAAATTATAGCCATTCAGAATGACATAAACTGCTGATTGATTTTATTGCAATCTATAACTGCTTACAGATAATACTGCTTATAGAAATACGAATAATATGCTAACCATTTAAATAACACCCTTAAAAATATATAAAACATACTATTTGAAATCACTTCTAAACAAAGCACGTCACTCTAGACGTATCTCTTAGAAGTATTGGTTTCAAAAGCCGGCTCAGTTTGTATGATATACAAAGTTGGCGCTTGTAAAGCTTTTCTCATTATCGAATCGAAAAAATCATTTTCTCATTCATGGTATAAGTACGATTGGTGGAATTAATCACGCGGTTTGTAAAACAATAGTTTCTGTTTACTTTCGTCACCGCATACCAATTAGTTACTACAAAATGTATACAGGTAGATCCGAATTGTGCCAGATGTTGTAAAAGGCGACCAAACTGACAGATTGTGCTATATGTATCCAAAACAGAGTAGCTTAAATACAACAGGACTCTCGTCTCCCGGAACGAGAAGTAGTATTCTCGAAGTTTTCTTCTATTTACTTACTTCTTATTCTGCGTTCGCCACCAAGCTTGACCAGCACGAAGACTATGGTCAAAATTTCTCCTTTTTTCAGGAGAGGCTTATATTCTGCAGGAAGTTTTTTACGGCTGATGATAACGAAAATATCGGTATAAAACCCACTAATTCAAAGTAACTTCATTTACACTTACCTTTTATTTATGAAGGCTAAATATTATTGGTAAGAAGAGTCATTATTTTACACTAGGCCGAGTACAAAGCGCGGCAATTATTTTTTAAACTTTGCTTTGATTAGGGTCTATATCCTGCGAAAGGATTTGTACGGCTACTTTCATGATGATGATGATTAAAATGCTGGTATAATACCAACTAAATCAAAGAAACTTCATTAACGCTTCCCTTTTATTTATGAAGGCCAAATGTAAATAGGTACAAACAAAGAATCATTTATCACTCCAGGCCGCATTATATTGTAGGTGCGTCCATCTTTCAATATTTCATTTCTTCCTCTCGCTAGGTAAATTAGGAACCGCTAAATCCTTTGGAGGTGATAAATCTCTGTCGATTTCGTCAGGCTACACTTTTATTTCTTTCCTTTTACTTCGGGTTTCTTTTGAACAAAGTTATGCGGACGCTTACAACGGACTTACAATTTGGGGTTTGGTTAAAAAGTTGAAAATTTTTACATTGTGCGGCATAAGTGCATTATAGAACAATACGTTTTGTTTTTGTTTAAGAATAAGGAAGTTCGACAGCGATTTGATGTTGGTAAAGTTATCAATACATAAATAGATAAATCTGTTGACAATATCTGCGTGAATCATACGTTTACGTCGGGCAATGTTTGTCAGTCGACTTTTATTAACGGCGATTGCTATTACACTGTTTCTTTTAATTAATCCATGGGATTTTCTCCCTATGGTTTTTGTAAAAAGGTTCCTTTAATCCTAACCATATTTGCTATATTCATTCTGATTAATTGCTGGTGATACAAACTTTTAATGTCGTATTTTGTAACTTAGACTGACTGATAATAAAGTTTATTATTTTATTATATTGTTAGATTTATAGCCTACCTAGATTACGTGGTATATTTTGTACGAAGACAGAAGCACACATATGAGACTGCTTAAATTAATTCTAAATTATTTCTATATAGTAGGTACTAATTAATATATAATATTAAACCCCTTTTTTAAATATCCACGAGAATTACATGACGTATTAAAAATACGCACAATTCCCATGCGGTACTGGAGCTGTGCGGTACCAGAAAATTAGAATAGTACCTCTACCTATACCAGGTGTCGTAAGAGGCGACTAAGATACCAGAACTGGCAGATGGCGGTATATTCAAGCGCGTAACAGTGTAGCTCAAAAACACAGGGCAAAGATATGCAGCAGAATCCTCCTGGCGAAGCTTTGCAATTATAGGCAAAATAATCCCTTTCTTAGAGAGGCCTTTGTCCAGCAGTAGACCTCCAATAGCTGATGTGATGACAATTGATTTCGAACTCTTTTAATTGTCGATGGTGATAGAAATTCCATACTCATATACTTGTGCATGAGTTTTATAATCAACTTTGACTCGAAATTCGGTATTTTAGCAAAAAAGTAAAAACATTTACTTCTTTAGAGCTGGAATGGTTAAATGCTAAGGATTGAAATCTGAGATAAGACTCTGAATAACAAAGCACTAGTGTTATAATTATCAGACAATAGAGGATTTAAAAATATTTAGTACTTACATATGCAATTAGTGTTTAGTCATACTAACCACTTTAATCTGAAATATCTCCTGTATAGTTAAGAATAAAAATTTATAAATTAATTTAGTTGACAGCTTGGGTTTTAAAAACATTCATATGTTTTGTTTCTTTTATTTTCATAATATTTTTTTCTTAAGCGTTGCGTATTATCGCATCATTATTATTATATACCATTATTATATTATTTAATTATATATAATATAATTACCAGTACGAGTTCTATCGAGCCACCAATGCTGCGGAAACAGCTCGAAGGATTAATGATATGCAGGGCGCTGGTTTCGCAAAATAATATATGGTCTGTTTTTGGTTTCAAAGTTTTCGATTTGGAAATTACAACCTTTAGAACGTGGAAGTCCGGAGGCCAAACTGGAAAATGAAGAATTGATGAGGCAATTGGGGAAGCGGATCCATCACAAAGCACTTCAGAAATAGCTGCAGGCGATGTATACCCCATGGATTCAGTGAATCGAACTTGCAAACACGCGTTGACTGCTGTATTCCTTTGTGGGACTGACAAAATAATGAAAGGATTGCAAATCGAACCATTACTTGTGATGAACAGTGAAAACTGTTCGATAATCGGAAGCGCTCTTCGCAATGGCTGAACCCTGGAGACCCAGCAAAATCCTGCGCTAAACGAAAATTGACTCAGAATAACGCCTTCAAAGAGTTTTTTGATTTTTGCCCCCATGGTTATTTTAGTAAAGGCATCAATTGACCAATGACATGGCAAAAGAGCAAATATAATAACGCTGCACATTTTAAATAATACAACTTAATTTCCAAAAAAAAAAAAACTTTATATTCCTCCCGTATAAAACGCCAATTGTATCTTAGAATTATAATACCTAAATAATACACAAACCTACCTAAATATAACACCCAGGGACAGAACAAATAAAAATGTTTATCACATACATTTTTGTCCTGTTTCATTACATCGATCCTTGCATTAGGTAAGGACTCCGGCTTTTCAACATGATTGTCAGTTTAAGTCTCTCTTTTGTTATTTTAATATCAAGTACGGCGTTATACATAAATATATATATTTCTAAGCTTTAGTTTACTCATAGAAATTTTTCACAAAGACTTCCAATATGGATTGATTCGCTCTACCATGGTGTTCATATAGTGCGGTCGATCACAACACATTATTTACCGTCAGGCGTAGCAGCGGTCCTATTTGTCCTGGAATTGCATTGTTCTGGGACACCTGGAATCTGGATTCGGTTAGCGGCACCCCTTCGGAAGGAGATTTGTACGCTATTCGAGAGAAACTGTCGCTGAGGCGAAAAGCCTGAAAAATATAAGGATTTGCTGTGTTGTATTTTATTTATTTATTAGATTTGTAGTGCTTGCTGGTTTACGTTATATGATGTATTTTTAAAATAAACAATAAAAGTTAAATGTTTCGTGAAAAGTAAATAAACAAAAAAGATAAACTAAATTATTTAAAGTTTTAACGTTTTATATAGACAATTCTTATCTATATGCTACTTATATGAAACATCTAAATAATGTTATAAGTAAGTTTTGAGGGTTTGGATGAGTATTGGCTTGAAGAAATATATAAATCTCTTTCTATCTAGTGTATATGAAAAATATTCAGTGCCTAGGAACTGCCCAGTTCACAAAGTTATGATCATTGCCCACATTGGTTACATTATAATGCTTTCAGTTTTTACAAATAATATTTTCCAAGCAAGCAAAGTCGTGAGCAACTGTTAGTATTTAATTTCTTATGAGGTCCTTCCAGTTAATATTCCCTTACTACTTACTAATTTTAATTAACAGAAGCTTAATTAGGATTCAGGAAAAGTGAGGAATACAATTGAATTTTTCTTTGATACCAGTTGCAATACCGTGCATTGTAATTCGTATGAACGGTACCTACGCATTTCATAGTAGGTGTTTGCATGTATTTATAACTGTTAGAGCATAAAAGCAGTAACACTTTCATGATAGCCTAGATAAAATAATAACATTGTCTCCTCTCCTAATTTGAAACTTTTGTACTAAACAGAATCGTTTATTTTAAAGTTTAACTCAATTCCAAGCGAATTAGTTGAGACAAGATCATATCTTAGCAAAGTTGTGTAAAATTCGAAGTGCCATCGGGAAGGGATTAGAGAGTGGATCACAACTTCCACGATTTTATTAACTTTCTTTAGCTTATATATTCGCGAGAGGAATAATCTTTAAGCGACATTACTGTATACAAACTTCTGTATTCTCTCATTTTAGGAGATTGGATAAACAAGTCTATTATGTTTCAAGAGTAAAATTGATGTTTGTATTGGTCATTAAAAACAAACTGGTAGTGGTTTTGAGGACAAATATGATCGCAAACATTACTGTACCAAGTAATAAAGGTTCTAATAGAAATATTAACAAAGAGTTCGTATTTTCTACTCAATATGGGTGTATTAAGATGTCCAGTGTCTAATACATTCAAAACTGAATGATGAGGCCAGAAAATTCATAATATTTCATAGGATTAGTGAATCACTGAAACAAAGAGCTCCATTAATTAGAAGCACAAGAAGAAAGTAAAATGAAATAGAATTAAGTAAATTTTAAACTTTATTTTATAAGATTTCTTTGTTTAAATATTATCATAAGTTATGGTAACACTAAATTCTTAATAAATAGTAGGTTTGTGTACCTATTGTATATCAATTGCTATTGTTAAGATAATGACTTTATAATAATTATTATAATTAGGGAAAATAAAAAAAACAATTAGATGTGTTAACAATTGCCTAACTTTTATATTTACAGGTATTATCAAAATTTTGGTTCTCATTATTCATTGTTTTTATAACGCAATTATCAACTATCCCATTTTTTTTATTACTGAGGATATTATAATTAAAATGAAAACTCTTATGCTCTCATGGCTATGTTGAGACTTTATTACCAATAATAATTTACGAAACAATCATTCACAAGCAAACGTACTGTGTATACTTTCTTCGTTAGAATTTATGTTTGGATTTATCGATAGGTATAATAGTCCATGTAAAATCAATGCTATAAAGTCTTTTTAAATATTTAGAAAATTTAATATTATAATGTTAACTTTATAAAGGGATTTTAGGCGCTTTTCAATCATGTGAAATTGATCTACCAAGTTTACAAGTTAACAATTTTTACTCCATAATACTACCTTTATATAATTATATAAACTCCCACACCATCCCATTCATTGACCTGATTCCGTGATAAGTCGCTTAAAACACTTGTGTGACGAACATCACACAAAATATCAGCATACAAGTATTTTCCTGAGTAAGGATCGAACCCACTACCTTTGGCGCAGAAGTCAGGATCACAACCATCTGCGCCATCGGGACACTCAATTACTTATGTAATATAAAAACAAATTCACAATTTTGAGGAAACAATAATGTAAAAACGATTTACGGAATTCCTTTACTTTATTTGTTAAATGGTGGATGGAAAAATGCTCTCCGGTCGGAGATGGTAAATTATATTTAGATATTGGAATACTTTAGATATTAAAATTAATTTCTGATTGATTGGAACAACTATCAATCTATATAGGATAGTATGTGGTTTTACAACGAGGTGAAATCATAGGTACGGGGGAGGGGAATGGAGAAGGTAGGAGAGAAGTACGCTAACAAGTTGGTCTCCGTGTTTGCGATGTTAGCCTCTAGTTGGATGGAGTTTACGGGCTCCATTATAAAGACACCTATTCACATGAACAAATGCAGCGTAAATTTAATATTATAGAACCCGTGCGGCGAAGTTTACAGACAGGCAAATATTCTCAGACGGGACAGTTATAGAAAAATATTATTTTTAATGTATACTCGGTTGTGTTAAAAATCTTCTTAAAGACTTACCCAAGGTAAAAACCTTTCGGTAAGTTAAGAAAATATCTATTAAAGACAGAGTAAATCTTAGTCTACTGAGATTAATTAAATAAATGTTTAACCTAATATAAGCAAATGTTTTACTTGATTTTAAAAGCATTATTATACTAATTTTCTAAGTATATTAATAAGTAAGTTATGATTACTTATTTAGTGCAGGAAAATATAGATTTTTTGGATTCCATAAATTTTATGGATTTTAATTCATTAAGTCATTTTACTATCTGATAACAAAGTACTTACATTAAGTCTAGGTAAAACTATGAGTTAATGCTAAAATAGAATTGAGTGGTGTTTTTTTTAGATTCTTAAACCTGAACTGTAAAAGAAGAATCAGCTTACAGATGTACCCGGCCCTATTCAGAAAACATTTATTCAACCCTAACTTTTTATGACTCTCTTCAACTATAACCGAAGCGAATATTTCGCTTATTTCCGCGAAAACTATTTTAATTTCATTCCTGGAGCTTTTCACATCATAACTGCTTTACTTTTATTGCCTTTTTTGGCATGAACTGGCTAAGTGCAATTTCAATAGTCATCGGCAGATTTTGGTAGATGCAACAAAATAGATGTTTTGGTTGAAATACAGTGTCTGTTAACAACAAATTATGTTGATTTTAATTCAATGGGGTATTTGCAGAGTAGCATAGTAACTACATCTGTATTAGGTGTTGATTTACTAGACTACTAGAGGTAAACATTATATAAAGGTCGTCTGCATTGAAACCTTACTTTCACCTGTTCCAAACAGAAGTCTATGCATTACAGTGTTCTAGTTTAAAGGCTGAGAGCTTTATTAGATTAGCAGTGAAATTACTGGGGAATGTTGTCAATGTCAAAAATCTTCAAAAATTGTTTTACGTAATACTTGAACGTTCACTTACATTAAGCGTCACGCATCATCCGCGATATATACGCCTATATTTATTTTACTGGAAGAACACTTGAAATATTGTACACTAGCAGAGCTCCGCGGTTTTACTCCCGATATTCAGAGGTTTTTGAGTTTTTCTGTTACAAAAACACAAATCCTGTTTACATAGTTCTGTTTTAGTAAGCAGTCACTTTATTTATTTCTTAAATAAAACATAGCTTATGTTGCTCGATAAAGTAGTAGATCTCTAATTATATTAAGTAAAGAAAGAATTTTTTAAAGCGATTCAGTTGTTTTTGATCTAAACCGAAACAATCAACCGAATCTTTTCTCTTTATAACATTAGTATAGATTAATTATTGCTATGATGATTTCACGATCAGGTGGTGGGTATCTTGTCAATTGATAAATCTCCAGGATGTCGCAGTGTATGCCACGGTCTTTCAAAGCCGTAACATTGCCAGACGAATAGAACGGTTCTGAGAATCAACATAAATACATATACTATAATCGTACTATTCTATTCTGTGCCGTGAGGTACCTGCAAAATAGAATAGAACCTCCCACTGCACTAGGTGTGTAAGGGGCGAGTAAGGTACCAGAACTGATAGATGGCGGTATATCCATGCGTAATAGTGCAGTTCAAATGCACAGGGCGGGGTTGTGCAGCAGCATCCCCGTTGCGATAGCTGCGCTCTGCGATTGACAACACGCTTGCCCAGCGCGGTAATTATGGGCAAAAAATCCTCCTTTCTTGGAGAGCCTTATGTCCAGCAGTGAACTTCCAATGGCTAATATAATAATATTATAATCGTGCCCTATTATCAACATTAAATTTAGCTTCATACCGATGTGCTGTATTGACAGCATTTTATTTATATGTACAACCAAACCAACCAACCAAATATTGACATTCATTCATATGTGGTATTCCCTACTTTAAATATAGAAATATTTTAATACGCAAGAACAGTGTATGAATTTGAATTCCTTTGATATTGCAATATATTGGGAAACTGAATAATCCAGACTTGCAGTTAAACGTAGGTACCATGCACGAAACCTCAAAGTATATCGAGGAACATTGAGGGCGCATGCATTATTGACATGAGAATCGATCTTGCGCTCGCAAGGCGCGTGCATTTCGGGGATTCAATATGAATATTTACACTATAATTTATGAGTACTGTGACAATGGACTGAACTTATTAGCTATAATTAACCGTAATCTGTACACCGCACTTTTATAATTGAATATGTATACTTTCAATGTAATAACAGACTTATCAATATCTTTGAATATTTTTAAAACTATTGCAATTTACTTAAATATTATTTGTTTTATAAGTTTCTCAATTTATTTAAAGTTATAAGTCAATTATTTTGTGCAACAAGATATGGCCAGTATTTATGTATATTGTGTCTTATGTTTAAGTTATTAATATTTTTTTGAATATTATCGAAATTAGAATAATAATAATCCATTGCAGACAGTTTTAACTTTACTTATACTTTTTATCATTTTGCTTGTTATGCTCACCTTATTTGTATTATATAATTATAATACACATAATGTGAGCATAACCCAGGACGATACAATTTACGTAGAGAAAAATATAACAATGAAGGCACTAAAGTCCTGGCTTATTGAATGCAATAATGAACCAATTAAGAACCGTCAATGTAATAAATATTCATGTGGGCTCCATTCATCTGTCGAAAAATATAAAAATAAAAACTCTAATTAATTTGTTTCAAGTCATTGACTTTGATTTAATAGAATAATGATTCATTGTTGAATAATCGCAATTGTGAGCAATCGCTCAAACAAATCAATCAGATTAGGCCGCCCTACCTGACCCTTGTGGGCCGAATGTGGATCGCTCGGGGTTTCCTATACACATAAATTATTGCTGTCATAAATCTTGGGACGCTAACTTAGAGTTGTCTGTACCATAAAAATATTTCTATTCATACCTCACGCCTTCTAGTGGGCGTACATATTTTTTACAGCCCTAGTGTTAGTTGCTGGCCAGCATAAAAATTAATGTATGTTATTGAAAAATATGCCGTGTGGTACCGGTAGAGTATAATAGATCTTCCCTCTGTACGAGGTGTCGTTAAAGGACTAAGGTACCCAAACCGACAGATGGCGCCAGATCCGCCCAAAGCAGTGTTTCAGCAGTTTTAATACAACAGGACGGAGAAGAACAGCAGCATTCCCGTCGCGAACCAACGATCTGCGCTTGCCACCATGCTTACCCAGCGCGACAATTATAGGCTAATTCCCCCTTTTTTAGGGAGGTCTATGTCCAGCAGTGAAAGTTTTGCGGCTTTGGTATTACTGAGGAATTAAGAAGGAATTTGAATATGCCTACAATTTATTCAAAGATCCCGTTTTGTTCAAAGCTTTTTTTCATTTAAAGTGACTTAACGCTTCGCACAGGGAATATGTGGGTAGTGGGTAACCACTGCTCATCATCCAGATGAATATGTCGAATCGTCTGTCCATTTTGTTGGTAATATCCTGCGCTGCACTCGTTGGTTCGTGGCCTCCATTCCAGAAACGTATGGCTCTATAATCTATAATTATGTCCCAATAATTTAACGTTCACGTTATCTAAGTTATAGGTCAAAATTCAATTAGCTTTTTTTAGTATCTAAAAACAGTAAAGCCTAAATTTAGCTAAAACAAATCACCGAGTGTTATACGTAATATATAATTATTTTTATCCGAAATCACAAACTAATATTTGACTAGCTATAGAAAATAGTTAACGTGCTCGTTGGTCCAAGCGATTTAGGAAGCCCGGCTTTATAAAAGTTTCCTAGCAAAAATGGAGGATTGCCAACATCTTTACCACTGTAATATAATGTTCAAAACTGAACCAGTGCCATAACAGTGTTATCATGTTGGTTATTGTTATGTGAAAAAAATATTCTATTCGTTTACTGTATAACTTTATTGAAGCTTTTCCTTCAGGATGACGGATTCGAGGCCATTCATGGTTATAATGAGTTCGTACCATTGTATGTATCAATGTAAATCATTAGGGCTCAGGATAAATAATTATATTATGATATTTGTGTTTGTTCTGTGTCTTGGTGTTAAAAATATGTATGTACCTATTCTATTTGTAATTCTTCTATTGTCTTATGTCCGTAACCCAAGTGCCTTAAGCGACTTACCACGGAATCAGGTCAATGTATGAGCTGTGTGAATTACTATATATATAAATCAACATTAATATTCATTATTCATTCATACGGTCCGCGTGATACTAAGATTTACCGGTTTTATAGCTATATATGCTTGTTTTATCATTGCAATATCACTAGCGGACTACCAGCCTGATATCATGTCAAATTACCCAGTACCATAGCCTCTCTCACCCTACAAGCCCGGAACCACAGTAATGCGGTAGAAATAAGTGAGTGAGGGACCAGTACAGGCGACCTTTGTGTGAGAGATACCTTAACTAGAATGTCAATTTTGAAACACTTTATAAAATATATATATATATATAACCTAATTGTAGTGAGTAAGATAAGTGACTGTCAATAATACATTATTCCTTCCAAGACTGTCGGTCGATTTCATTCAATGTTTGCTTAATATTTGTTATTTAAAGTAGAATACGAAGGTATATCGAACAATATGTGGGCGTGTTTCAACAACACGAGATGATTTAATTTAAAAGTTCTCATTATGCTAATTATATTTTATTTTTTTCGAATCAATAGAAGGTAGCCGTTAACTTAAGCAGGTGAAACTATTTTATTATAATAAAACTAGACAAACAAACTATATTTATCTTTTAATAAACTAATCTTTTTTAAACGCTTAAAAACGAGATTTATTTAACTATTTATATATTTTTTCACGTTACCTTGCGGTATCCATTTATATAATTAACCGCATATAAAGCCGTTAAAAATAATTTGTTTTGTATTAGATTATTAATTAACGCTTAAATCTACAATAATTGTTATTAAAAATCTAACTACTGTCTACTACAGTGTATTCAGCGATTATCCAACCGAACTTCAGTTTAATTTAATTTTTAATAGTTAGAAATAGCAGAGCGAAAGCACAATCTATTATTGGATATTGTCTAGGAAATATTAGGCAATATTAGTTGTTCAAAATCTGGCTAATGTCTACTGCGGTATATATGAGGATGATCAGAGGGACAGATCAGTTGATTTAAATCGAAATATTTGGAAATAGCAGAGCGAAAGCACTACCTTTTTTCGGAAACCTCATGTCAGATACACGACTATTGGAAAATACTACGTTACCGCTCCGATAATAGACTTTCGATTGCTTATATCAGATTTTGTTTTATTTACGATAACGACTGCATTGCGATGCGAATACATTGATAAACGGAAGGGGTTAAGAAGGTTAATAATGAGCAACTCTATGCTTGAGCGTTTCTCGAATGTCCCGCAAGGTATCCACATTGATGGTTATCATCAAACTGTACTTCTAGTAGTCTGCCTGATTTAGTAAAACTGAGCGTGCTTAACTTTTGTTACACGCAGTATACGCATCCAAATCTGAGCTACATATACTAGTGCGGTGTGCTATTATTCTAGGACCGTGGCATTTATGGATTGGACACAGCCATCCATGCATCCATATATAATAATTCTCGGTATTGACTACTACTAGGAGAGCATATTCAGTTGAAGTATATTGCTATATTTTTTGCTTGATTGCTATTAATAAAACAACTTTTAAACCGCTACAAACCGTTCGATCGGTGGCCGCGAAACGTCCAATAAAAATAGTAAATTAAACTGCAAAAAATCAAAAAGGTAGTATTGTGAGTTGTGTTCGCGTAAATGTTAGAAAATTTTATATATTACAATGTCTCGTTCACCTAAAAAATATATTTAGATATATTTAAATGCAATGATTTAAATGAACTGAAAGCCCAAAATTTTTAAAGAGGTTCTAACCAATTGAACTAGACTACCATTTTAATACTCAGTATTTTAATTAAGCATTTTAATCGCCACAAATAGATTGTAGTCCGGAATGTGCACACTATTCATCCTGGAAAGTGGAAGGTTTACATGAGGTAGATGTAGAGGTTTATTACTATCTATTTCTCTCACCATATAGCAGTGTTTGTTTTTCTGTATTAAGGTTTAAAGGGTGAGAGAGGCAGGGAAATTACTAGGTAATGTGATATTATATCACATGTACAGCAACGCTTTAGTGATATCCTTGTGATATTACGAGCGTCTATACACCGTAGTGACGCTTACTATTCCGCGGATTGTATGCTTGTTTGTAAATAAAAAAAATGTTACAGTGGAATAGAATTTTATCAGGCTTTTTATTTAAGAAAAAAATTAAGGTACTCGTAGGATAAAGCTGTATTTGTTAAATTTTTCAGAGAAATTTAGCGACGAGAGATCCAAACCCCGAGATCTTTAATACGTGATATGCTGTGAAGCGGACCAAATCGTAGATAAAAGCTAGTGGATTTATAATCGTCTGATAATAGTGGCAAATCACCGGACAGAAGATGTCTCCAATTTTAACCATTTCGAGGTACTACAGTTCACGCCAGGTTTTACGGCTTTGGCCTCATTTATTTTAATCAAACAGTGGTGTTCGAACCGCATTAGCTAATTGGATAGGATCAGAATTGGCGCTGAATTTTTTATCATTTTATAATAAAGTACTAACATCGGCCAATGGAATCGTGAAAGGTCTCAAATGTTATTATGTCTATATCTACTATTCATATGAGTTAATCGTATTTAATAAAATAATGTCAAAACACAATATTTTTATTAAATACGATAGCAAATAGGTATTTATAGTATGTATACATACTCCAAGAAATAATTCCAATTACATTTATTTTAAAAGAAATACTTATTAGATAGCCTTTAATTATAAACGGATTAAGATGTAAATAACTTTGTACTAATAACATTGTTATGAATACTAAGTTACCGGCACAACCTAGTCGCATATAATTATACGTATTGAAAGCACGTCTTGCGAAGTAGTACGCTCATAGAACACTATCTGTGTATACTTCCACTCACATCACATAACAATGCTTTTGTCGGAGCAAATTTAAAATAATCTTCATACCAGCCGTTGAAAGTTCCCTGCTGGACATAGGCCTCCCCAAAAAGGGGTATATATTGCTCATAATTGCGCTTAGCAAGCGGGTCGCAGAGCGCGTAGCTTTTGCGACGGGCATGCTGCTGTCCATCCCTGCACTGAGGGTTTGAGCTGTACTGCTTCGGATGGATATACCACCATTTTGGCACCTTGGTTACCTCTTACGACACCAGGTACAGAGGAGGTACTATTCTAATCTGCCGGTACCTAACGGCATTTTTAAATAATGTTTTATTTTAATTTTCCATTTCTAGTGAGACGAAGGTTAAGTCCAAACAAAATTAAATGCCAGGCCAGTTCAAAATAAAATCACCTGTATGCCCACAAGCCGTCTATTGTCGTGTTTTGAAAAGTGTTACTTCACAACCCAAGGTTAAGCTAAAATTAATCAATGTTTTATTTTGAGAGCTGCATTCCACAAATCCCTTGTCGCCGTGTCGGTATCGGCAGAATAGAATATTACCTCCTCCGTCTATTATAATACAACCCAGGTAGAATAGAAGTTCCTTCCACCTTAAAAGGCGTCGAAGGTACCGCACATACATAGCAGTTTAGCCACCCGAAATAGTTGAAAGCGGGGATGGCAGTAGTAATCCTGTCACGAATCTATGATCTACGATTGCTACAACCCTGCCTAGCGCGGTATCCTATCTATTATAAGCGTTCTAAGGCTGATATGGCGATGAGAATTTCCTTTTCTTTAATTTATTACCTGTTTAACCACATATAATGTACAAGAATAAACGAGCGAGTATGAAAAGACTAATGCGAGTAACTAAGCGAGAGAGGTATGCCAAGATCGGAACAATTTGAGATCCATAGTCTCTGCTTACCCCAATAGCGTGATTTATGTATATATGTACGTGATTTATGTATATATAAATGACTTGAAAGCGCGTCTTTGATATAAGGGCCGGATGCAGGGAATTCAATTTGCGAAGTACTCTTAACTAATAGCCTGATTTTGATAGGAGCACTAAGGAGATACCTAAAAACTAATCCGCTTTATTAAAACAAGTTCATCAATTAACCCAATTTGGGAAATTAACTAGACAAAATCAGCTCCCGAAGTGGTGAACGTGATAAATGAGGATAGATTAAAATAGATGTCGTCGTAATAATCGCACAAAACTTTCATCCAGACTTCTTAACTCCGGTCGCCATAGAAACTTTAGAACTCAAACGAGCGTATATTAACAAGGGCGTAAAGCATTTTGATCTTAAAAAGTAAAGGACGAAGCATAATCTAAAACAATTATAAGTAGTATTTAATGAAAACTATTAAACACTAACAAGAATGATATATATATATGTATGTATATATATATATATATATATATATATATATATATATATATGCTCTAAGATTGGCTGATCCTGATCTGCCCAGCATGGCAATTAAAATCAAAATTCTATGTGTACAGTCTACGGCTGCTTTGATGATCATGATATGTATACTATCTACTATACCTTTTATATTTTAAATTACGATTAATTTAATAGTGGGTAGCCTCTGCAACTAATTTATTGTTATTTAATGTATTATACGAATCCAGAGACAACCAATGAGTTTTATTTGCTGGCCGTTGACTCCCCTTCTCACGCCACAGTTTCATGTGTTTTATTTGCGAAGTAAATACACGTAACAAAAAAACCAGAACTCATTATTCTGCAAAGCAACGTTTTTACAACGTCAGCCTTATTTCGTATTTTCATCCGGTATTTTTGGCATGGTTTTAGCCGATATTATTTTTTTTTTAATTTAAGACCAGGTCGACAAATAAGTATACAGCTTGCGAAATAGAAAGTGTCCCAGCAGCTTGTAATATCACAAAGCCATCATTAGCGCATTGTCAATCTTGTGACTTGAGGATATTATTACCCGGTAATTTTACTGCACACCGGAAACAGAATATCAAACCAAAATACAATTCAAATTTGACGTTAGAAATTGGTGAGAGTGAGGTACTAATGCGGTCAAACTTTGTATAAATTTCATCGTTTACAATCGAAAATACATTATTTACAGCACTGCATACCTCGATAGATATCCTGCGTATTTTATAACTAAAAGATATTTCGGAAGCCACCGAGCGCTCCGGTCAGATGGAGTGCGCTCAAATATAAAGTTTCAATTTCCCGTGGCTCAGACGTGTGGTGCCTGCCCAAATGAACGCTTTGACCCACCCTTGTCCCTGACAATCTGAAGTCGCCGAATCTGGAATCTATTCTGCTTTTGATGCCTGACTCACAGATTGTCAGCCTTTTTTGAATTGTCCGTTGCAGTTTGAAACTCATTTCGTGTAACGTTTGATTGCGATAAATTGCCTATTCAGTAAAAATATGTAGATGATGGATTTTCAGCTGATTTAATGTCTGAGCAAAACTCATAGTTCGAGGGTATTTATACTTTTCAATGGCTTTAAAACGCGGGTTTATTTAATTATTTTTCGTTCGACATTTCGGTTATTTAGCGGCACCTTAAGTACTTAAGATTAACGAAAGATGTTGTGTCAGGATTTGAAAGTTAAAATTAATGCCTTTATCATCATCATCATACCAGCCATTGGGAACTTGCTGGACTTCTGTGAGTGCTTTTTGCCCATAATTGCTGCGCTTGGCAAGCATATTGGCAATCGCAGAGCGCAGGTTTCGCGACAGGGATGCTGCTGCCCACCCCCACCCTGTGCATTTGCACTATGCCGCGATCTATCGGATCTGTCGTTTTCCATCTTAGTCGCCTCTTACGACACCTGGTGCAGTGGGAGGTACTATTCTACTCTGCCAGTACCTCACGGTACTGCCTTCATAAATTTTTATTTGTTTTGGGAAATTAATTTTTAAATTCGCATTCGCTTTGAAGCAGTAGGTGCTGTCAGTAACGTGTAATCGAATCGAAGAAATCGAAACTTCGAGAAAAAAAAAATTAAAAAGTTTAATAAACCGCTTTTTCAAATTATTTTTTATGAGAATGCTTAAATGTTATAAAATATGAACTTATATTAGAACTAACGTGACTACTAGTACTTTTGAATGATATGATAGTCATTTGAGAAATTTCCAAAGTCTTATTAAATACGTCACAAAACTACCTGCTGCACCAAATTTCGTACCTACATACTAAACGTACATGTAAAGATTACATAATTTTCTGTAGGTTCTACTACCTTTCTATTTTACGTGTCCCTGGCGAAACATTAAAATAAGTTGCTTACTGCTTCCGTTGGCTTGTGCATATAGAACATTCAAAAACTCAGCAGACCAATTGGACATATTAAATTATATACACATTTTATATATAATGTAATATATTGAGTTTGTGAATGCTCTTCATGCACAGGCCAATACAAGCAGTAATATATATATATTATGTATATTACTGCTTGTATAATATATACCATAGTAATATAACAAATATATTATATACCATACACATATTATATTTAAATACAACAATGATTCTAAGATGAGATCTTTGTTATTCTTGAGAACAATATTTCGAAACGTTGACATAAAATGTAAAAACAGAATATATACGCATACTGAAGCCGGAAGCATTTGTATTGGTATACTTCAGTTTTTCTTTATTTTTTTATAGCCATATGTAATGTACATTTATGACAGGTAAACAAGATCCTTTGAAAACCAATTTGATTTCTTTTATAAAGTGACAATATCATACAATATTGTGTAACCAACGAGGAAACTTCCAAGTACCCTTTCTCACATTTTCTTGGAGCTAAAGCAAATCCCCAACTTTCCATAAGCCATAAAACACTTTCTAATTTTACCCCTATTGATCTTTTCGAAGAAAAAATCATAACAACCGCAAGCTATCTGTCATGAATAATTCTTAAGCATGATAACCCGAGAATTCAATCTCCGAACAATGGGATCTTATTAGCATACAAAAGGTATCACATATATTACGCAAATCCGTTATATTTTGAGTTATCTTCGCGCAAAAAGGCGATGTTTTCCCCTGACCTGTGAAATAAATTTTATTTGAGACACAGGTTGCGTGAAAATATTTGAAGAATTACCCAGTTTGATTTCGAGGATCAAAACTAGCACCACACCGTGGGTTTACTTTGGTTCATTACAAAAATAAATGCAAATATTACTTTTTTATTAATATTTAAACAATATGCACCTAAAAAAATTTATAAACGTAAAAGAAGAAGTTTTTGTTGAGAAATAGACGCACGCACGTGAAACTTGTACAGAAGGAATTTAAAAAAAATAGACCTCTAAAGGGATGATTTCAGGGTTGAAATTTTGTATGGAATCTTTAAGTTAGCAACAATTTTTATAAAAGTTAAGGTCCATGCTCTTAAAAATATTTAATTGAATACGCATTCTAAAGGTGTGAAATTGGGGTTGAGTTCCTATACCCATGCGAAGCTGGAGCGGGTCGCTAGTAATATTATATTTACCATAGGCGGTTCTTATTCATAATTATGGGCATTTATATTTATCTGATATACAAGTTAAAAAATGAAAACAATTCGGCTACTTTTTAAATACAATTATTACTGGAGCATATAACATAAGTAACGGTCCAAAGGGTACAGTAATTTCAAACAGCTATCGAGTATATCATAAAGTTTTGTCTCGTGTGGGAATTTGTCTAGGCCTTGTCGTTTTTGTACTAAAGAGGCAATTATCTTGACTATAGCAATTACTAATGCCCTAATGTGTAATATACACGATATTAGTAGTCCGCGAAACACTTCACAATCTCACGCAAAAAAATGTATTCGATTAAATGAATGCTGTAACACGTGTGCGATATCTCTCTTTATTTCTGCGTTGAAAACTCCAAAAGCAATTTTAAATTTCGAACAAGAAACTTTTGGAATCAAGCCCTGTCCCCTGGTCCCGTTTTCCGGGAGTATTCCGAATTACGCCCGCAATCATGTGTGCAGCTGCGCCGAGACTCATTCTGTACCGCTGTCAATACCATACAAATGTACATTACACATAAAAGCACTTACTATTCCCCGATGCTCTTAACGAACGGGAATATGGTCGACAATTGAACGAGCACTCGATGACAGCGGGCTGGCCGAAGTCTGCGTTTTCCCGTACTTGCATTTTAATTTATTGGCGTCTACGATGTATGAAACAACACGTGTGGGTATATTTAAATATGTAAGTTCGATTATTTGTTACTATTTTCGTTTGCATAGTAATAACGCCGTTTTAGTATAGCCAAGTGAAACATATTTGAGCTCGTGGAAAGTTAAATTGACCGCGTTAAAATATCTACATGGAGTGTTAAATTTTATGACGGGCAACATCGAACGCTAGTTTGAAAGGTTTCAAAATAAACCCGAGAATTTCGGGAACTTGCAAATAGCTTCTAAACGTTTTTAAAAGGCCAAATGATACCTCAAGTAGGTAGGTTCAGTATATATAAAGAAATAACAGTGGTATCTTAATTTCGATTGGATCTTATGATTGTCAAAGCAACCGTACAAAGTCCAAGGCTGAATAAAGGGAAAAAAGGCTATATTTGTTACGTTGGACAGGAGTGGTAGTAATCGTAGAGCAAAGGTTCGCGACGGGAATGTTGGTACCCATCCTTGCCCTGTTGCATATGATCTATGCTGTTACGCGTGTATATATCGTCATCTGTCAGTTTTATACCTCAATCGCTTTTACGAAACCTTGTACAGAAGAAGGCACTATTCTACTCAGCTGGCACCCCATGGCAATATTAATTTAATACAAATTTGTGTCTTGCAACAGTTGAAATGTTTTCAAAGTTGCTGTATACGTACAATTCACTAAAATAGCCACAGTATATAGTATTCAATGTGCAAAATTCCAAACTGATTGTAACTTTGTGAATTTGTGCGGTGTAAACCACATTGCAATCCGGCGGTAAACATTTAACTAAAAGCGATTGCCGTCTGGTTTAACACGCGTCAAATGAACATTTATGACTCTATTCATATTTAAAGGTCAATCTTTGTTTCAGCCTGCGGATTCTATCTAGTTATACAATTAAGAATATTGTTGTAATTTGATTTACTCACCGTTCAAATTCTTTAATCAGCCACAAGATTGTCGCTTTAGTTTACACATTTGAAGGGAAATGATAAAGAGTAGAATAGCACTTTTTCCAGTACCAGGAGTACCAGAGGTAAGATCTTAAGATACCAGAAGCTAAAATGGGCAATAGCTAGCACGCCTGCCTAGGGTGGGCATTGCGTGCAAAATTTCACCTTTGTTTGGGAGGCCTAAATCCAGCAGTGGACATTAACGATTTGATGAAGCTCTACTAAAAATAATATATAATTAAACTTTTATTACTACATATAGAAAGAGAAGAAGTTAACTGACTGACATATCAACGTAGGGCCTAAACTATAAGGGTTAGGAATTTGAAATTTTGCACAAGAGTTCCGTTCATAAAGTAAGAGAGCACAGAGAAAGGATTTATAAAAAAACGCCCCTTAGGAGGTAAACGGGGATCCAAAATATATATAACTTTGCTGTTTCTGAAGTTATTCGAATGAAATTCAGTATGAAATAATAAGCATCTCCTTTGAAATATGTGAAAAATAAATCTTCTAAAGTCATACCTTAAGGGGGTGCAAATTTAGTTTAAAAGTTTTCTGATTTCGAATGTTATTTCAATTAAATATTATCTATGGGCTATAAGTTTCTAATAATGATTATTGTCGACATAGCTTATTGCGAATTGAATACTTAAAAGGGTCAGTTATGTTCCACGAGTAACTTAGGCCACTTTTTTTAATCGTTTAGAATAAACAAACATAGTAGCATCTATATACAAATGTTTCTAAAAGTATATCTTCGTCCTCAACCTAATTTAAGTTGCTAAAATTAGTGGCACTGGGCATGAAAACTCCATAATTACAGGCCTTTTAAATAAAGCTTGATAATTATAACAACTCTATTTTAATTGTCTTAATTTTAGGCACAATGATGCCAAACTTCACGATGCCAATATAAATAACTCTGGCGACTCTACTACAATGAAATGTTGGTTTAATCAAGTTATATTAAAATATTAAAATTAATATAAGTTTGTTTATTGAATTGACGTTAAGGAAATACACTGTATTATACAAACTTAATAAAACCTTGCAAGTTTTCCTTTTCATAATATGATATTGTTGAATTACTAATTTCCAAAAAAACTAAAGTGAACATGTTATGTACTCAAATATTCCATACTTGTATTACTTATTCCAGCGCCGTGGAAATTAAAGGTATAACACATAATTTACGAGATGTCATCTCAGTAATCGTTTTCAGCAGTTATTTAATTTCGTGCAATCTCAATCAGGTCCGCGCTCTGACCAATCATTCAATCAACATGTCAGTAATTGATGGTTATCGTGTTAAGCGTCTCGTTAGCGTTTGCTGTTGGATTTCGTTATTAAGCAACCCTTTTATAGGGTAATTAATTATTCGGTTTCAATACAGAGATTTTTAGGTTGCTAATTAAAAGGATTGCCGTAGTGTGTGTGTGATGTGATGTGATTTGCCGTAGATACCGACAGAGAAGAATAGTACCTCTTCATGTACCAGGTGTCGCATGGGACGACTGATGTTGGAATCGACAGGTAGGGCTATATCCACCCCAAAACACAGTCCCATCCACGCAAATACAACAGGGCGGGGATGGGCAGTGACATTCCCGTCGCAAAGCTTTCACACTTGCCCACCGCGACCATTATGGGAAAAATTTCCTTTTATGTGGAGGTATAATTCCAGCAGTGGACATTTTAGGGCTGCTGTGATTATAATGATGTGATCTGCATTCTGCTGCGCAATAATGCATGCGCCGTATAACTATACACTTACATTAGTATATACAGTATATTTATAGGCAAAACTCGCATTGAGAAAAACTAATAAGAAGTGAACTCTCCAAGCTTCTTTAATACAGTTTCTGATTATCTGGGGCACTAAAACAATTCACAAGGCAGTGTCGTTCACAAAGACTGAGGACTTAATGTAAACAAAGGTTCCGCCCGCAGCCCGCATTCTAAGTCAGAGTCCGGCATAAACTACATTATTACTTCGGCAAGTTCCTTTGGCAGGCACGCTATTTGCATAGCATAGGTGTCAATCAGGTGTTTGTTTATCCAGGAAAGGAGGGCGAGAGGTACCTTTCCCGAAACAAGCCAGAAACTGTTCATGGAACTCAAACACGGAGCACTATAATGAATTAAGTTACTAACTCTCACGTTTCAGGACCCTCATGTCACAGGTACAGACGAGGTTCCTACGATCGAATAAATTCAGTAACATTGTCACCGAACCCGACCTTTGTATCGCTTTGTAACAACTTTACACGTAGCTGTCTGATAAATCAAACTTATGATCAGGTAAGGCCGCCTCTATTTCTAGCAATATATTGCTGCTCGCTGCGTACTAGCAATTAATTTCAGCCACTATACAAGTACGAACTGTAATTTGAGAAAATATTTCCTTGAATTTAGATACGATTTTATTTGTGCTGTAATGATCACTCAATAAAAGCAAGACGGTTGATGTCTCTTTGATGCAGAACTCTAACGGCCCGCTCACTTCATGCGGCTTCATAATAAAATATAATTTAATTGATTTTGTTATTGTTCTGTTCTTACCTATATACTATCTTTATACATTCAACTATATAATAGTTCAATACAAACATTTCGATCCCGTAAAAATCTTCACCTAATATTTACAAATACAATACAAATGAATAACCAATTTAGTCTTAAGATATACGCGTAATACTATTTGACGATTTCTTTTGTTTATAGTGACAGATTGGTTAACAAAGGTCTTCTTTAACATTTTGTGACATGTGCTCACTCTCAATATCCACTGGTGTAGACCCTCTTAAGACGTTTATCCTTGTCAGTTCACCTTGTGGGATCGTGCCTCTCGATATGTGGCCGCTTGAGTAACTTTTCGCTTCAATGACTATTAAATCTTTTGTATTTTCCTTATCCTTGTAAGTTATAATGTAAGTCAACTCAAGAATTGTTATTAATAAAGCGTTATCGTTAAATGAAAATATAAAATTACATATACTTAAAACAAAAATGGAACAAGTTATTCGTATTAACGTGAAATATAAAAGTAAGCCTTTCTTTACATACAAAATATGTGCCGTATTATATAAAGTTGAAGTTGTAAAATGTGGAGTGATAACGCTGATGTTTTATTCAATCTCTATTTTAAACACTTAGGCATGCAGGTTTTGATATGAAATATTCAAAGAGTTGATGCACACATATCAATTGTGTATATTTCGATGCTATTGAGTAAGAATACTCTATACTGTATTAATACAACAAGTAGTAGTCGTTGGTAAATTAAAATACATACTTAAATACATATATCATACATAAGCCATATTTAGGTGTATACTGACTTATAAATGTAACTTATTACAACTACGTAGTTGCTACAGATTTCAAATTTATCACTTAAATATTAAACGTGAGATAATTTAATTTTCAGTTCTCTATGTACCCAGTTGAGAATTCCAAGGAACATTTATGTTTTAAGGAAATACTAATTTCGTTGCCTCGTCGCAGCAACATCAACTAAGACACGAGACAAAACTTTAATTTCGCTGCTTTAATCAGCAGTGAGAAACCAAAGAGGATTTTCTTGGAAAGATTTTAAGTTTTTATCTAAAGAAAGAGGAGGGTACGAATGTATGTCAGCAAAGAGATTTGGATTGGAGGGCTCCCAGTGACTTGGATTTGAATTTCAAACGCGTGGAGCTTGCCGGGTGTGGTTTGCTAGTGGAGGGCAAAAGATCAATCGGAGCTTTGCAAACACTGGCTGCGGATCTGTTCTGATCGCTTTATAAACTCTATGAAATTGTTTTTAAATTGTTAATAACGACAAAATTATATATCTCTGTCATTAATGTTTACGTCCATGACTGTTTTTACAAATTAGGTTAATAGAACTGCGGTTTAACGTATTTTTTTATTTATTGAGTGGCTCATTTAAAACGACTAAAAACGATAAAAGCGATTTATTTTTGACTAAGCTGCTTACAGTGTTACAAAGCCGTCTCATACTTTAAGGTACTATGACAGAGCTTAATGTAAATTTTTATCATTAAAAATATATTAGAATAAACAATCCATAAGACTAAGTTCTATTTCAGCAGGGACCAAGCGCAAATAATTTTTGGTAGGTTTTAATCCAAAACTTAAAAAAAATTACAAACTGTTAAGATCAGTAAGAGGCTGGGTGCAAAAATATTCAGAATGTGAAGCGTTTCTATAAAAGCATACCAATTCAGAAGTAATTCTTGGGCCTTTACCTAATTAGTGCACTTTCTATACCAAACTACGTTGCTCTATAAAAGTGTTCAGTTAATTGCTCTTTAAATAAAGCCCCGGTGTTAAATTTCTTCCCAACTGGAATATTTAGTTTGATTTAATTTTGCGGTCATGCCACTCACGAAAGAATTCGAGTTACAAAGACCCATCGTGGATTCTCGCTGTCAACGACAAGAACTAAACAAAAACAAATTTTCAAGTTAAATTACCTCTCAAATCCACAATTTTTCAGGCGTTGCATTTCTAATTATTTGGTGTTTATAATATCTAAAATTATTAATAGTAAAGTGTAATTCAAGTCAATTTATTGCTTACAGAGTTTGAACTCTAACAAAGATTATTTTGTTCAATTTTACATAAAATATGAATATTTAAAATACTAAATATAACAAAGGTTTATTGTTCAAAGTTTTTGTTCATTTCAATGTAAACAACTTGTATTATAGCGATGCAAATTTTATTTCATCAAGTTCTGCCTTTAGGAATTCGCGGGAATCAACGAAAATGAAGTTACCTGAATTGCAAACGAACGTTGTCTAGCGATCCCCAGTAATCTCATTACGCAATAAATAAGGAAGGAAATGTAAATATTTTAAGAAATTTAACATCCTTAATTTTACTAAATATTTCTTATTGTTTATAAATAGGCAAATAATTTAAAATTGAAATTACATCGTTCAATGCCAACATTATCGTGTTATTAACATTTTGTTTCGTGTATTAGGTATTAAAACATTAGATAGCTTGAAATTGTGAATTATGATCACATTATACCTTTGCTCTGTATATAAAGCATAAACAAAATATATGCGATAAATTGTAAGGTTATTTAGATATATGGGATTTGTTATATAGGCTCACGTAATGTTATATAACTAATATTTGTTAAGTTAAAATAACTAAATGTTCTCCCAGATCTATTAAGCAAAATATTGATTACGATTGCAGTGTAATCTCCTGATAGTGCTAGATCCTGAAAGAGGTATTAGGTTTTAGGTAATGTATGAATTACCTAAAACCTAATATCAAAGTCAAAATCAAATATACTTCTTTTTGAGTTCCATTTCGTTTCCATTACGGCCCATTACAAGCACTTTTAAATCGTCAAATCTAAATATCACCAAGATCAACAACCCACGGGGTACGTTCTGATGAAGCCTAACACCTTGATGAAGAAGTCCCATGTTTCAGCTTAAGTTAAATTTAAACATCTCTCTAGTAACTCAAAAATAATAACGCACTAGGTGACAATTAGCAATGGATCTCTTGAGAGCGGGCGGTGAGCCGATACGTAGGTTCTTTGGCGGTGGTTGAATTGCGCCACCCAAGAGAGGAAGACATTATAGCATAAAAATACGCTTATAAATAATGATTAACATATTTTGCTTCTGAATCAATAATATAATGTTCGATAGGCAGAAAAAATTGTAGAACCAGTAAATATAACAACTGGAAGAATTCCGATAGAAATCTTATCTGTATCCGCATGTACAAGCTTCAGCGGTACATTATTCAAACAATCTGTTCTGTAATCTCTTCCGAGTGTCAAGTGGTTTATCTAAAGGATTTGGTGATCCTGATGCCAGGTGAATATAAAATTTTACTGTTTGATAAATAATCTAGTAATGTCAGATGTCGTAAGAGGTGACTAAGGTACCAGAACCGATAGACGGCGGTGTATCCATCCAAAACAGTGCAGCTCAATTGCAGAGGACGGGGATGGGCAGCAGTCTCCTTGTCACGATAGTTGCACTCTGCGATTGCCAACACGTTTGCCTAGCGCGGCAATTATGGGCAAAAAACCTCTTTTCTTGGGGAGGTTTATATCCAGCAGCGGACTTCCAATGGCTGGTATGATTAAATAATCTAGTGTTTATATAAAATTGTTAGTGGGAGATTAGCGTTTGCATCATTAATAGACATCATTTGTTCGCTGTGCTGCCGGGCAAATGTTATGAATGCTCCAATTTAAATGTTTAGGTGGCGATAATAGTAGATGCGAGCTCACTAATGAATAAAACTTCACTACGGAGAACTGTAGGGTTACCAATTTAGAATAACAAAATTGTACTGGAATACGGAAACAGCTGCAATCATAAATTAAAGCATTCACCTACTATCTTTAAATAGATATTTACTACCAAAGTTTTCATGACGATTTATTATAAATTCATCGGTTTAAATGAACTTTGACAGTTTGAGATATTACAAATATCATTTGACAAGAGGATTCTCAACAAATGTACCGTCATATTTCGTTATAAATGCCGATTTAACCTCCGGCTAAAATTATCACGAATCGTCAGGTTCTTAATCAGAATTGAATGTCACTTTTCAATAAGTCATAATTTCATCCGTTCCAGACGTTCGTTCTAATTGCGTTGATTCAAAACTTAGTGTACTTATAACAACACTAATCCATTAAAAATAAAGAAATTAATAGTTTATAACAGAACTGCTCCTTTTACTACTTTACAACTTAATAAGATAAGTATAATATTAAAAGCACTTGTTCAACATAAAGTAACAAATCATGTCATGAAAAGGTTTTTTTATTTGCGCATAAAATAACAACTATAATTATATAATTTGGACGGTTTACTAGCTGTTAGTGATAATAAAACTATAACAAAACACTTGCCCACTGCAAAATTGCCACAATTCACATACCTGAATATTTCAATTATGATGTGTACACAGTTGCAACATGATGCCAAGTATTTTGATATACGGAACTAGATAAATTATATTTTTAGAACGTATCCCATGTGTAAAGCGACACCTAATTAATCCTGGCAACCCTAACAAGCGCAGTGTTCCATTACGCTCGCTCCTCTTATGACTTGTTCGAGCTAAAATTCGTGACATACTCTCTCTGCAGATTTACAGTAGTCAACTTAGCAACTTTTAATGGTGTAATTACGGTTTTGTAAGTGATTTGTGCAACCACTTCATGTACTTCAATTTTGTATCGGGCAATATTAACGAAGAAAAGGGTTCTATGTTGAATGCAAAAAAGATAATGCTTGTGTACCCCAACTCCAAACGGTTAGAGTTTGACCAAATTTCTAGAATCGTTTCTATTTTAAAATTGTTGCTTTTATATTATCCTTTTTTTTCATATTGCTTTTAAAAAAGTTGCTAGTTTAGCAACTTTTTTATACTTCTTCCGATTTTTTTAAAAGTCCTATTCTCCTTTGATTGTACCTATCAACGAGGGTACAACATTTTGTGGTGCTTTATTGAATAGTTAAGTCGGGTAAGTGTAATTAATATATTTACATTCTCGTTATGATATTAGAAAGACATGTGTGTAAAATATAGTACCTAAACTATATTATGTTTATGCTGCAAGTCATTAGAACTGCAAGACTTCGCAAATGAAATGAAATGTGCATTGATGTAAGTAGTTGGTACTATTACTTAATGTTAAATGTCTGATGTTTGAGTTTCTCACTTAATTGATATGTCCGTAGACGTCCTCATTAACACAAGTGAATTTTTCAACATCAATCAATAAAGATAATTAAATCAACAGTATTTTTTACCAACATCAATGCAAATATTATTCTATATTTTTTAAAGTGCTTCTGAAGGCACTCATTGAAATGAAACAGTATTAATAAGTATTGACCGTACAATGTATTGTATTGAATCAAACTAATTGTTTTGATGAAAATCTGTTTAAAATGTATAATTTAATTAATCTGGTGGCGTTGTTAAGTGCTTAATTAATTGAATTGTAATAATATTTTTAATCAGCTTGGTCATGTAGCGAATTAAAATAAACACTTCAAATTCGGATGTTTGGTTGAGATAATTTGTATATTTCATTTCATTAGTTCGATACAAAATATATGTCTCAATTTTATTAACAAAAGAAAAAAATACCTTATGATGTAGACACAGTGAAAGCAAAATAATGTTATAATAGTAAGAAAATTAAAAAAAGATTTATGAGAGAACATTGTATAAATTGCCTTATTCAACCCTATTAAATGTGATTAATACGTGCATCTGATTCAAATATTTTTAGTGTCGCAAGATAAAGGTGCGCTCTCCAGGGAAATTAGCGCCGAAATCTCTCCGACTATAGACAGCCCGCTTTTGTGCCTGGAATCAATTCCCGTAACTTATCTGCATATTTTATAATGCGAGGCGAAGTGACGCTGCATCAGAAACTCCCCTTAGGGATTCCATCTTGTTTTGGCCCGTAAGAAATTCGTTAATCAAAGTAATCTATAGGCTATAAAGAGAGCTATAATTTATCAAGCTTTTGGCACGAGTGAGATCACTTCTGGGCCCGAAATCAACGGTCTTGAACGAGGTTCTATTATTAACTTCAAGGATATAGACCTCATTACCGTTAAAACAATTTCAGTTATGGGAATTATAAATTAGAAAGTTGACTGTATTTATATTAAAAATCTCTTTAAATAGTTAGTGCTTTATATATAAAATTTGTTTCTGTGGTAATTGCTTATTTTGGACGTTTCGTTTACGATTTTGCTATTTAGCTGTTTCAAAAATGTTAGAGAAAGTGGTATAAGCTACCAAAACTACTGCGCTGCTCGAAGAGGGTTGCAGCCAATACTTCAGGGCTCAGAGACTAAGTGTGAGTCGCTCGACGGTTCAAAGGACCTGGCAGTGGTATCAAGACACCGGTTCCATCAAGAGAAGGCCTGGTTCTGGAAAAAAACCATGTACTCAACCACGGGATGATCGTTTTCCTGTGAGTCGCGCAGTGAGAAATCGCAAGTCTTCGTATGTGGACCTTAAGAACAACCTCAAAGAAGTAAGAAATGTGCATATTAGTCTATGGACAGTCAGGAGTAGGCTACTCGCGGCCAATATACGCAGTCATCGCCCGGCCCGCGCCACTTAATTACTCCGTAAGCACAAAGTTGCCAGGCTTAGGTTTGCTCAAAATTGGGAGTCATGAACTCAAGAAGACTGGAATAGGGTATTGTTCTCTGATGAAGCCAGGATATCTCTGTTCGATGAAGATCAACGTCGACGAGTGTAACGAAGACGAGGAGAACGCTTTGCCTCTGCAAAGCTTGTTTTGATGAAATCACACCTTATGGTACGGGCTCTGTTATGTGTTGGGCAGGAATAAATTCAATGGACCGTCAGTCTTCATTGAAAATGGCTCACTGACTGGACATCGATACATAACGGAAGTTCTAATTCCTCATGTGCCGCTTTAGGCAAAGACTCAATTTTTATGGACGACAATGCTCGCGCCCACCGGTCTGGCGATGTGGAAGCGTATGTGCAAGAGGTCAGCATTCGACGTTTGGATTGGCCAGCTCGAAGTCTGAAACGTTCTGAAACAACGCGTGAGATCAGTACAACCGGCTCCGCAGACCATGAGAGAGCTGAAGAATCTGATAACCGCGGAGTGGGAACGTATTCCGTAAGCAAGTATCCGGGATATCCTCGCTAGCATACCTAGACGAATTCAAGCTGTGATTTCAGCTAGAGGGGGTCACACTTGATACTAATCATTTATCTGCTTTTACTTAATTAAAGAAAAAACAAACAAAATCTTAGTTAACTTTTACTTAACGAGCATATGCACTACTAGCGAGCATACACTACTAGTGTACTTTAGCATTAAAACCCATATTTTATCAATATTTTATGATAATACTGACGAAAACTGTTATTTGCTTATTAATTTACAAAATTTTGAAAGTAAAATTACCTATAATTATCAAACAAACCAATAGTAACTTTTGAATTGGTTCATTGCTTAGATGCCCGTTTTTTTGCAAATGAGTGTATATGAAATCATTGATACTTTAGATTTGATGTTAGTTATGTTCTTTTATTGTTACTTAAATGGCCGTGGGATTGAATAGTAAAATAAAAAAAAATCTTCTGGTAAAGGGGGAGGCTACTTTACTAGGTGTCGTAAGAGGCAACAAAGCACCAGAACAGACAGATGACGGTATATCGATCCAAAATAGTGTAGTTCAAACTCACAGGGTGGGGATGAGCAGCAGCATCCGCATCGCAGAAGCTACGCTCTGCGATTGCCAACACGCTTGCATAGCACGGAAATGCGGCAATTACGGGTGAAACTCCTCCCTCTGGGGAATCTTATGTCCAGCTGTGGACTTCCAATTGCCTATATGATGATGACTAAACAATAATATATATTTTTGAAATGTTGTTAACTTTTCTTTTTATTTAGTGTCTACTTTTGTGTTTAAGTTTGGTTGTTCCATTCAATAAGTCATTTAGCACATACTACACATACAATGTAGTCTAGATAATTTATACCGTTGATCGATGTTCTAAGTTTCACCCGTATTAGCCCTATTATAAATATTTATTTATTTATTGTACAACAAACTAGATTATATATACTTGTAAGTAAATAAGCAATTCATTGTTTGATTGAAAGCTTAATATATGAATTAAGAAAATATTAGCAGGACCAGATGGCCTGAAAAATAAATAATCAATTTCCTTTAATACGCTATAGGTTATTCAGAGCTGTATAAATGAGCGTAGAAATTATGAATAGCTTTAATAAAAATAGTGTAATTCGTTATTTTTTAATTTTGTCCTCCTGAATCTTATGCTAAATAGAACATGGAATTTACTTAATACTTTACATATCGAAAGAAAAAGACCTAAAAAAGCGTCATAAATCGACTTGCCAATATGTTTAATAGCATAACATTTCTCCATCTGGGAGGGGTTGTTATAAACGCTAAGGACACCAATTAGAATGTTCGCATTGTTCGCTCCATTGTTTAGTTAATTTGCTGTACAATAAAGAGCGTTTATTATTGTTTAACGATGGCTTACCCTTCCGTCGCCACCTTTGTTGTTCACTTTAGGTCCGATGACAGCTTGATCGTCTCTTATTTCTATCTTAAGGGAATTACGAAACTGCTAGTACGTTGAAGTGTTCGATGTTAGTCTCTGTGTTATTTTCCCAAAGGTATATTTGAATAGAAAATCCTGTATAAATACACGTTATCAAGTACCTAGCGCCCCTTTTATTTCAAGACACGACAAGACAAACAAGCATACGATCTGCTTTTCAGCAATAATAAGCGGCACGTCCGTATCACAAGAATATCACATCATATCATGTCAACCTTGCGACTTAAGATATTATGTCCCATAAACCAAAAATGTCCATGCTACTCTCCCGCTTGAAACCGGAATACAGCAAAGCGATCATTGCAATTTATCGATAGAAATCGGTGAGTGAGGTAGAAATATAGACGATCTTCGTATAATAGCTACTTTTAAAGATCCCTGTGTTTTCATCATATTCACTACTATAGGATATAGGCCTGCCTGAGTGGTCTACAATGGGAGGCAGATTTTTTATGCCTAGGGTGATCCTGCGGGTTTAGATAGGTCATCGGTCCACCTTATGGGCGGTGTCTAGCGCTACGCTTGCTGGTTTGAGTACTCAATTTCAGAAGTTTACGGCACCATCAGCTATCGATTTTGCGTACTAAGTGTTAAGCCGCCTGGGTATATCGTCAACTTTGGTTCCGTTACGAATCTCCTCATCTATGATTCTATTATTTTCCGAACGTTGCCCAGCCGAGTTGGATTTGGCGACTAACATTTCTCTTGAAGACTTACCTAACTGGACTATTTGTCCTAGGTATACGTACGAGTCACCAACTAATACCGGTTTGTATACAATTGGTACTACACATTACTTTGGTCTTCTCCATATTTATTCTAGCTAGGTATACCTGTTGAAAAACTCAAATATAAATTCTGGTATAATTTCAATATCGTCGGCAAATCATTTGAGAGCGTGAGTAATTAATTCGTCATTATTTAAAGATGGCAAATCTTTGCCATTCCAAGAGTTTGAAGGCATTTTCTGAAGTGCTTTTAATAGGTGTTTAATAGGCTTATAATACGGTGATACGACGTATTCCTGTTTTTAAAGAAATAACCATTTCATTTTCTTTGCTTCTGTATTCCGTTATAGTGGCGTTTTCATACAAATAAAGAAACAAATAAACAAGCCTCTTTAGAACAAATCTTAAGTGTAAATTACCATTATTGTCATGTATTTGTATGACATGATAATTTCAAAACAACAGGTCGAATTAAGTTTCTGCATTAACTTGTAACTCAAATATTAAATACGGGGGGTATCAATACAGGATTTGTTCAGGTGCTTGCTAATTGGATAGATATACCAAGACGGTCTTGTTAATTATAATCAAAGTTGTAGTATCTGTTTCAGCAAGGTAGGTATACGTTTATGTTCAATATTTTACAGCCAATTAATGAGTGAAATATTCCGTCAGAAAAATAATATGTACAAGTAAATACAACGGAAGTGTTTATTTAACATAAAATAAAAGTATGTTCGGTAACCATAACAACAACATTTTCAGAAACGGTAAAACGGTTGATAGCCGAAATTGTATCTAGCAAATATACTAACGTTGGCTAATAAACTTTATTTTATAAAATTAACTAGAGTTTGAAAAATAATAAATTTTGAAATTGAATCCCCAGTTTGAATATGGAAGTAAGGTGATTAAACTAACTTTCACTCAAAGTCACGGCCAGTAACTAATGTTTTGAATTGTAGTTAATAATTTTCTTATATATGGAAATGTAATAAGATAATCTTATAGCATAATTTCTATATCTAAACCTATTTTAGAAATATAAATCTATCAAATGTATTACAAGATTAAAAAGTCAGCTGCCAGACTCAGAAGATTTCAAAGAAATCTGTAGAAATGAAAATATCTAACAGATTTACTCTCGCAAGCTGGGAAACTCAAATATCTGCGGAGCGGGACACTGTCACTCCACATTGTGTATTTTAAAAGCTATGCTCCCAGTCCCGTTTTTGGTTCCTTTGCCTGAACTTTCGGGCAGGCGTTAGCGAGACCACAAAAGGATTATCGGTCCGCACCGAGCTAATTCAGTTGCGACGACGATCCGAAAACATTTTGTTATTTTTCCTTTAAGATCGTGGTCAAAAAACAAGCACAGTTATCGAAGTTTTAGTGTTAGTTTATATAATATTATTATATTAATATTTAATTTAATATTATTCCCTGGATAAAGATTTTTTAAACTACTTTTTCAGTTTAAGCTTACTAATGCAATAAACATAAACAATAAAATTAGTATCGAGTAAATTCATTATTATCATATCATGTAAGACTGCTAGATCCAATAAGACGCTGCATGCCGTCTGCAGCAATCACGATTCTGCTGTTCCAGCTACATTTTCTGTCCTCCTTGTGGATGAATCGCCTACGCTGGTCCTACCGCAACTTGTCTAAAATTATGAAAAAATCGCTATTGAACCTTTCTTCACTTATTGGATTTTTTAAAACTTTACAATAATATAGCTTATAAATCAAAATAACAAATAAGATATACTTCAAGAAGATTTGTACAAAATTTAATGATAAGCATTGTGGGCGCCCCAAACGCCTGCCCAGTTTCAACCGCAATTTTTTTTGTCTTCGTGATGTGTTCGAGATGCAGACAGAAACGAACATTTCTCTTTATTTAAATCACTTCTTTAGTGAACTTTAGCCCAATTTCGTTATCCTATACCACCAAATTTGTGCAACTTCGTTCGTAAATTATAGCAGTTAGTGTGATGAGCATCAGCGCAGTTTATCTGTGACGCTTAATGACTAAACCGATTTTGATATATTTTGGTGTATATAAAGATAGATGGGTGAGATTAAAAAAGAATATAAGCTACTCTAAGTACTAATCATGCCACGAAAACCAAAGCATAGGTTCAGTTCACGGATCAGTAAGCTGCAACCTACGCGAGACGGATAGGATAGGATATCACTACTCGTATTGCATTGCTAACCTTGTGACTTGAAAATATTACATTACCCATTTATTTCACTGCTTCTCTCGCCCTTCTAATCGGAACACAGCAATGTGAACACTGCTATTTGGCGGTATAAATAGCCGACATTGAGGTACCAATACAGATGACCTTCGTATGAAGTGTTCTCACGTAGAAATCTATCACAATTTTATGTCACAATCACATCTGCATCATATCACGTGAGTATCACGTTTTTTTTATATTTTTTAATAATTTAATAGCATTAATAATACTATTATTTGCACGTTCTAAGTTTCTGCACTGCACCATACAAAATTTAATAATGCCAAGGTTGTACCTTCGACTCCTATGTTGCATGGCAGTTTGTGATATAGCAAACCCTCTAAAATGTATAGAGACATATGTCAAACGTGTGTCTGTATACTGGATAGTGTTCGACATTCATACCCGATAGATCTAGTTTTAGATGTCCAATTTTAGTGGTACTAGTGTCTTTGAAAGCGGCTCGGCGTCGAATGGTGCGGCGAGCCGATTTGTTCCAATTCTGACTGCAGCCAATAAAGGCTTTTTCAATTTTAGATCGGTATCCAACGAGACGGATGCAGGATCGACGGGATTCATCTCTGGAAAAACTACGTGCTATTTATTGCTACTGTAATTTGTTTTTATTACTATTGTATTGATTGAAATAATAGAAATTGTATAAGTTTATTATTATGAATAAAATAATGCGGCCATTATTGAATATATTAAAGTAATATGTACGTCTTTCTCTATACACAAATAGCATATATTATACTAATGAACTCAGTCGCCCTTTCCCTGGCCTTCCACAATCACAAATACTTTACACACATTATTTTATTAGATATAAGTACACCACGTTTGTCGGTTAACGCATGATGTCCCTGCCCATCGAATACCGACCTAGTGCTTCTGGCCTCACTTAGTTCAACCTTCAGAAACAAACGAGCAAAGGGTCAATAAGGAATGAGCTACATCACCAATTCTTTCGTTGGTGCTGGAATTGACGTTTGAGAATTCTAGCGTTGGGTCAGCCCAAAAAAAGTCCGCTATACCTACTAAACCTAAAGAATGAATATCTCTATGCTATAGCTTTATCTTGTCTCATGACATAGTAATTGTCACTATAGAGCCTTTGGGTGTCTGGATAGCCGGAACGTTTAGCTAAGCGGTCTCCCAGGACCGTTGGGTCGAGACCCGAGTCACGTTTGCTAAATTTGTAGTTTAGCAGGTCATACATAATAAGCTTTGTTAGGTTAGGTTCTTCATTTTTATAATATAGAAAATCAGCCTTATTAGCAATTGCTCTATTAGCAAAATTGTTAATTTTATTTTTTATTATTTCCATTTTATTGTTTTGGTTTCATAGTCTTCATATTAGATATTTTCATCATCTTCTTCATTTCGTAATGAGTTAAAGTTAATAGGTGATTTTAATTTAAAAACTGGATTTTATTCATTTTCTCGCACAAAGCGTATATATTTTTATATAAAAACTACGTGTCTCAGTGTTTACGGCATAAACTTCTGAAAAATATTGAAATCGGGTCCTACTGACCCGATATTTTTTTGCTTACTGTGTTCAGTTTGAGAAGTTTGAGTCACTTGGGAGATAAGGAAGTTTATAGTACAATTTATAGTCGCAATACAATTTTATTATGTACCCGGATAGAATCGAAGCGGACGGCTGAGACGAGTATATATTTTAAGACTACCGTGAAGGCACGCTAGCCGTGGGGTGGCAGAATAGAGTAGAGATACTCTCTCACTGTACCGAGTGTTATAATAGGCATTTAAGGTACCAAAACTGACGTATGGCAGTATGCATGTATGCAGCTGCATTCCCGTCGCGATACTACGTTCTTCGGCTCCTTGCGCGGCAATTATAAGTAAAGTTCCCCCTTTCTTGTCCTATCTCTAGCAGTGGACGTAGCTAGCCAAGAGAACATTTAATTCTGATTGTCGCTATTATGAATAATATATTTAATATTCATGTCTCAATATAAAAAGGCCATATCAACTTTTTTATTTAACTTAATGTTGTTTGGTATAACTCTCAGTTGGTTGTCATAACTGTCAGTTGTATGGCAAAACGGTCAGTCGATTGACAGTTAGCGCGTTTAATAGAAAGCCAGCCAGCCAGCCAACCAGTCTGTCAGGTTAGGTAGTTAATAATAAAGTTAAACTCATGGTTCAAGCAGTGGCCGCTGTTATAGCGTCTTAGGACTATGCACTTATTTTCATTAATATAACACAAAAAGTTGATTGTATTAATTTAAATATATTATATTAATGAAAATAAAACACTACAAATCACAATATAGTTATTCTTCTTCTATATACAATTTAATGATCCAGGTCATACCGAAATTTTAATTAGGAATTGTATTGTGTTTGAGGTCTCACGATTTTGTGCCTGTTTTATCGTGTGTTTGGTGTGCTTGCCAACATTTAAGTCAATCTTTTGAAAATATATAATTTCGGTTATTATAATTTTGAACAAACTTGGTTCATAATCAAAAGAAGATTCCCAAAATATTGTTTCTTTTATAATCCAACCGATTGAATTGTAAAAATGCTGATGTTCTAGCGAATTCAAATTAGGCTTCACTTTGCCCGATATCTAAGAAAATATTTGATTCGTTCTCTGTGATCTGCGAATTGATCTCGTTTTACCAGACGTAATTTATTTGCATTCTTCATTTGTGAACATCTTTCATTGAAACTTTTTAAATTGAATATTTAATTAAATAAAATCGTTAGAATTAATTGATTGTGATTGTATTTCATTGGTTTTGATAGGAATATCATTCCGGGAAATTACGTTCTTTAACTACTGTAAACCGTCACTATGCTAACCGACTTGTAACGTCCTATACACCAATTTTTTTTAATTCTTGGCTGTGTCTATGAAGCAACGTCTTACGGTTTATGTGATTATTATTTATATTAGATCATTATCAGGCTAGAACAAAAATGGAGCCATATGCCGCTTGCCCAAAGGGACGTGCCCACTGTAAAAAACGAGGGAGGTAGGACTTTGATTCGGAAACGCTACCACTCTCCAGCCGGCCCAGATTCTTTGGATCCTTCGCGGAGGGAGAGATAACGAACAGATATACTTGTAATTTTTTCAGAGAGCTTGGCCTTGGTGCGTGGGTGGCAATAGCCCAAATTCAGAGGACATAACGCCTTCCGTTTGGGCATAACGTTCCGGCCAGTGAATGATGATGAAGCTACTAGAAATCTGTCAAAGTTAACGAATTTTATAATTAGGTAAATGTAAAAATAGTTAAGATGTATAAAGAGATAATTTCTGATCTTTTGTTAATTGAAGTTGGTATCATCAAAATATAATTTACCTGTAAAATACAACAGCTATAATTTTTCAGTGTTCATGCTCTAAAGTTTAATCGGGACTACGTATATTCAAAAAAGTTCAATTGTATTATATTGACGTAGCATGCAGCTTCTGTTGGCGTCTGGTTTTAAACATTGTGGTTCTGTTACACAATTTGGCAAATTTTAAAGTAGTTTTGAGCAAATAAAATATAAAACAATTATAGCAGTGATACTTTATGTATAGTTTGGTCAAAAAAGTAAAAAAAAAACGTTGACGCAAGATTCAACTAACTTCCGGCTATTAATACCCACTTAAAAAAAAGGTTACTAAGGAAAGGCATTGGTACCTTGGCGACTGAGGTACCGTAACTATAGCTCAAGTATAACAGACCGGGGACGCGCAGCAGTGTTTCCGTTACGAAACAAAACTCTGCAATTGCCACCACGCCTGCCCAGTGCGGGCAAATAAGGACAAAATGCCTCCTTGATGGGCAGGCCTAAACAGCTACTGAAGATGTAATGAGAATACAAATACTTTTGGTCTATAATACTCAAAAACTGTGAAAGATATCCTTTTAAATTGCCGGTAAAGTATTATTGGAACTAGAAATTTTATTAGACAAGAACTGTCAAAATTTTCCAATTTGCAATATTAGAGTAGATTAAAGTTATAGCCGCAATGTTTTTGAGCCATTATTGGCTATACAATAGCAGCAAATACGTTTGACAGCGTCCGGCTTAACTGGATTGGAATAATACGATGAGCTTGTTATCTCCATGATGCATGAAAACCGCTAATACATTCTATGGGTTTGCAGTTGCTTTTCGAAATAACCACAATACAGCTGGAAATAAATAAAACGCGTTACGCATACAGATAAGTCAGATTGCATTGCGAACCACAGTCACGCGTTAATAATACAAAACATTACCACCTACTGTATATCATAGTTGTTACACTTTTTTGCTGTGTAATAAATGAAGTAATAACAATAGTTCATGCTCTATAATCTGATTTCATTGAATATACGTAGTGGTTAGATTATCGCTGTACCAATCTAATTATACACTATAATACTAATAAGATTTTATATAATCTAATTCTATAAATATTATAATTTATTCATTGAAATAATTTGAATTTCAAAACGCTTCTATGATATCCTCTCAAAAACTTAATGAGATTACCGGTTAGATTATACAACTGAAATAGTTAATTTAAACTGAATTTACCACCACAACGGACGAGCCGAGCAAGCAAAACAAGCGTGAGGCGCTGGCGAGCGGCTGCCTAGTGCTAGAATCGAATAATATTTTGGTCGGTTAGGCAGTGTCTTTTAAAAAATAATACATGATAAGATCACGTTCAATTAACTTTATGATGAAACGAATATTCGACATTAAAATATATATATATATTTACAACGATTGCAGCAATTGTATGAATATATAGCCCGTCTCTTTTTTAGGTGATTGCCGTCGCTTACATGGAACACCAGGGATATCATACACATAGTTGACTCCTAAGCCAAATGGTTCTATCATATAAAATTTAGGTGCTTTGAAATTAGGCTATCTTTATTAAATGACAGCTTTAAAAATGAGAGCACTTAGTAATATATGTAAAATAAAGAATAGTATGATAAATGATCAATATGGTGTGAACAAATTGTAGTTGGTTTAGATATGTGAAATGTATAGATGAAAATAAAATAGCTGCACAAATATTTATAGTGGCAGTGAATGGAAGAGTTGGTATAGTACCTAGGCGAACATACCTTAACCAGGGTTTAAAAGAGATGATAAAAAAGTTACCCAAGAATAACCGAGCGTATATGAAAGGACTGATGCGAGTAAGAGAAGCGAAATAAGTATGCTAAGATCGTAGCTAATGATGTATGTACCAACCCTGATGGGACACCTGCGTGATATATGTATTTTTATATATCATCATAATATCAGTCGTAAGACCTCCACGGACAAAGGTCGACTTAAGAAAGGAGATTTTCTGCTCATTATTGCCGCGATTGGCAAGTTAGTTTTGGGTGGATATAACATGATTGCTTCTTACGACCCCTGGTAGAGGGTAAGGTACCCATAAAATAAAAGTACCTTTTGACAGCCTTAAAACGTAGTTAATATAACGTTTTTTATTTTTTTTATTGTTTGTCTTCTTGCATTCTCTTGCCGTAAGATAACCGAAACTAAATAAAAAATATAAATAGTTAAACAAACCGCGTTTAAAAGTCGTTAAAAGTATTTTTATTATAAGTAGTGAACACGTAGATCTTAGAAAATATTTTAAGGTACTATACTACTTTGCTGGTACCGTGTGTGTGATATATGTATCTCTATAGTTGATGAAGTGATAGTTTTGTGATGACCAGAGATCAGGCAAATAGTTCTAGACGATAGATACCAGGAGGCATTAGAAAATAAATATATCATTATATTACTTAGGTAGTAAATATTCGTTAATAAATAAGTACTTGCAGTTTTCGTGGAATTATATAAGTATACACAATATACTTATATTCACAGACTTAATTATAAAATAAAAGCATTCTCATTTGTCGGTAAAAGCCTAGGTTTTGTTATATTTTATCATATTTCCATTATTGCCTATGTATTATGTGTATACTTTAAAATTAATTGTTCTCGGCGTAGCGGATTTGTATTCTTTTTTATATTCTCATTTCTATTGAACAAAACAACACTTATTTTTATTAAATAGTTGATGGCAATTGCCAACGTCATTGAAAACAAATCAAATTGAGAATCGCCACGTAACTGGATCAACAGGATAATACCTAGTTAAAATCAACGTGGGTCGCTAGTATTATATAAGAATAAACAGGGAAAATTAATAATACTTGTCCCTCCCCGCTTTGACATCTCACCAACTCCACTTTACGAACTTCGTTAGTACACCCTTATATCGAGTAATCCCACTAGAATTTTCTTAAAGAAAAACTTTTATAATAGAATACTATTTTTAACTCTAAGATACATCCCGTTCGCCAAAAGTATACCTTCAAAAACTCATGAAAGGTTCAAATCTAAACTTTATTTTTATGACTGTTTTAACGACTTCGGCTTAGATTGCTGATAAAACTCTTTACTTCACGACTTATCGTGAGATTATAGATACTCTTTGACTTTTAAAATAATTTATCTTTGTCATAATTAATCTGTTCTGATTGTTCATTTAATTGGGGTCGCTGTGAACGTGGGTGGTTATAGTACCTATAGTAGTATATTTAGGAATAATCAGTATAATGTTTCAAGTTGTACACACGTTGATTAACAATGAGAATTAAAAAAAAAACGCTCATAAATTTCATTTTTAACACGCTTTTATTAGCTAAATCTGTATGTTTGTGTGTTTATTTGTAACGAACTTCTTTGGACCCGAGTTTGACCAAAATCAATCGACTTTTTTTATTTAAACTTTGTGCCCCTAAAAAAATGGTGATAATGCAATAATTCGATATCCTTATGTAAATATACTGATTATGGTCGGCAGGACCCTGTGGTTTGAAAAAACTAAAAAACCGCTTTCATAGAAAAATAATTCCTAATATAAGCTGAAAATAATAATGTAAGAAAAATACTGGTGCCCTGTGTGTCATATTTTTCGTATATATAGCAATCCATGATCGTAAAGACAGAAAAGTATATCTGGACCTACGTAAAAAACTCAGATATACAGACCATTCGTGATTTCAAAATACTTAAAAGTTGATCAGTTTAAATTTATTACAGTATTACCTTCACATTGTACAGAAAGAGGTACGTCAAAGATTGGTGGTGTCAATACCCAATTATTGTTTATAAGTGATTATAAACAATCGAATAAAAGTTATCAAAACTTTTGAGAAATTAATTGAATGTTTGTTCTGAAAAATCTTTCTTTTTCTAAAAATACAGATCTAGTAGGTTTGTTTTGCGGCTTATCAGCTTAATAAAATAACAAATTATAGTTCACCTGTATTAAATTCAATTACAAATATTATTTACTAAATAGCAGAGTTCTCCTTGCTGTGTTCCAGTTAGAAGGGAGAGAGGCATATTAATTCCTGGGTAATGTGACATAATATCTTCAAGTCACAAGGTTGGTAACGCGATAGTGATATCCTTGTGATAATACGAGCGTCTATAGGCTGTATCGACGCTTACTATCATGCGGATTATACGTTCTCTGCGCATTTCTAAGAGGTTTTTTTATTATATTGAATGGACGTTATTTCTAGAAAGAATGTATGCAATATAATGCTATGTTCACATTTGCAAATTGAGTTTGTAGTTAAGCAAATTTACGTCGTGTACGCACTTTATAAATATACATGCGTACATACTTGTTATGTTAATTTAATTACTGTAATTTATGCAGGTATATAAAGCTAATGTTTGCTAGCGGCTAGCCTTTGTAGCTGTAGAAATTTTCTCATAAATTTTACTTAACTAATGAGTCTTATAACGATTTCTAAAGATATGAGGCAAAAAGCTATTAAATTGTAAAAAATATATATATATAAGGATTAACACCGCTTTGGACGCGGGCCGCATACAACCGGTCCTGATGGTCGCATACATGGCTGCATACAACCCGATATGATAATAATGATGAACAGCGTTCTGGATCCAATATTATAGCGTAAGGATATTAAACTGTAAACAACAAATATACTTACTTCGTGTGTATGATGACACCAAGTACAAATGTCTTTCCATGTCCACCAATACTAGTACTCTCACAATATTTAATGTCAGTATAGAATTGACAGTTAACAAAAACGTAATTTATATATCGCATGTGACATGATGTAAAGCGAAAATAAAACAGAAATATAAAGCAACATTAATAAAAGGCTAATATATAAAGTGACCAAAGCAAAGGCAACAAATAATTTTGCCCAAACATGTAAGCCGGGACAAGCTAAGGGAGTGTCGTTTCGTATCTAATACGGGATGATCCAGTTAATTCCTCCCAGTCGGCGGCCCGCTAGAAACTGTCGGCCGAGATTTTTTGTGGCTCAATTGTGATATAAGACGAATGGATCTGCATCACTTAGACTGTGGGATCAGTGAGAAATAAATTGGTATAAAATATGGAGTGCTGCAATGATTATTTTCGGTGTAGTGGTTACCGCTTTTCTGAAAAGGATATCGCTCTGTGGACAAATGTAATAAAAGCTGATAGAATTTGTTCATCACTACGTAGAATAAAACGAAGTCGCTTTCCGCTGTCTATCCGTAAAAACTACGCAATGGATTTTGATATGGTTGTATCCTAGAATGAAAGATTTAAGAAGAGATATTGTAATAAATATAAGTACCTTCCTCTTTTACCATTTTTAATAATCATCATCTTACCTGCAATTGAAAGTCCACCGCTGGACATAGGCCTCTCCAAGAAAGAAGGTTTTTTGCCCGTAATTGCCGCGCTGGGCAAAGGTGTTGGCAATCGCGGAGCATAGCTTTCGCGACGGGCATGCTGCTGTCCATCCCCGTCCTGTGCATTTGAGTTGGACTGTTTTGAATGGATATACCGCCGTCTGCCGGTTCTGGTCGCCTCTTACGACACCTGGTGCAGTGGGAGGTACTATTCTACTCTGCCGGTACCTAACGGCTATCTGCCGGTAACTCACAAATATTAAACAAATATATTAAAGATACAGTAATATAAAGGTATATAAAAAAATAATGAAAATAAAAGCAAATCACACGACTGTTAAAAGATTGATGTTCGCGAGTTAAAAGGCGCGCGAGACCTCACAACTATCCCACCTACATCCATTGTTACCACTCTTAACAGTAAAATTACAATTATATATGAATAATTAAAAAAACATAAAACTTGACCATTTTTTATTTTGATTTGAAATTGGTTTGTCTATTTTGAATTCTACGTTATATACAATACCGAATACACTCGAACACACATTACACACCCGTAAACCAATAGAGAAACACTGATAATTTAAATGGTTTCCAATGTAATGTCGGAAATAAATACATATTTTTTGCGTTTACATTTCAAACGCTTAAAAGTCTTCAAAAACTTCCGCTGTAATATTTATCTATTTCTTATAGATAGCACACAATAACTATTTTTCTTCCTTATTGCAACCGTACGAAGCCGGGGCAGGTCGCTAGTATCTAACGCAACTTTAAAAATTTGAAGCTTTGCTCATCGCTTGAGTTATTAAACCCCTTGAAAAAAATTTTGTTGGAAAATTGAAACGATGACTAATTATTAGTTAAGACTGTGAAGCGAATCTACAAAATTTTAAAAATGTTGGTAAACATGAAATATATAGGTATATGTGTAGAAATAATGACAGTTTTATTCAGTTTGAGTTAAAAACTCTGCAGGACAAAAAAAGGGTCCAATGCAGGTGACCTTTGTAAAAGGTCTATCTCATAATATACCGCCATCTCTCGGTTCCGGTACCTGAATCGCCTCTTATTATCGCCTCTTACACTTGGTACACGGTTCTCGGCCGGTACCTCACGGCAGAGTAGAATCAGATTCTTTGTAATTGTTTTTGAGATTACTATTTTATATTAATTCTCATATGATTGTTTGGTTTAGTCAATTTGATTTGTGATAGATACTAGAATTTTATTCTCATACGTGAGTATAAGACGCAATACTCGTATATGAAGCATAAGTGGTCGTAGAGTAGATTTGTACTTTAATTGATTTACAATTCTGCAAATCCTTGGAAAATTTCTTATTGCAAATCTAAAAATTTTATATAAATTTAAACTTGATGCCTCCTAGTGTACTTGAGACAAAGGGTCTTAACAGATTAAGACAATAAGGACGGTGAAGTGCAGTTTATAATGAAAGAGCATTAGTCGAGCAAGAGTATGTTCGTGGGAGAAAGACTGATATTAGTATCTGTCTTGCAAGTAAATTAGTATGGGTGTAAATATATCTGAAAACTTAGTAAAAATTTGATCATATCGGAGTAAACCGGGCTGTGTAAGATTTAGTGGAGAATATAATTGTATGTAAAATAAAACATAATCAAAAATTTTGTTTGAGGTCGGGCGAGAATTGAGCCCAAACCTTCATTTGCAAAATGAATTAAATAAATCAACATTATTTAGCCATTGCTAAACAATAGCATACTTAAATAAATTATAAATTCACTAAACATCTCATATATTCACGTGACCTTGAAATAAGTCGCTTAAAGTACTTGTGTTACAGACATCAGACTGCAGCGGAATTACAACCATCATTATCATAGCAGCCGTAAAACGTCCAATGCTGAACATAGGCCTCCCTAAGAAAAGGAGAACTTGCCACGCTGGGTAAGCATGGTGGCATTTGCAGAGCGTATCTTCGCGACAAAAATGCTGCTGCTCATCCCCGCCCTGTTGGATTTGATATACAGCCATGACAGGTGGTAAATGCACCTAAAGTCGCCTCTTAGAGCACTTGGAACGTTCTACGTACGCACTATCTTATTCTACCGGTATCACACGGCTAATAACAAATACATATATTGAACACCCAGACACAGAATAAACACAAATATCATCATATAAATACTTGTCAGGATAAATATTTGGTTACAAGATTATCAAACCCACGGCCTTTGGCGTACAAGACAAGATCATAACCATCAGGTCCATAAGCTTCATCTGCAACATAGAATTATTTCTTTCAAGTGACCTAAGTAATAAATTTAAGATTATTGTTTGAATAGGGGAGGGTAGAGTTTGTAGTATATAAATTAGTTTTCCAATGAACACAGCAAAGTCATGAAAATCAAGAAATCTTACATTTACTTATTGGTGTTTCTATATTCTGCACATACCATGTTCTACGAAAAGAATGTGAGAGCATTAAAATAGCGCTCCGTTTAATAGAGCTGTTTCCTGCAAGCTGGTAGAAAAGAAGCAAAAAGATAAACAGAGGTTGGGATTCAAAGGACCTACACTCAGAACCGTAGACCGCGCCGAAGTCAGAAGATTGTTTGCATTTACTTAAAATTGTCTTGTTGTTCGAGTCTGCTCACGTTCTTAACTTTTGAGGCTTATTATTGGATGTTTTTTCCAAGGAGAAATGCTTAGAAGAAACTTTAAACATTTCATTTATTGATGATGGAACAAACGACGCCAATGTTATCAAATAAAGAATAAATTATCATACCACAAGATACTATACCACAATTATCAAATTACAAGAGAACCATTATTACATAATGGTTCTCTTTTGATTTGTAAAATTTAAGCCGTAAGCGGTAATTTTAAAATTATCGCTTAGAGCAGCATCTTCCACAAAAGAAAACATTGTGGTAAAATGCCAAAAAAATATTAATTATTTCTCTTCTTTATTTTGCATTCGACTATTCTTCCGATGGTACAGAAGATAATCAGGATAATAGTAGTTGAAGTATTTAATAAGATAAGGACCTATCTAAGAATATTGCGTGAGCCACCTGCAAAGAATTTTAAAGAAAACTATAACCATTGAGTTATATATTATTATTGAGTATATATTATTGAGTTATTGAGTTGAGAATACCATTGAGTTCGTTTTATATCGACACAGTGTATGGGTCACAATTTAATGTTAATCAAAGGTACAATAGACGCTGAACTGTGTATATATAATACGAATGTACAATCACAAATAACCATAACCTTTACTTTAAATCAAAATGAGATCATGTAGTTAATTTATTCGTCGTCAAAGAAGTTTCACATTGAATTATTGAGTAAGTTCAGAATACGCAACAAAATTAAAGATCGAAAATAAATTTTTGAAAAAAATAATTATTTAACTTTGGTCGAATAGCTTCAATATTTAAAAACAAAATTATTTTTTTACAATTTTATTTAACATTGTAATAATAAACATTTCAAACAAATTTAACTGTTAAATTCACTATTCCTGATAAATTACAATCTCATAAAGCAAATTTAAGCTCGTAACACTGCAAGTAGTAACTATTAATATATAGAATATATAGACTTACCATAAATATTGTATTTCAGTGATTTATTTGAGAAACTACTAACTAGAAATACTAATTTCATTGCAGCTTAAATGATGACCTTCAACTTCTAGAGAGAAAATTGTATATTTCCAATAAAAGTAAAAAGATGATACATGTATTTGTCTATTGTAAGGAAAAATGTATAAAAATCGTCACGAAGCAGTAACGATTAAACAGGTACAACAAATTACTGAAAACATTAATCCAACCCATGGCACTGATCGCTTGTTGAATTGTTTTACTAAAGGATTAAAATTTGTAATTCATTACTATTTCCGATTGATTCGTTTTTCGCTTGTGTTTGTTTGTGGAACCTCGACATGTAAATCTTTAACAGCCATATATTTTATTTTAAATTGGTTGTTTTATCTTATATTATACGTCCTTTAATTTTATTCGTGTTAATTTAATTTGTGTCTGATATAAATAAAATCTTGTGACGGTTGTTAACAAAATTGTGTCAATTTATTTGTGCTGAAGAATAGATTATCATGTTAATACAAAAAAATAAAAGAAAGTGGCACTGTTAGATTTTATTATTTACTTCGTCTTACATAATTTAAATATTATACAATTTATACTATTGATAAGAAATTGTGAACCCCACTTAAACTATCAATAACGCTGGGTTCGTCCTAAAAAAAAACAAATACACCAAAAATGAAAATTTGTTCCTTTGTATTGTAATAGTGCAGAGTTTAAAGTATAATTTTTATGTTAAGCATGTATATATGGTGTGGCGTAAAAACCTTACCGATTTATTGAAAACTTTTGTGTCATATTAGGTTCTACTTCTATCTAGGTAATGTCTCAAGTTTCATTCTGGCTTAGTATCTCTCTCAAATAATCTGGACTTTTAGCTTCTAAATACTTTATGTTGTATTAACATTTATTTTTAGCTTGATTTTCTATAGATAATTCTCTGATTCTTTTTTTTTATAACAGAACACATAAACAATGTATAGTGATAGTAAAAACAAGGACCAATTTATTATTCTGTGTTTTGTATTCATTATCTATTAGTCTATGTACAAGTTCTCGAGAAGTTTGTTATAAAAACGAAAGAAGAACTTCCCTAGAACTCACAAACCAAATATTTTAAATAGTTAAATAGGCTGCTGCCAATAAATAAAACAAATACAACACAAAGAGAAATACGACAACAAAAATAACTCTACCTTTTGGTAATTACATATAACTCGCAGAGAATAAATTGTTTTATGAGCTTTTTCTTCTTGTTGCATGACTACAATACAAAAAAACATTGTAGTAGCAAACTCATTAAAAATTTCATTCTATTACGTTGATAATGTCACATAATATCCTTAAATAGTGAGATTTTGTTAATTTCTAATTAACAAAATTCCACTATTTAGGGCTAATTAAAATTACAATTCTTAAATTCCGTATAATTTAATTTGAACATTAAATTAAGGTCTAACGAAAGCGAATATCGTCTCGCTTCTAATCCGGGATGATCCCTCTAATTCCCAGTAGTAGGCAATCCAGGAGCTAACGACGTCTAAAATTCTTTAGAGTGTTTAAAGTAAAATTAATAAAATAAAAACATGATACGACGAATAATTTATTTATTTTAATCATTCGTCATTTTCGGCGGTCTACAAAGCTACATTCAATTTTATTTCCATACGTCATACGTACGTTTTTTGTATCTCTTTTCAATTGTGCTCAAATAAAATTTTGATAAGTATTTATAGTTTAAAATTTTTATTTTAGAAAAAAAAACGGTTCCTTTGGTAAATATTTGTTTTTGTTTTTCACAGAGCAAGGGCTCGATACGCGACGAAAGAACTGGCGGATAACAGCTAAAACTATGGCTGAAGAATAATACATATCTTTCAAACACAGTATGACATATTTATATTAACATAGTTAAACAATACACAATCATTTGAATTCTTAATAAAGTTTGTCAAAAAGAGACCAAACTGAACATTTTTATAACGCAAGTCATCTCTGCAAATGTTATAAATGTGAACATTACAATTATGTGTTAGACTGTTTGTTGCGCTTTGACAAATTAATCGGAATCAAAGTTTCGTGACATTTGGCATGAGGTTAGTTTGAACCCCAGTTTGTGCCCAGAAAGTTCTCGCGGGACTAGATATCGAGTTTATTTGCATATGCTATATCTATTTGTAAATAGGCTATCGAGCATTGATAATGTTGCAAATGTCAATGTTACATAAAGTGTCTGTTAGGTTATTTGCTGCGCTTTGACAGTATACTCGGAGTATCTTTACCCTGACTTGACGGCTTGTGGGTAGCTTTAATCCTAGTTAGATAGTTCTTGCATGCGATATCTACTTATCAGATTACTTGGAAATAGGCTGGCTATCAGGCGCTCTATAGCTGGCGAAATGTCTTCACTCTTGTCCTTAACCAATTTTTGAAACAGCAGTGTTACATAGCGAATCTACTGCTTCGTAGTGGGAAAAATCTAAACGTTTATTCTTCCTGTTGGTTACAAACATGAGAAAATCAGAGTCGAACCAATTTAAAACTGTACGAAATATTAAAGTGAAGTTAAATATCATAAAGCCTTAAAATTATGTTAACCAAATAAAATAAAGAATATTGCTATTGCATGGATTGCGTCATTATGCTCTTACATTAAGAGAAATAAATTTGTTACAGTTGCTGTATTATTAAGTAATTTAAAATGATGTTGACATTCCACATTATTAATTTATGCTTGTTGCATGTAGCAATGCAGCTCTGTACGTTTTGTTACTTTATTGAACATAAGTTACTTCGATGAGGTGACATATAACTAATATAAAAAAAAATACATGTAATTAATAGTAGAAATCTTTGTCTATGACAAAATTAATACTCCTTTTTGATAAAAAATAATGCTCATGAATTTATAAGTTATGTATATGTTTTGTTCGAGGCGATTGAGGAGCCGTAACCGACAGATGGCGGTATATCCACCTGAAACAGCGTAACTTAAATGCAACCGGGTAGAAATAGTTTTGAAGCTATTCTTTGGGATGGCACTAGTCTGTTAGCGGTACATTTTTGCGAAATTCCGCAATTCTTGGAGAGGCCTATGAGCAGCAGTTTTTTGGGTTGTTATGATGATGATGATGGTGACTAATAAGCGACATATATATGTGCTATTTTCCTTAGCCTACGTTGTAATAGTGGAAATAATGCAAGTAATAAAAGTTTTATCCAAAGCTCAATAAAATCCATATCCTCATTCAGTAATTCTTTAACACTATAAACAAATGAAAGCGATTTCAACTTTTTAGCCTTTCAGCGCACTATCATAGAGTTGCGAACGAAAACTTAAAGTCCCAACTCGAATGAGTCGACAAGTTGCGAACGGCTCGGAATCTCTCTAAAGCTGTCCTGCCATCTGCGCGGGCTAACTTCTGAAGTAATCCATTTAAAAGTGTCAGATTAGAGGGACCGGGTGAATTTGCTTAGGCGGGTGGCGCAGTCGGTCAGCAATTTATGTCGGCGACCCACGATGCGGTCGGGCGCCGCGAGGCTTGCGGCTTCGTTTATAACAACAGGCGGAAAGTGATTAAGCACATGGAAGGTTCGTACTATCAGTTGTATCAGTCACTAACGATAATAAATACGCTTAACTAAACGCCAAGTCCTCTTGAAGTTTAAACTCTGTGCCACCGAAAACATATAAGATCTGAAATATCTATGAGCTTATGTTAGCTGTTACCTAAAACCGCCCCGGAAGAAAGTTTTGGGCTCTCTCAGAAAAATATGATGAGGGATTTGTATTTTTTTATTTAACAAAATATGACAAAAAGAACGCCATTTGCTCCTATGTTCTAATATTAATTAACTTAAAAAATATGCACAAGTTCACACATTACGACTTTAGAAAAGGAAGTGAGTATTGGAAATTAGTATATAAATGCTGACTGATATACACTCATTTGCAAAAAAAACGGGTGGTTTTCATTTTAATTTTTCTATAAAAAAATACGGTACCAAAATGATTTTAATCATTTGTATGTTTTTTTTAGGCGAAGACTCCATTTTTATGGACGACAACGCTCACGCCTACGGGTCTGGCGATTTGAGAGCGTATGTGCAAGAGGTCAGCATTCAACGTTTGGATTGGCCAGCTCGAAGTCCCAACCTCAATCATATAGAAAGAGCATGTCTGGGACGTTCTGAAATGACGCGTGAGATCAGCACAACCGACTCCGCAGACCATCAGAGAGCTGAAGAATGTAATTACTGTGGAGTGGGAACGTATTCCGCAAGCAAGTATCCGGGATATCCTCGCTAGCATACCCAGACGAATTCAAGCTGTGATTTCAGCTAGAGGAGAGCTAGAGGAGATTTCATTTTATTAAAGAAAAAGCGAACAAAAATCTCTGTTAACTTTTACTTTACGAGCATATGCACTACTAGCGAACTTTAGCATTAAAACCCATAAATTTTATCTAAATTTTATGATAATACTGATGAAAAAGATTATTTGCTTATTAATTTACAAAATTGTGAAACCAAAACTACCTATAATTATCAAACAAACCTATAGTAACATTTAAAACGGTTCATTGCTTAGGTGCCCGTTTTTTTGCAAATGAGTGTACATATTTACTATTATAAGTTAACATATAATTTTTAACTTAGAATAATTGATAATGCTGAAAGATTTTAACAGTTTTACTAGAAGTTAAAATATTCTGCCATCTTTGTCCCTTTATAAAATGATTACCAATGTCACGTCGAACTAAAAATGTAAAAGTAAAAATTCAGCGTTTCAAAACCGTCAAAAGGTATCCTTTATACGGCTGACTTCAAGGTATCACATTATATTCGACATTATAAGAAGAATACTTCATTTGATATCATGTTTTTGAATGATAAAAAAAAAGAATTGAAAAGCAATCACATCCATAGAATTGCAACAATTTGGTTCTGTATCGCAAAATTTTCTCAATGTATTGTATCCGCTGCAGCGTAATTTTGGCGCTGTAAATCTATTTCGATGGATGTAACATCACGACTAAATCAGATTAGGTGAATGCATATGTAAATCACTAAAAAGTTTTACACAAATAAATAAAGCAACGATCGATTGCTGATCTGGTTTGCATAAAGGATTTTTAGCTTCAATATTCTAAAAGTCTTCCACGTGTTTATGTCTGATATGTATATATATATATGTATATATATATATCAACAAATCGCTAATAATATCGCAATATATATATATATATATAATATTATAAAAGCGATTAGTTAAAATACCTTTATCATAACCATTTGTTTTAGATAATGATACCAGTAATTAAGGCATATGCAATCTAAATCGCTATTATGAAGGGATTGCTGCATAGTAACTGAGTGTTTTAAGCGATATGAAAATAATTCAGTTTATAAAAATACCCTTGGGATTTCCTGCAATTAGAAAATGATTTTAGCATTATGATCAACAGGTTTATTTCATATAAAAATTGTAGTAATGCGGAGTTTTAAAAAATTTGGCAAAAATTCAATTCTTATTCTATTAATCTTATTTTATAATATTGTATGTTCTTGAAAATAAATTTTAAGATTATCTACAGAATTTGGCACCCATTTAGATCAATTCTTT
>JACJUM010003237.1:11064524-11286185 GCA_020976665.1 Heortia vitessoides
AATCGTTTGAAACTTATGAATAAGACTTAGGGATTTTATCTATCATCAAAAGTGATAATGTGATAAAAGCAGTTTTGGTTCTTGTATGTTGTTATTAAGTTTTGTTATTATCATTTGAATCTCAATTACTGTTGACATCTCCGAACTCTAAGTTGTTGGCGAATATGTTTACCTACGACAAACTACGGAGGTCTAACTTTTGAAAAAGAGGTTAATTGCCGAATTGAAGCCGGTTGGGCTGCGTTTGCAAAACTCCAGTATTTGAAGAAAAAATTTGCGTTTTTAATCAGCAATATAAAAGTAATCAACAGTGCATTAATTTGAAACATACCAAGCGCCGAATTGGTATTACTTTCTTTTCTGGATACCAAAATATATACATTCTTCGAACCCGTAATAGCCTATTTTTTAACAGCGAGTACATTCAATAAATTGACCCTGCACGAAAAGGTCAATCTAATTAATTGTAAATCCTGGTTGCAAAGTAAGGTGGCGCGGGATAGTAACAATTTGTAATGCTTTCAATTAAGAACGGGCGGTCCTAAGGGGGCTCGGCGAGCTGCATCACTATAATTTAGTTTGTTATACCAGTGTTAAATTATAGTTATAACTGAAATGTTTCCGAAATAATTAAATAAATATTACAGTTTGTTTATAAGGTATGATTATTTAACTGTATGTTTCTTTTATTTTAGGGTTCCATAATCAAAGGATATCGGTATCTATTATTAAAACTTAGTTGTCGGTCTGCCTGTCACCAGGCAGTATCACATACCGGGATAACTAGATTATTTTCATCTTTAGCAAATATGTATTTCTGTTGCCGCTATAACAACAAATATTATAAACAGAATAAAGTTAATACGGAGCTTTGGATACAACAAACGGGTTTTATTTACCAATTTATGGTTAAAATGATTACAAAAAAAGCCTGTTTTTTTCAAAGCTTGAGTATGTAATAGAATACGATGTTTATTCATTTCAAAATAATTAAATTTAATAATATTGTATTTAATATCATATACAATAGATATACCGCCGTCTGTCGGTTCTGGTACCTTAGTCGCCTCTTACTACACCTGGTGCAGTGGGAGGTACTATTATACTCTGCCGGTACTTCATTGCATATCCGATACAAGAGACGTGGTTTTAAAGTTGTTTTTCGATATTGACAATAACAGCATGGTAGAGAATTTAAATATTCACAAAATATTTAATTATAGAATTGTTACCTCAAAACCAAGTTTTGCTTAATACTTTCGTGTAAGATTTGGACTCGTACTTGGTAAATTTTTTTACGTTAGCTTGAATATTATTCCGAAATTCAGTGTTAATAATAATAATACTTTATATCTGTTCATAGTAAACATTAACAGTAAGTTAGGGATTCTTCGTCTTAACTTAGAAGCGATTAATTAGACAAATATTGAAAAAACATTCTAGCTTATTTGCGTTATTTCAATAGTTCTTGTATTATCGTTATGTCATGGTCAACTGGCATGTAATGTATAACCCAGATAAGCCTACTGTCCTATATTTAGGACAGTAGAAATAAAAAAAAATATCAGAATACCCTCTTTATCTAAGATTATTTAGTCTTATGATTTGCAGTAAGAAACGTGTCAGCTTTATTAGAAAAAATAAAAAAACAGTTATTTTAACAGTTTTTACCTTATATTTTACCTTATAAGTGTGTAATAAAAGTGTGTTGTGTAATAAAAAGTTATATTTTGCTCGTGAGTTGTTTTTTTCTGTGTTAATATCTAGTTGATAACCTTAACTTTTGTACTAAATAAATATTCTAGCAAAATAATATAAATAAATTACGTATAACTTGTTACAAATACTAGCGTACTATATATAGGACAGTACGATAATATACATGATTTTAGTACAATAATACAACTTTTTCTTTACAGACCGTTAGCTGCGCATGAAATTTTGATGCTTTAGAAAATGTTTCTGATAATGAAGAAGATTATAGAGAACGACTGATATGTATTCTACCTCCTCCTGTTGATCCTGACTGTCTCACTGACGAAGATTCGGGTGAAGAAGATAATGTAACTTTGAATAATTTGCCACGAAACATTCTGCTTCAACCGGCTGAAGTAATGATTCAAGGGCAGATTATGGTGAGTGATACAGAAGAAGAACCTTCTGATTCTACAGGTCGAACTAAACGTAGGCGTACCTACGCATGGAGAAAACGGGACTTGTCAAAAAATCCCGAGAATTGGCCAGATGTTCAAGGTGCTTGCCAAGATAAGCGCCCAATTGAGTGGTTTGAAAACTTCTTAGTTGAAGATGTACGAAATAACATCTATTTCGTTGTTGGTGTCAGAGAGCAATTTATATGCTGTCAAAAAGAATTTGCCTGGAGACATAACCACTGAAGATATGAAATGTTTCATCGGCATATTGTTAGTTAGTGGTTATTCATGGCTCCCCCGTAGAAGAATGTATTGGGAAAACTCCCCTGATACAAAGAATGAATTGATCAGCTCGGCTATGACTAGGGATAGATTTGACTTTATTTTTCCCCACCTTCATGTCAATGATAATCTGGATTTGCTAGACAAATACACAAAAGTACGCCCCCTAGTTACACTTCTAAATAAAAAGTTCTTAGAGTTTTCTCCTCTTGAAGAGCATTACAGTGTAGATGAGGCCATGATCCCCTACTATGGTTGACATGGCTGGAAACAGCACATAAAAGGTAAACCTATTAGGTACGGGTTCAAAGCTTGGGTTGGTGCTACACGGTTAGGGTATGTTTTATGGATGGAACCAAACCAAGGTGCTACAACTATGTGCAATCCAATATATAAAGAATTGGGGCTGGGTGCAAGCGTTGTTCTCACTTTTTGCGATGTGCTGATTTCACGTGGCTTCGACCTTCCTTACCACGTAGTTTTTGATAATTTTTTTACTGGGACGCCCTTGCTGGAAAGAGATAACAAAGAAAGGCCTTCGTTGCACTGGGACAGTTCGAGAAAACAGGACATCTAGTTGTCCTCTGATTACATCGAAGTTACTGAAAAAAAAGGAACGTGGTGCTGTCGATTACAGAACGACACATGACAACACGTTCATTATTGCTAAATGGCATGACAATAATATATTCAGTATTGCTTCTAATGCTGTAGGAATAAATCCTAAACAATCTGCCAAACGCTTCTTACAAAGTGAAAAGAGAAACATTGTCATAGAAGAACCACATATGGTTTCCATCTATAACAAATAGATGGGAGGAGTGGATCGGTCTGATGAAAATATTGCACATTACCGAATTGGTATACGAGGTAAGAAATGGTACATGCCGTTGCTCACACACATGATTGATCTTGCCGAACATAATGCATGGCAGTTATATAAAATAAATCATGGAAAACTGGATCATCTTGGCTTTCGCAGAAGGGTAGCAATTGCTTTGATTGAATCAAACAGAAAAAATGCCAAAAGAGGGCCTAGCCGACCCTCCCATCATGAACATGCTGATAGTCGTAAAGACCAAATGAATCATCTGGTTATTCCTCAATTGAAGCAAACACACTGTCGTCAATGTCACAAAAAATGTTTGACACGTTGCAAGAAATGTGATGTTGGAGTGTTTGTTAAGTGTTTTGAAACATATCATTCATAAAGTGTTAATCTAGTAAATTACATATAACAATGGGTAATATAATCAATAGTTATCTAATAAACTACACTTTTTGATTACATTCTGTTTTGTCATAAATGGTCTTTTATTTCCTCTTATTATCCTACTGTCCTACATATAGGACGGCTGTTTCCCTGAAAGCCTTACACTTAATTCTTTTTTCATAATTTTTTTTATATTGCATAAGATCTAAAAACTAAATAATGTAACTTTTTTCAAAATTTTCAGAAAATTTTAGTTTCAGGCTTATCTGGGATAAATTAATTTCTTGGTAAACTCATCATTTCTTCTCTCTCTTGTTTAAATTATATACTTATCAAATAAATCAATGAACTCCCACAAAAACTCACTCATTGACCTGATTCCATTATAAGTCGCTTAAAGCACTTGTATTACGGACATCAGATAACAGAAAAATCACAAATATTCTACGTGAATATTTAACATACAGACAAAGAATAAACTTAAATATCATCAAATAGATATTTGTCCTGGATGGAGATTGAACATAAGACAGGATTACCTTCTGCGGCATCGGGTCATGTTATAAATGAAACTTAAATAAGCAGCGTCTGCACATAAGACATTACATAAAAAATTTTGTTAATGACAAAAAAAATAATAATTTGGCGCAAAGATAATTTTTGTACCAAACAAATGTCGATAGATTTGTATTTTCTTCGAGAAGGGATTTAGCAGGTAATCTTTTTCCAAAGTTTGTTTAGAGGTCATAAAACCATGTATATAATTTTACTTTATACTCCAGAATAAAAAAAAATCCTATGCCTCAAAGGGTGCAGGCAATATTCTGATAGTAGAAGGATACCGCAGTCTATGAACGTTTTCAACACCAAGATATCATTCACCGACCCAGATACCCGCCCCTTGTAGTGGAGAAACTGCCCGATTGGGCTTGCCACTACAAGGCGCTGAAGCAGGTGGTGGGACACGCTCCAAATGCCAGACCATTTGGCAAGGGAGTGCGGTTCACACCGACCGTGGAGGCAGAGTACTGGGCGGTAAAAGTATTTATCGAACTTGGAAAAGGAAGAGAACCTCTCCTGGTTCAGCTACTCCCTGCTGGCGAAAAAAAGAGTCAATTTCTGTATACGAGGCCATCCAATCAAAACAGACCCAGGTGAAATTGAAGAGGAAATTCGGTCCCTGGGCTTCACTCCCGAGTTTGTGCTTCAAATACGTGCACAACAAGGCAGGCCGGGCTGCATTTACTTCACCCAAATGCAGCGTATACCAGGCCTTATTCCCACAATCTTCGATGTGACCGAACTACTCTGCATGCCCGGGGTGAAGATTGAGGCCTGGCGGGGAAAGAAAGGGCCTGCCCAGTGCCACAGGTGCCAACAGTTCCGACACTCCTCCCATGGCTGCCATAGCCAGCAAGCGTGCGTAAGATGCGGGTGCCAGATTTTCCAGCTGGAAGCCAGGATAAAGAAAGCTGGCACAACAGCGTTGGCCGGGCGGCCTCCGGTACACACTGGCAGCGTACCAGCAACCACAACTCATCTGATGGCTGAATCCAACGACGGGGCGAATATTCCCCGTCGGAAACGCAAGGGCAAGAAAAAGAGGGGAGCCCTTGCGAAGAGAGACTCCACCAAGAAGGCAGTCACCGTCCCAGTACCGCAGCAGGAACTGAAGGCGTAGCCAAGGCCGCGCTCGACCCAGAACCGGCTACTAGACACCAAGAAAGCCATCTGCATCCTACAGAACGTACTCGGAGCCATCAGGTCCGGCGAGAACGCCATACTTACTATTACCATTAATTTTCGGTGTAGTAGCACAATTGCTGCAATCAAATGGCGCAAAATAAACCACTGAAGATAGTACATTGGAACGCTAATAGGCTCGGAGCGAAGCTAGGACTGCTGCGGGTCTTGCTTCGAGCATAAGACATAGATGTGTGTCTAATATCTGAGACCCTACTTAACGACAAAGACTCAATCAAGATGCCCAACTACTACCTGTACCGGAAAGACGAGATGTCGGATCGCAACGTTGCATACCGCGGACTCGCTGTCCTGGTGCGTCGGAGGCTGATACACCAGCCGTTACTTCCGCAGAGTACGGCTACCACTCCCAAGTCCTTTTACGCCCTCGGGGCAGAAGTCTACGCCGGCTATCCCATCCGTGTGTTTGCTACATACAAACCGCCGACTACTCGCTTCAATATCAGCGAAATGATCCAACTGATGGCGAATCCCTCGCCCACCTTGGTGGCGGCGGACTTTAATAGCAAACACACGGCATGGAATTCTGCGTATTGTGAGCGGCCCGGAGGTGCCCACGCACTATCCAGACAATCTCTTGCACGCCCAAGACGATAATCGACATCGCGATCCACAAAGGCCTTGACAGCGTGAAGACGCAGGATACCGTCCTCAAGGATCTCCAATCTAATCATCTCCCGGTGCTAGTGGTATTTGATAGAAGATCGACCACTGTAACGCCACTGGCTTCACGCCAAACCATAGACCGGAAGGCGTTTAGTTCTGCGATGCATTCGAACACCCCAATGCTACCGATTACCACCTCAGAGGACGTTGAGCTGCTCGCCAGTGCGCTCACCATCTGCATACAAGACGCCGCAGATTCATCATTGCTCACCATGCCCGGCAGCAGCAGGCTTTAGCCACTGCCCAAGAGCATCAGGGACTTATTAGCGAAAAAGTGGCGTCTAAGAAAAAGATGGCAGCAGACACGCTGCCCAACCCTCAAGCGTCAGCTCAACGCTCTCTCCAAACAGATGAGACACGAACTGAGGTCGTAGGAAGCAGAAAACTGGGATCGCTATGTAGAGAACGCGGGTGAAGATTCGAACAGTGTCCATCGCCTATGTCGTCAGATCTCTAAGAAACCGGCTCCAATCAGACCCCTCCTCGGACCAGATGGCTACCCGAGATATCACGTGGAAGACCGCGCTGAGATTTTCGCTGAACACCTAGAACGCCAGTTCCGCCCGAACCCCTGTAACGACGTAGAACACGTCGAGACGGTGACCGATACCTTCAAGAGTACCTTGCCGTTGCCATAGCGGCAGATGAAGACCCCGTCATCTTCACGCCCAGGCAAGTCAGTAGAACGATAAACAGACTGAAACCCAAGAAAGCACCTGGCCTCGATAACATCACATGCTGCGACACCTTCCCCCGAGAAGCATCTCCGCATTAAATCGCCTATTCAACGGCATCAACCGCACTGGCCACTTCCCACAACCCTGGAAAACAGGAGAAGTTATCATGCTGCCCAAGCCCGGGAAGAACGTACTCAAGCCCGAGAGTTAACGTCCTATCACACTGCTGCCTACGGTATCCAATGTGTATGAGAAGTTTCTGCTTCTACACCTGGGACCGCACATAACACCGAGGGAGGAGCAGTTTGGATTTCGAACAGAACACTCCACCTCACTGCAACTATCGAGAGTACTCCACCATATGACGATGGCCTTCAACGAGAAGGAATACACTGCTACAGTACTCCTCGACATGGAGAAGGCGTTTGATAAGGTGTGGCACCAGGGTCTGCTATACAAATTAACAACGTCACAGACACCCTGTCGGGTCACACGAGTGGTAGCTTTCTTCCTCAATAAAATGTATTTTCGAGTGAAAGTGGAAAACGTTCTATCAACAGAACGAGCCGCAGAGGCTAGTGTACCTCAGGGCAGCTGCATCTCGCCCGCGCTGTACAGCTTGTACATGGACGACATACCTGTAGGAGAAGGCACACACCTAGCATTATACGCAGACGACGCCGCCTACTACGCATCCTCGGTAAAAAAAGAACGCGCAGCTAAAAAATTACAGAACACCCTCGACCTACTGCCCGAGTGGCTAAGCAGGTGGAGACTGCAGGTAAGTGTAACCAAGTCTCAGGCTGCAGTCATTGGCCGTTACCATCAACTCCCGAAACCACTGAAGCTAATGAAGTCACGTGGTCCCACACGGTCAAATACCTGGGGATCATAATAGACAGCCACCTTAGCATCACTAGCACCAAACCGAAGAATAGCCAGGCCTACGGTGGGTCAACAAATACAAGCCAGTCCCCACGAAACCGTCAACGCCAAGTAACGCCCAAAAGTCTATGCAGGCAACGAAAAGAAGCCGCTTAAAATGTAAACAAACAACGTACAAATTGTATTGATAAATATAATACAATTTGTATTGTTAAATACAATACAATTTGTAATGTATTCAACTTAACTTAACTTAACAGCCAAGAAGCCAGCGCAGAAAAAGCAAATAAAAAAGTGGGTAGAACTCAAAAAAAATTTCTCCCGCAACCCGATGACCCACGGTATTTATCGGCAGAGTGTATATATCGTGACAGAGGCGCCGAGCGCCGTAGTCGCACAAATTGGAATATCATTCACGTGTTGTCAACATCTTTGTTTTCTATTTGAACAACCCCATACTTAAATATTTGTTTCTATTATATTTTTGCGAAAGGGTCAAGTTTTGGGGCCGAAGCTCAACTTGTTTATTATCCCGGAAAAAAGTGTATAAAAATGTGTAATAACTAGAAATAAAGAAAAATACATAAAACGTGTTATATATAAATATATATTAGTTTTTGATTATCAAGTTAATCCTTTTGTAAAAAAAATAGATACAAATAGTTTTTGTTTTTCATAGAGTACGAGATCGCCATAATATTTTGCATAGCACAATTACCACAGGAATGATGTCGATAATGACCAATATTTATTGATAGATTGGAAGAGCTTTTCATAGAATTCGATATTAACAACATCAATTTCGCTTTTGGTGAATAATATAAACAATTTACGATATCGTGATCATAAAACTTTTTGACATGCTGTGTTTATATTAAATCAAATAAATAAGTTAATTACCATCAAATTTTACAAGCTTTAAAACGGTATATAAAACAGACATGAAATATTATATTTCTATGTATTTCTCTTTTTCCCGAAAAAAGGGGATACCAAGCCGCCCCTTGCCGCAGAGGGTTATTCCCAAAGTACGCTAAGACAATTTCTTTAGTCCACGAAAAAAAATGTAAATAAATTAAACTTTTATTGTACTTACGGACTTTTCAATTATCTATGAAGAAGAAAAGTGCTGTAGGAATGTTTAAAATAAGTACAGTTTTAAATTTATCATCATTACAAATTAACATCTCGGAAGATTTATGTCTCTCAAAGTTTGATTTCGAGCTAAAACTGCATACAGAATGCGATTTATATTATGAAATTTATTCCGGATTTATAATGAGCACTTCATATGCGTATTTATATGTTTGGATGAGAAATGTTCCAGAAGGTTTCATATAGATCATTTAACTTTAGCCTTTATTTTTTACGTTTTAAGGAGCAAATTAGAATGGTGACTTCTAAGTTTATTATACCAGTAACTACATTGATTTGATGTTAGAATGTAATCAGCAATTTCTGACAATAACTACACAACTGCTGCGCAGTGTACTTTGTTGATACAATATCAAGATAGAAGAAACAATGGCGATTTCCATTCTGTTGTTAATAAGCGTTCCGAGCGAAGTAGACTGACTCCATAGTTCCTTTTCCGTCGTTTATATGAAAAAATTGCGCGTGTATTAAAATATTGGTAAAATTTTTGGCTTCTTGTCCCTCGCTTTGTTTTTATTAATTCAGCCACAGAAATAACTTTTTAACGGCTTTACGGGTCTTAACGGTTTATTTACATTTTTACTTTACATTTTTTGTTCGACTTGCGGCAACCGTTCCTAGATTGTATTAGACATCTGTTGACAAAAATTATGTTTTTGTAATGAACTCCGTTTCGGATGGATATACCGACATCTGTCGATTCTGATACTTCAGTCGCCTCTTATGACACTTGGCACAGGAGTTGATACAATTCTACTCTGTTGGTACCACGCGGCCCTTTTTTCGTAAAAATTACTTCCTACATGTGTTCCATCGTCTAACATGCCTATTATTGGCTAAATCATCATCATGTCAGTCATTGGAAGTCCACTGTTGACATTGACAGACATTGGTCAGTATTCCACTGCTGGTATTGGCTACAACAGTCATGTTAAATAGAGCGGTTACACTTTACTGAGATATAACATAGCACGGCTATTTGCAAAAACAGATACAGACGTATACCTATGGTACGGTGCTGATGACGTTACAAGGTTGTATTGCAGAACAAGTTGCCGGTGGATTAGCCTAGCTGCTTGGCTTTGCCTGTGCAAGTTAGCTTTGTTAGCTGTATATCCGAGATAAGAATACAATATTTGTGCGTAACTTCTTAGAATATCCTGTTTTGTCTATTTTATACTTTTCTTTTTAATCGGTTTTATTTAGCTCACCCTGTTTGTTTTATTCTTGTGTCAAATTTAGTAATTCAAATTTCACCCTCTTCCTGTCAACCGATTAATCTGAAATTTTGTATACACTTTGGATTTTGGTGACAATACAATTATGTTTATTCATTATCATTATAAATTCAAAATGGCCGCCGCTACAAAATGGCGGATAATTTATGTTTTATTAATCCCATCAATATGGGTATCAAATGAAAGGGCTCAACAAGCAGAATACAATATACTATAAAAAATTGAAATCCAAGATGGCGGCTGCTACAAAATGGCGGATAACGTAGGTTTTATCAATCCCATCAATATGGGTATCAAATGAAAGTGCTCAACAAGTAGAATACAATTTACTATGCAAAATTGAAATCTAAGATGGCCGCCGCTACCAAATGGCTGATAACAATATTTTATCAATCCAATATCAAATAGAATGCGAATATATACATAGAATATATATACATAGAATCTATGCATATGTTTATAATTCCCACGACTGTATCTATTTTATTATTTTTTGGTTTTTAGTACATTTATCTTAAACATTGCAATGTATGTTTAACATAAAACCGTTTAACTTAAAAAGTTTTTTACCTATTTTTTTTACTTAATACGAATAACGTTTAATTTTTTGTCGGTGTTAGTAACTAATTTGTTATTTTTTATAAAAGGAATAATATATCTTATTAGATGTTCAAATGCTTTTCGATCCAATTTTTTTCTCGTCTAGTCTCAGATCGACATGCTAATTCTTAAAAAATCGATAGTTCCCGGACGGACGCTATACAAATTACGACCTAAGTCGCAGGTGATAGTATAATCGTAAGACTGCATTGTAGGTGCCTCACTCTTACCTATTTCTATCGACAAACAGCAGTGTTCGCATTGCTGTGTTCCGGTCTGAAGGGTGGGAGAGGCAGTGAATTTATTGGGTAATGTGGCATAATATCCTCAAGTCACAAAGTGGCAACGCGTCAGTGATATCCATGCGATATTACGAGCGTCTATAGGCTGCAGTGATACTTACTATCACGTGGACTGGTTGTTTTTCGACCTGGTTTAACAAAAAGAAATATACCACTGAGAGTATTTAAAGTTCCAGTCAATTTCAATGAAGGTGTGATTTTTTCGGTTAGTCTGTGAAATAAAATTTTAATGGCGATTTCGTTACCTTGCTTTTCGTTATTTTATATATAGAAACACTGTTCATTGATTGTTTAGTCGTTGTGATTGCCGGTAACCAATGGTGCACACGAAACTAATATCGTTATCTGAGTTCGACTGGATCTCATTACGGCGACCTAATTCAAGTCTACTCTTATTTAAATTCCAATATTGGTCGGGATACAGAAATTTAATGAACCCAGTGTTGTAACTAGTATGAATAAATGAGTAAAATTGTATTTTTCTGTGTATCAGATATCAAAGAGGCGATTGAGGTGTCGGACCGATGGATGGCGGTATATCCACTTAAAACAGTAGCTTAGATACGACATTGTCCGGATGGACAAGATATGGCATGGCTAAACTACGCTCTGCGATTGACACCAATAAAATTTCCATGGCTTGGGAAGGCCAATGTCTAACAATAAACTTTCTACGACTGATACATAAAATAATAAATAAAACATCAAACATTTACATTGTCGATGTCATATAATTCTGGTAAGTATAGTTTATGAAATTATCTGTAACATATTTTTAGTTGTTATAACTAGTCAACCAAAGTGGAACAATTTCCATCAGTTATAAATGGTTGGTTGTATTTTTGGAATGATTTCATGAGTTAATGCGACAAAATTGGATACAATCAAACTAATGCGTCGAAATAATTGCTGCGAACGTTCTAACGGTGGATCAATTACGTACGAAATGATGATTTGAAAATCATTAGTTGATAAAATGATTTCCATCGTACTTATGTGCAACTAATTAAAATACTATTGCTATGAATAGAGTTTTAAAAAGGACTAATGCAGAAAGGAAATAGAATTCTTTGCGAGAATTCCATGGAAATTACAAGTCTCTAACAGATTCTCTTTGAAAATTAATGGGTATTGGTTAGTTGTACCGTGACTGCCGCAAACCGACGCTTCACCGGAAACTAATGTTGTTAACTGGGTTTGACTTTAGCCTCATTACTGTAACATTATTACTTGAGTTTCCTTATAATTGAGTACTTTGGATCCTATTTTTTATTTATTTTCTTGTAAAGTTATTATTGGACAAGAACTCGCTTCGGAGTAGGTACTGGCAGAGTATAACAGAACTTCCCTTTGTATTACATGTCGTAAAAGGCGACGTATCGGAACAATGCTCTGGAAGGGGATGGTCAGCGGAATCACCGTCGTGGAGCGACGCTAACAATTATGGCAACTTACTTTCTGTACAATAGATGTGATGGTTATTGATGATGATGAATTTGCTTTAGTAAACTAGTACTAACGTTTTCGCGATCCTCATTCATCATTTAGTTTCTATGACGCCTTAACACAATAATACGAATGACTCTTTTGCTAAATTGTACGAATGTATATCCTATATGATTGAACAAGATATTTATTCGACGCTCAACGTCATCTTAAGAGTAGAGGTACTATAACGCTGTGTCGTGTATGTTCTCGAATCTAGAAGCTTATAGATTTATCGGTCGTGTGTATCTTATCGTACTGCGCGCTATGCCTTCTGTCCTCTGGCACTTCAACCTGCCAATCTGTCTACTCGGCATCGGTAATTTTAATTCTATCACAGTTATCCTTACAGATTCGATTACGCAATGAGATTCCTATCATTTCTAATTACATAGTACATTGGTTAATTAACTGTTAATTGGAACAAGTGATGATGTATCAATGAATTTTGTATGAAAATAAACCATTACATTATTTTATTCGAACTAATACTAGCAATGTTTGTCCCGTTGCTTTAAAACATTTCATTTTTCATGTGTCATTTTGTCGAATTCACACGTATTCAAGCAGCCGACTAATGACATTTACAAACAAATGACACGAGTGTTGAAAATTAATAGATTTGGTATATTGTACGTACCACACCAGTAACTAATGGTTCTGTAAACATTGATCGACTGTTCCTGGCGTATTGTAGTAGTATACAAAATGCACGTGCGCTTAAGTCTGGCTGTGTACAGTGATATGCCTGTTCTTTTTATTTTTGTAACGAGCTAGTGGCTCGCCCCGATATCGTCCGACTACATAATTGATCCCATTACCGTGGGTGTTTTAATTCCGTTCTGGGGTCTCTAACCTATAAACTAGATGGTTTCTCTAACCTACAAACATTAGTGCATATAAATTTCTGAATTCCGTTAATCCTGTACAAAACTATAAGATTTGTAATAAAAGATAAATTATTCTATTTGATTGAGTTTTGCGCGTACATACATATTGACGACTAATATTGTTTATATAGATAGACCTTTAGAACTGGAACTAATGATGTCATAATATCAATGAAAAAAAAAACTTAATAATTCAAATATATGTATGTTGGTATCTATTTGCCGCGTGTTTGCCAGCATATGACGGTATATCCACCTGGAACAGTGTTGCATCAATGCACAGATCGAGGATAGGCAGCAGCATCTCCAACGCGAAAGCTACGCTCTGCAATTGCAAACACGCATGACAGCACGCCAATTATGGGCGAAATTTTCTCTTCCAGTGATGACCTATGTCCAGCAGTGAACTACCAATGGCTGATATGAATGTATAATAATGAACTGTAACTATTAAAAATGATTAGATTAGAATCTGACAGAAGCATTATCCTCTGGTACAAATGTGTATCAAGATAAATAATATGACTGCATTAATAACGAGGAGCTCCAGTAAATCCGTTATTAAGTCTCCGTCTTCCAATCGTGAAGCAGATTGAAGTGAGCAACTGAGAGATTCCTATAGTATTGTACATACAGAAACCTGGAAATTTATGTGTTTTGGTTAGTGAACGGGAATGGTTCGAATCTGCAGGAAACTCGCACTAGTTAGGATTCCGCCTGGCAGGAACTTGTGCTAATTGAATGTTTTGTTGAACAATTGACATGAATGACTATATATTCATTGGAATTGATTTTGAAATGGATTTCCATGAAGATACGCGATGGTCTGTACTCATTTTAGTATCCAATTAGTGAAAACGCGGTTGTTTTTAAGAGCAGGGACTAGATTTTTGTGCAGGTCTGTAGATATAAATAAAAATTGAAGTGTCTTTACGTAAAATAAAATCAACAATATTTTAGTAGGAGCGCGCTGGACTCATGCCACATACAAACCTATACCTAGGTCCTACTGGAAATTACTATGGGAGGTTTATACAGCAATACTAATAAAGGCTGATATGGTGATGTTGCTTATTTATAACATATTTCCAAACTAATCGTTTCTAATGTCACTCCCTAAAAGCTAAGTAGCACAAATAGTCATGCCCTTTTTACAAAGAGAAATAAAAAGCCAGATCAATCCAACGGAAACATGTTTTCGGAATAAAAATTAGACTATGTGTTACTCATGAAAAAACTACTTTTTAACTATGTGTTACTTTCCACTATTCAACTTAAGGCTTTCGACCAGAACGATATATATATATATAAGAAAATAAAAGAACATAACATTACCTTATTTCAGAGTTGAAGCAAGGTTTTCGAAGCTTTTCTACAATAATTTTGGGTTAAAGAATTAAATATTTATCTGCATTTAAATTTGTAGTTGGTGTAGGACGGCCTAGGCGGACATACCTTAACCAGGTAGAAAAGGTGTAAAAAAAGAGCTAGGTCAAAAGTACCAAAGATTACAAAAGCATGAATGTAAGGACTAATACGTGTAAAGGAAGTGAGAGGTATGCCAAAATTGTAGTTACTGGAGATCCATAATATTTACCTACCCTGTATGCATATCAACTCAATAATAATCAATGTTATGATCTTGATCATAATACGATAATATTTTGAATTTGCGCTTAGTAATTCCTCCCTAACTGAATAGACTTAACTAGTAACAAAAAGGCGACGTATCTACTAACAAGCGGTCTGTGGCGACGCGCGGGAACTTCGAAACCTCATTGTGTGCGAATTACACTCACAACAACCGCATCGCTATCTATGCTCTACATTATGAGCGCTAGCAATATTGCAGCATGCATGCGTGAAGCATATTTATTAAAAAAAAAAAAACCTTTATCCTCTATAAATAAGCCTCTCAAAAGAATAATAATAGATCAATAAATCTGAAATTACTGTGAAGTATACTATTCCTCCGACCTACATATTAATAAAGGATGTTTATATTGATGTTATATTTTTTAACTGTTGTTAATATTGTAAAAGAAACTGGCATGGAATTTAGAATCGGTTAAGTACCTTATCAAAGGTTAGTTATGTTTCAAAATTGTTCCTATAAGATGCTGTAAGTCTGGTGGTTGAAATCAGTGTTAGAATAACATCTGTTTTCCTACTAAGCCTTCTGCAGTGTAAATCTAGAACAGCTTGATTAATGAGATAATTGACCCTTGTGTCATCTTCCCTTCTTATAGCGACTGTGGCAGCCTAATCCCGATATCATTATCGCAACTATTCTCTATAGTCATTTGTTTTTCTAGGAGATAAGATATATTAAATTAATGGTAAACTAAACTAATCTTGTTTTAAAGTTTCGATCTTTTGTCTCAACATATAGTCTTATCGTTTGTTTTTCTATTAATTACGAATTAAACATAATATAGTAATAATAATAAACTAGCTATTGTTCACCAAACATAATTTTTTAACATAAGAAAAAACAGTAATTACGAAGTACATTTTAATAGTATCAAGTGATAGTACCAGTTGGTTAGATTAGTTTGTTATATATAATAATGCGAATAATTTTCGCAAAACACATGCTCTTCAAGTTTTCCTATTGTAATTTGTACATTTTGCAATAATCTCAAATCAAATACACCACAATAAAAACACTTTTACTACAACTTAATGAGATGCAATTTTGCGGAAGAGAAAAAAAATAATTTAGCAATTACTATGTACTATATAGTAATTTCTAATAAAATAAAACAATATCCGTAAGTTCATCGAAGTGTTGACGTAAAAAAAAAATAAATGAAAGAATAAATTAAATTTTTACAGAAAATCTACATTGACTTGACTCCGAAATAAGTCGCTCAAAGAATATGTGTTACTAATATCAGACAGCAGATGAATCGCAATTATAATTTTTCAATACATATTAAATACCCAGACACAGGACAAACGCAAATATCAAATATATAAATGTTTATTTTGGGTAGAGATCGAAACTCAACGACCCTTGGCACACATAAAAAACAAATATAAAAAACAAATAGATCATATAACACCCATTGAAAAAGTGATACATTTTTTAATAATTCATGGCAGTTGATTTTTTGGTTAATGATTATTTATGATGAAGTCCTATTATGATTGTGTTGCCTTGATTGCCTGCATTCCTTGATGAAACTGAGCAGATTAATTGGTCATATCCTTTCGTTACTTCCTTCTTTGTCTTGAATAAAGGTGGCCATTTTTATTCGTTTGTGAAATGGGCCATAGCGGTAAAGCAAATATCAGTTCGTAGGAGGTTTCGTGTTTGCCAAACTGTATGAACAATCAACTAAATTATATCCTTATATATGAAATGGGCGTTTTGTACGGGATGATAAAAAGGTTATCTTTTTTAATGTATTTATATAATCAAAGATTGCACCTTTATTATTTATGCACTTATGTCATCTCAAAAGTAGTTTATAGATCCCTTTATTAAAAAAAATCACAAGGATGGGAATCAATAAACTCTTTGATGGTGGTTTAGTCTGTCGCATTAGAATTGAATTTTTTTGAAAATCTCCTCTAAATTCCGGAAAAGATGGTATTCTGTTGAAGCAAGTTCCAAAAAATACGGTTGTTGTCGCAGACATTCCAATGGTAGCTCATCTTACTTAGTGGTTGTCTGTAGTGGTCTTGCGTTGTCGTGAAGCAGCAGTGGCTTAGAGCTATTGAGCAATTTCGATTGTTTCACAGCTAGTTCTTCCTCCATGGTTTGCAGTTGCTAACAATAGATATCTGCCATAATCGTTCAACCAGATTTTGGAGCTCCAAGCTGTAGTGAACGACACTGGTCACCACCTCTGGTGAATGTCCACCAAACACTCACAAGTAACTTTTTTCGAGTAAATTTTCGTTTAGGGCAGGTTTTGTTCAGGGTTTAGCCATTGTGACAAGCGCTTTCGATTATCGTACAGTATCTGACTTTTTATTATAAGTAATAATTTTTTTATTTCATTATTGTGTAGCTTAAGCATAGTAACACAGACGCGTGTTTGCAAGTTCGATTCACTCAATTCATGAGGTACCCATCATCAAGTTTTTTGCTTACACGATTTGCTTCAAGTGGATTAATATGGTTTTGTCACTTATCCCGAAGCCTGCAGCTATCTCTGAAGTGCTTTGTAATGGTAATTGGAAATCACTTCCACGATAGCCTTTAGTTCTTCATTTTCCGCGTTAGTCTCCGGCCATCCACGGGGTTTGGTTTTGAAAGTTGAAATTTCCAGAACGAAAACGTTGAAACTATAAACGTACCGTGCTTTCTTTTGCGACACCAGCGCCGTACACGTCTATAATTCTTCGAGCTATTTCTGCAGCACTGGTGCTACGATAGAACTCATACTCTTAAATATAACAATTCAATGTCGCATCGCATATTAGAGACGGTTAAGAGAAAAAAACAATCATTAATTTGTTTTAAAATCTAAAATCTAGCAGCTAAATGAATTTATAAATATGAATTTGGATTTCTCACCAAAGATAAGATATTTATGATCAAAATGATAAGTACGACAAAACGCTAATTTCAAATGTAGGGTTATTTACAACTTCGAAACAAATGTCTGAAAACTGAAATAAAAATTTAATGTAAAACTAAAAAATCTACTTACGTTTAAAAATTAATAAGTTAAAGATACAAGCCGTGGGGTATCGCCAGAGTTAATGAACTGAACGATGTTGGTATATCTGTCCAAAATTGTGTTGTTTAAATGCAAAACTGTGCGGCAATGGGTAACAGAATCTCCGTCGCGAGGCTACGCTCTACGATTGCGACTACGTCCACCGAGCGTTACGGGTGAAAGTCCTTTTATTTTAAGAGGCTTAAGTTCAATAGTGGTCATTAATTAATCACCTTCTATGGGTGATATGATGATGATGTAATGAAAATAATAAATGGGAAACTGACATAGTCTATCTGTTACTTATTTACGCCAAAGCCACTCCATCTATATAGAAAGGCCTTTTAGATGGCTGCATCTTGTCGCTACAAAAAATTATAAATAAGTCATATAAGAAAAAGGACTTACCTAAAAACAAATTTAGGATATAAACTCTCTTAGCATTTTAATAAACAGGATACTTCAGTTTGTAATATCTAAATAAAAGTAAAAATAAGGTGGATTAAATCCAAGTAAATGTTGAACGTACACGTCGTTTTCGTGTTTTAACTTGTTCAATATCGCTGCACCAGCCGTGGCTATCGCAAAAGCGTGTTTTACAATATATGTGAACCGGCGCTTTCTAAGTGATGACTCAAGAATGAGTAAATATAGAATAAATATCACAATTTATTTAATAAAAAACATCGCTGCCAAGTGTAACTTCTGTATTCCTTGTTCTTTTATTAATTTATTAAATTCTCTTTAAATTGAGAGAAGATAGAAATATAGTGCTGCTGATGAACGAAATGTTTGTTTTTAGAAATATAATAAAATATTTTTGCACACACACATAGACATAGAATGTAGAACCAATGGCCCACGGAGACGTAAGGTTCTATAATGGAGACCACGTAACGGCAAGCGCAGCATAGGTCACTCACTAACAAGGTGGACAGTTGATCTGACTAAGAACGTATGATCGCGGTGTTCTCAGGCCGTATACAACCAGTCCTATTAATACCCGGCGAATAATTATAATCAATAGATTATAATTATTATAACAATTGATTCAGCATTAATTGTATGCGGATTGTACTAACTTGTTTTATTTTAGTGAACCTACTAGTACAAAACATGTTTTGTTTTAGAAGATTGTTTTGTAGAATTGTGTGATCGATGTTTAAGTGTATATGAAAGTTGAAAAATACATATATTAATATACTTGGTGTTTATATATGTTTATATTTACTTTCAACAACTCAAGCTGAGACGCAAAAAAATTATAAATTCTTTTTTAAAAATATTTCTTAAAACTATTTCTTCTAATCTAATTGTTACAAAAATAACTGTTCATACATATCTACTTACTCAAATATTTTTACTTCATTTATATAAATAAAAAGGTTAAAGAGGCGTTAGTTACGTATATTGCTTAGAAGCGAGGTTAGAAATTAGATATAAATTAGCTTTTTTTTTTTGCCGTATTATGTATTTGCCGAGCAGGTCAATTATATCGAAGCTCGGTTCTTCGGTTAAGAAGAAAACGTCGTAGTTAGTCGAATTAATACATTTAGACAAAGAGTGTATTTCTTGATTTTGATGAGTCCAAATATATTTATTTTCATGTTAGAGATTATCCAAGATACTATGTGATTTCTCAAAGTAGAGTGGTAAGCGTAAAGCGTAGTCTCAGGACGGAGATGCATGCCTCGTCTCCTCCACCGAGTTTTGCAAATTGTCCATACAAGTCCAAACCATCACAGTCTAAATAATTTAAATATTTTCATAGTTCATACATTGACCTGACTCTGAGATATATATATGACATATAAATAGTACTTAAATGCATCTAAATTACACCCAAACAATCTTTTACTAAAGTCGTATAAATATTACCAAGATACAGAACGATTACAAATATTTTTCATACAAATATTTGTCCTGGTGGTGATTTCGAGTCTACGACTTTTGGAGCAAAAGATAAAATCACGCCATTGGACTATCGTAGTGGTAAATGACAAATTATAAAACCTATAATTTTTTGGCATAGACTATGCAACCCTGAACTTTAGCATAATCTAATGAACCATAATTACCAAAATTACTTTTGTTGATCATTTAACATTTGAATAATCTCTAAATTTCATACCATTTTTATCTCATATTCCAGAATGTAATATAAGTTAGCCTGAAATTACAAGTGAATGCCGTACGCCTCTTTGCGACTCATATGCAGTATATTAACTGGGTGCTTGCTACATGCTTGCCAATCTATTGCAAGCCTGTTTGCGCACTGCAAGTGCGTTTGCATTCTGCACATACATTATGCTGATAGGAATTATATGAAAACTATACAAAAATACCATCTGTTATTCATTATAATTTGTACTAATTTATTATTTGACAACAATATGATTCGATTTATTATATTAATTTGAATTCTTTATTGGTTTTAGCTTGTAGAGTTTTGCGTCACATCATTATTTCACGTTATGCTTCCAGAAATTACACGTACTGTTGATATATGAAGTATGTTTTATGCTTTATTTACACATATGATAAACAAAATTATGCCAAATTGGTATTCCGGAAATTATTCCTCACTGTTTGATACCTTGTTATGCCTATGAACATCAACGAAGTCATATAATATTAATTAATTGTAGGAATCGTACCAAAAACATATTTCGTAGAGACTTTAAGCGTAGCAGGCTCTGGAATGGTCTTCAAATCATATATTATCTGGTTGTTGATATTTTTAGACAAATTGGCAAATTATACTGTTTTCGGCTATAGTAACCTGTAAATAAGTACACTAATATTCAATTAAAAGACTGATAATTTATTCGTACTAAAGTATGGTGTTACAAGGTGCTTTTTTGCTTATATAATAGGAAACCATTTAAACTAGTAATGTATTAGTACTAACCTATAATTACTGTTTGACACAATATTTTAATATATTTGTAAGAGTACTACTTTATTATTTACGTACCTGAAGTAAAGTCTTTAGTTGAACGGTCCACAAGAAAGTTTGATGCCTTGAAAGCAAATTGCTGCCGGTTGCGTTTGAAAATAAAATACCATTCACCGAGAAACTTTAAGTACAAATTTTGTTGATCATTTTTATTCCTGTGGGCACATCTGTGTTTATTAAAAAAGTATTTTATCCTATCATTTAAATAGCGAATATAAATTTATTACGATTGGATATAACTGGTCTGTTTTTTTGCCTCTGGCAATTGTAAAGTATCCGTAGTACTAATCGATTTAACGTGAAGTCTGAATTTCGTTTCAGAATGAACGCCTTTCAAAAAATAATATATTGGCTAACTTGTAATAAACTATAACACTCGATCTTAACATTGAGTCTTGTATAACATGCCCAAAGTCATAATTTGTCAAACAATGCTCTTGGTTGGACACGAAATATGTCCGGCATTGCGATCGCATTACCTTAATCGCTGTATTGCTCCGCAGGGGGTAGTTTGTCCTGCATAATGGAGCATACGTCGTGGTCCTACTTTAAAGCAGAATAACAAGTTTTGTGAAGAGCATGTGTACCTACATAATAAATGCTAACTTGATATCAATATGCTTTGTTTCAATGAAGTAACCTTAATTGAACGGTTAACAAAAAAATACAGTATATTATTTACTTGGTTGCTAATAAAATATGCGGGATATTTTAGAGCAGATAATTTTATTTCAGAGTTAAATAGATGAACCCCTTTGCCATTACTCGAAAAACTAACATTTTTTGCAGTACTGAAATAGATATATGAAATCATATTAATAAAAAAATAGTTTCACATCTATAAAAGAGTGACAATAAAACATTTTTGAGTCTGTAAATTCAAAATGATGAACTAAAACAATAACAATTTCGAGTAAAATTGTGCTAATTTGAAAGCCTTCCCAAGTAATAAGTGCGCTTCAATAATTCATAAGTTCAGGTGAAGCTAGACTCGGAATGACAGCGAATTTATTCGGTGTTTTGAATAATTTAAATAATCATTTGATGAGGTATTCGGAATAGTATCCGGGGCCATCTTGCAATTAGCAGGAAATTTCTTTAAGCTCCTGCTAACTTTCTGGGTCTTGAGAACTGATCAACTTGCCGGAGTGCGTTCTCATTCGCCATTACTGATTAGCTTCATTACATTCATCAGGCAAAATATAAATCTACATTTTTAATACAGAATCTAATTAAGTGATTATTTGTTACACTTTCTCGGTTTAATATGTAAATACATTTTTTATAAAATTTGTCCTGTATCTTGAACTCAAAATGCACACTAAAAAAAACGAATCATCGTCAATCTAAACTGTTAGGTAGGCGTGAAGTTAGTTTTCGTTGAACACGTATATGTTACAAATAATATGGTTATTTAATTCAATAAAAAAATCTGGTACTTTGTAGTCTGCTTGTACAAAGTATAAAGTAAAGTTTAATTTCTGTGTCGGGAGCACATAAAATTAACTATTTTAGTGTTTTACACCAAATGGGATTGACGAATGTAGTGTCTTGACACTACATGGTTCAGCAATATATAGGGATTACTTAAGAGTATATGTAAAACGTCGCGAGTATTGTTCTAAATAGTACCTTACTTTCTGTAGATATATTTTTAGTATTAAGAAGTTTATTAACATTTGCCAATGATGAATACCTATCATTGGCAAATGTTACAGCTGATATTACTTTGATTTATCAGTATTTGAATAATTGATATTGTATGCACAAAAGAGTCTAATGTCCATATATTAATTCTTCTTTAGTAAAGCGAATAATGGCTGACGGGAATGAGTCGGCGCTGGCGGCACGTCGCGAGTTTCTAACACTCATTAATTTCTTTGAAGTCCCGACGCCGACCGACAACTTCCTTGGCTCTCCGACCAACAATTATTAAGGCATTATTTCTGGTTCATTATTGCACGCACACACAACACTCGTTAGCGCCGTTTCCGATTGAACAAATACCGACTTGATTGAAAGTTTTCTCTGAAATGAGCAGTTGTTTGTATGTTAAACGGAAATTTGGCGAAACAAGTCTTACCTTTCTTAGTATTCTTGGTCATATTTATAGCTCTTCTTCTCTCCTTCTATTTTTGTCCACTTAACTAATGTGATGTCTATAATCATTGCAGCCCTTGAGAGTTCACTGCTGTACATAAGTCTCCCAAAGAAAGGGCGAAATTTCCGCATTAGGCAGTCGTGATGGTAATTGCAGAGCTTAGCTTCGCGATGCTGCAGGCTGTCCCCACACTGTTGTATTTGAGCTTCGCTGTTTTGGAAGGATATGCCGCCATTTATCGGTTCTGATACTTTAGCAGCCTGTATCAAACTCAGTAATTAAATATTAGTTAATTATTTGATTTATTTCCTTCCTTTCTAAAATCCCGCGTTGGTGATGAGATGGAGGGTAAAGTTCACTCTCCATCGCGTCCTACGGAAATATTTCTTGAATTAAAAGTCTCTTATTCAAAATTTTTATCCGTTATCTTAAAGTAAAAAAAAAACAGAAAGATAGATATTATTTCGCATTCATAACGGCATATCGAAATATATATCTTATTGCTTTCTTTGGTGGTGAAATTATCTGAATTCCAAATATCAAACAGTTAATTTGAAACCTCAAAGCATCACAAATAGATAAACAAAGACAATTTCGCATTCATAACGTGGTATAGATCTTTACTTATGTCGTCTCGTAAAAAAGAAATCTTTTAAATCGCAAAGTATAGGCATAAAAAGACGCAGATTCTAATCAATTATCAGGTGCATTTTAATTATATGTCTAAACAAATTTAAATACAAACAACAACAATTTAAAGTTACGATTTGTAGTATTTCTTCTATCGAGAACTAAAAAACTCACGTATACTTACATCGTTGAGAGTTTAGAGTTTGTTGTAAAGAATTGGAATAATATAAAAGTTTATAACAAGACTGTGTAAGGAGTTGGCATGGTGACTGCGGTCTAAGTTGCGCGCAGTCGGCATTAACACATCTTAAGCCACACTAGGCAATAAACTTTAAATCGCATCCCGTCGCACAGTACTGGACTATGCGCCACATATTCTTTATACATTTTAGAAATAATATTTAAAACCTTTTTATTTTACAAACATATTATTCTAAAGATAATCATTGGACGTAATACAGGTTTCGCGAATGTTTTACTAAGGTATTTCCTGTGTTAATATTTTATTTTTCGGCTTATTATTACGGTATTATTTTATTGTTTATTGAGCAGACAAATTTGTAAACGATAAGACTATTCTATTTGACAATTATTGTAAGGTAATGTAAGAAAGGTAAATAAATATTAACTCTTACATGTATAACATTGGTGCAAAACTTAACAAACATTAACAAATTCACACACAGCAAAATTAATAAGCACATAGTCAGTTAAGAAATATTGGAATCCCAATCACGTATACACAATAGCATCCAGAGTGTAGAGTTCATCGCTGAGTATGGGCATAATATCAAAGTTTATAACAAGACTGCGGGAGGAGCCGGCTGGAGTGGCGGCCGCGGTCCAAGTTGCGCAATGTTGCCACTAACATCGTTAGCCGCACTATGCAATAAACTTTTAATCGCTTCTCGCTCTCGATGAGACTGACCTACATATGTCACGCTCTCATTGCGAATGTGAGATTCGAAGACCTAAATATAAACTTTTGAAAATACTTATAGGTATTTTTCAAGTAATTCTCAATCTTAATCAATTGATAACGCAGAGTATATATTTATACCAGACTTTTGCAGTCGAAGTAAATTAAAAATTAAACAACATCTTATTCATTAGTCTAACTCCGTAATGCTATTTAAAGCTACTATTATGGATATCAGATGACAGAGAAAGTACAAGTACAAGTATTTTAAATAAAAAAATCTAAAGATTAATAAAAAATAAAAAAAATCTAAAGCTAGATAATGCCTGACGTTTCTAGGAAAATTCAGTATTTTTGTTGTATTTTACGTTTTATTTAACAAATTTATATTCGTTACGTGAATGCAGCTTAAAGATAATTGAGTCTTGTAATATTTGGCAGAAAACAAATATGTACCTTACATATAAAAATACCCCAAAATTGTATCGTATTTAAAGAACTTTATAATAATTAATGAAATGTCAAAGATGGGAAGACTACCAAATACAAAAAAATAAACTACTGGAAGTATATGTCCAAAAAAGAGAAACCTGAAATGAACAAATCTGCTGCTGGTGATTTAATAATACGTACCTATGTAGGTTAGTTAGTAGGTACTGGATGAATTAAAATATGTTTTTTTTTTAAATAATATAATTATATTTATGTAATAAGTGTTATAACACTGTACTTTATCTAGTCAGTAATTCAAAGCTACATATATAAACTCATGCAATAAGACATGAATCAATTTTTATTTTGGTAAATGTGGAATCCCAAATTCAAGACTCCAAATAACATATTTCCTTTATCCTTGACCGGTTCAAATCATATTAATGAATGTTTAGAGTTGTTATTTAGTTAAATGTTTTTTAGTTTAGCTGAAACTTAAGAATAACTTTTTATTACGAAGTACTGAACTTCGAGCAATGGTGGAAATCTCTGCAGCTACCAATCACTGCACTTACTGCTCCTGTCTTCTTCTGTTATACTAGTATCTTGCGTTGCGGGCATTCGCTGAAGTAAATCATGATGACTTATCGCTATGCCACTTGAGTGAACTTCATTAAAACAACAAATAATGCCGAAAATAGACACGGAGTATGCTTGTGTTTCTGATTAAGCACAGTCAGATATTGGAGGCAAACCTTAGATCACTACTGGTATGAGCAAGAAACGTAAGTGTTTTTAAGCAAGTTTGCGCGCTCTGTTTGTCAAATTCATTCATAAAGCATACAAGGCTCAACTTTCTCAGAAATAAAATCAAAATTAAGTGAAATGCAACTTCACTGGAAACATTGTCGGTTAAATATGATGAGGAGCATATTGAATTAGCTTTATTAAGAAATGGAAGAAAAGAAATGAAAAATTACGTAAACCAAATTGAAGAAAAATTTCAAACCGCGAAAAAAGCAACTGCATGGCAAAAATTAAGATCAAGGTGGCTGACAGATTGGAAAATAAATCGAAAGAAAATCTCTCGTGTGTAACAAATATCTCTAGGCAGATTAGAAAACTATGAAAATAAAGATGTTTACCGCTCATTTGGAAAAACAGCTGGACCAATTGTAGTGGAACTTATATAGGTCCTTACAAACAACAAGTTTATTGCGGCTTTTAGAGGTTATAACAAAAGATATAACGGTAAAAGCTCTCCACGATGTATTTTAACTATCCAGATCCTCTAAAACCAACCTACTTGTCGGAATATTTAACTTCTAGAGGATAGAGGCTATTTTTTCTCCCTAGAGATTTTATTAAGGTGTACAACGCAACTGTGTGGCGCAACGCAACGCAACGCAACTGTAAGGCTACAACTACTTTTGAACTGGGCATGTTAAAATATTTATTAAAAAAAGAGAGGGAGGTATTTTGTATCAAGTTAATGACAAATCTGATCTCGATAAACTTAAAAATACTTAGGATACACTGATCTAATTATGACGACACCTGCCATCAACTTGTTTCACTTTTATTATGTTATTTTAACTTGCATGCATTTATCTTTCGTATTTTATTTGTATTATTTAAAGTATTGGTATCCATGCTTACACATATATCTTTTTACTACATTTGAATGATCTATCGCCGCTACACGTTAGTAACAGAAAATATAAGAGCACAATTTCATTCCAGTTATTGCTGTCATTTAATATAAAATGCTTATGATTATTCTTTTTGTTTATAGGTATGGGTATGCACTATGGATATCCTATCCTATATATTCTAAGTCGTATCCTATATATTCTTTCGTCTACGAAATATTGCCGATCTCTATTATTTTATAAATTCAATTTGATTTTTATTCTAACATTATAAAATACATTTAGCTTACCAGAAAATAAAAAAAGTTGTGATCAATAATAAAAATAATGCGCTTAATATGATTTACCAAAAAATAAGCAGCATTCACGATAATGGCTTTCTTATATTTCTGGAAAGATTTTATAGAGAGTTTGACGTGATTGTGCTGTCAGAATGTTAGCTAGAGTTAAACCCCTTTATTTGGACGGTGTAGTTGAATATGTAAAGATCAAATTTACTAAGATTTCTTTTGAAGAACCCATCCTTTTGGACGCTAGCTATCAATTAATCAAAATAAGGGATGAGACGGCTATTTCGGCAATTTACCGGCCGGATGCTCTACGTAATGTTACCGGATCTTTTTTCCAGTTTGTTTCGTCAGCTTAGTTTAATTTTGATAGGAGGTTTGAATATTGGCATCACTGGAGAATTTTTTGTAAAAATAATATTTGGTGGCTCTTCACGGTCTTCTCCCATCACACAACTTACCCATACGTAATCGAACATGCCTTGATCATATTTTGAATAAAAGCTCGTTATACGGTCCTCAACTGTTATAGTAGTTGGTGAAACCACAATTACATATAATTTTTTCGCTCTCTTAGGAAAGAGAATTGAAGACTTCAAAAACTGTCAGTAGGGTGAATGTGGCCAGGCTGCTTTCGGAGCAGCCAGGCTTGACTTGAGAATATTGACAAAATAAAGGATCAGTATTTACAATGGACTACTACTACTTCTTATACTCTATTATCAAAATAATTTCAAATAGTAGTACACGTCAAGTCACGAGACGACGTAGAATGATAAAATCATGCTTAACAAAAAGAGACGACTTATACTTGAAACAAAAATTGTCACCTGAAAACGAAGTAATAAAAACTCCTAAAAAGAGATACAGAATTTTTTGTAGTTTACAAATACACAACACTTCACTGGGTCTGGATGGGACCCTAAATATATTTAGAATGTAATAAGAGATGTGGCAAATCTTAATACCAAAACAAAACCAGCTCATGAATTATTATAAATGGCCCAGCTGAGTCAGCTCTATTGGTTAATACCTATTTTGTTGACGCTGGTGAACTTCTTCCTGAAAATTTTCTTGAAAATACAAAAACGCTCTAAAATTACGCCCTTTGAATTTATTCCTTCCATTGGTGCTCTAAGGTATTTGTTTATTCTTTTTAATACAGAGGAAAATGAAGTTGGTAGCATTATTCTGACAATTAAATCTGACAAGGCAGTTGGCTATGATGGTATATCTGCAGGTATCTTAAAGTATTCTAACTCCACCAACATTATTAACTTTTGTTTCTCAGTTGGCTTTTTCCCTGAAAACTTGAAAAAAGATATCGTCCACCCAATACATATAAGTGGAGATAGAAATTTACAAAGTACCTATCAGCCTTGTTCAATGTTGTCATCAGTTAGATTATCTTTATCATAATGATTTGATTTACGGTTCACAGTATGGTTTTCACGCAAAAAAATCAAGGTTTAATGCGTTGCTTAAGGTTAGTAATTATATGACGCAAAAATTAGATTGGTTTGAAAAATGTTTGATGTGGACCTGGCGAAAGCTTTTGACAGTATATCAATACTATTGTTGTTGGGAAAAATGTGTTATTCGGGGTGTTCAACTTAAACTTTTCTCTGATTACCTTTGTAAACGTACCCAATATTTCAGATTATCTAATGATGTTATCCTTTGGACTTTTTTCATGTTTTTGGGACCGCATATTTTGAATACACTTTAATTGCAACTTTTGAAAGCTTAAGATTAATGAGGAATAGATTTTCGTGTAGCAGGATCAATGAGTGTCTTTGTACAGTATCAAATTCAGACTCAAAAAATTTAATGTAAAATAACAAAATTATTTAAATTCACACACACACAGTTGCGTCTATGCAAGCAAGTCAATCGAAAATTCTCTTTTAAATAGATTTTTGTAATGCCTTTTTTAATTTCGAGCATAATTATTGTGTTTAAATCAAATTATTGTTGTCCTGTATATACATACTACAGAATTAAAAATTGGGCCCTGGGCCGGGAGGGAGGCTGGCCCAGGGAGCCTGGGATATGGGTCTGCGTACCTGCGTAAAATATTCGTTTAATACATGGAATGTCTACACATTATTAACAGGCGGATGTATTTCTTTATTCACGTGAATAATCAACAAAAGAATGAGACTAAACAATATCATTCTAAATTCTAAACTTATGTTTTGTTCAAAGCAACCATGGTTTGATTGTAGATGTGGATGAGCATCCTTGTTGCGAAGCTAAGCTATGCTAATGCCATAGCATGTTGCCGCGCACTACTACCCAGCGCGGCAATTATAGGTAGCAATCAATATGAGGAATAATGATTGATATGGAAGGGCTATTTCCAGCAGTGGATCCTGGTCCTTGGTGGTCCTTTAGTTGATGTGATAATGATGATTTATCAGATACAGCTCAGATACAACTTGCAAGTCATTCTGGAATTAAAGCAACAATTAATTGCTTTATCATTTTTTAATCCCATAATTACATTAATCATATAGCGAGTTTCATATATACGCACCTGTCAAAGTGTAACAATATTCGTTACACGCAAACAAGGTAAATTACAGAAGAACAAAATTGCGATATGCCGAGCGAGAATTACAGAACCGTGTGGCGAACCAAATTAATTAGACAAACAGACCTTCCGCGAGCGTTTCGACGGGTTTCTGTGTTCGCAAGACGCTTCGTGACAATTTCTAGACCAGGAGTTAGCATAACACATTATGAAATATTAATAAAAATTTATTTTCTTATGATTTTTCGTTAGGGAATCCGGCATTGGCGTTTCCATTATGAATGATTAGATATAGATAATCTTTAAATGTTGTCAAAGTTAACATATTAAGAAGTTCCTAAGAAACCGATTACGTCAACATTTGCTTGCGTAAAATTTTATATTTTTAACTCTCACCTAGTCAAAGGTGCCCAGTAGAAGACTGTGGACTATTGTATTGCCTGAACTTCCGATGTGATTGCATGACATAAGCATAAAACAGCAGCCTATAGATGCTTGTAATATCATAAGGACATTACTAGTGCATTGTCAACATTTAGACTTGAAGACATTACCCAGTAATTTTACTGCCTTTCTCCCCTTTCTAACCGAAATACTGTAGAAATAAGTGGAAGTAAGGTACCAATGGAAACGGCTATTGTATGAGGTTGCCTAATGTAAGATTGAGATAGACCTCATACAAATTTTTGTACTACGTAAAACATCTTGTCTCCTAAACATATAAAGTTTAATGAATAAAACGAGTGTCGTACTTTCCCATCGGGTCCCAGGCTCACAAGGCTAATGCTCATAACACAGTCTACACGCAATGAAGTTAGACATAATTGAGACGTGGCAATGCCCCGCGGGCGGCAACCCGGTAACGACGCTCACATCCTGCATACTGAGCGCGTCTACTAACGCCTGTGTTTACACAACAACCTACGTACGTATTTGCATTAACCTTACTTGTTGGGACAGGTATAATCGGAATTTTGATACGCATTAATATCGGAGACAGTGGGTTGGCAAACTCGTGTTTCGTTTGGTGCCGCTGGATATTGCTCGCAAGTTTATATTTCAAGATTGCTAGTCAATAATCGATTGAAGCAAAACAGCTTTTGTATTAAATCTCAGATATTTCCAAGCGAGCTATGCTTTAATTTCCTAGCTAGAGCAAACCATAACCATATAGGTTATTTTGATATGAAGTTAGATATGAGTAATAATCACTAATAATATGTAATAAATTCACTCAGCATCTAATACAAAGGATACAAAGCACTTACGTTACACACACACATATGTATTATATTTTACATAAGCTATGTCAGCATAAATTTTATATTCTTATTACGTCTATTTTTGAGCAATATTTAGTTTTATTAATCTAAAGTTCATGAAAGTAAGTATTTTTTCTTTGTATGGAAGATATAAGTAAAATTTGAGCAAGAGTGTACATAATACGAAAATTTTAATAATTGTTTTGTGTTTGGAAAGTATGGATTGTTTAAAAAATGTGATAATACTTAATGCTCCAAATTTGCTGTGGATCTTTGTAATATACAAATAGAATAAACAATAAATGTATAGTAACAGTTTGGGTAGAGTGGAGAAAATAAAACTTGATTTGTTTATTTCGACCAGCCAACATCTGTTTACAATACATATTACATTAAAATACATCTATATAAATTGAATACTCGCTAAATGCAACAGATACTTGAAGGTTCGCATGCAGCGAGAGCGTACAACTATAATGCAAACAAATAATAAACTATATACTTTTATATAGTTCAAGTTGACGGAAGGGAGTACAATTTAAAAAAAAATGGCATATGTATCATGTCACATCATGGTGTAAGTTCACCAAATCATTGCAAAAGTTCAGGCCTTCCGTAAATTTTTCATAACTCTGGAAACGGGAAAGTTCAAACTTAACACTGTCCTTCTTATAGGAAGACACAAAAGTAGTATCAGCAACTACATGGAATTCTTGCAGGATCACGGATTCGGAAATATCAAGTAACCTGGAGTATCTATTTCACCTCTCATTCATTAATAAAGAAAGAGTGTAATTCGTGGGTTCCATTATCATTCAGAGCAAATATTTTATGTGTTTGTTCTAAGTCTGGGTGTTAAATATATGTATTTAAGTAGTATATTTGTGATTTTCTTGTTTTTTGGCGTTCGTAATACAAGTGCTTTAAACGACTTACCACTTAGTCAGGTCAATGTATGAGATGTTGTGGGAATTTGATTTTATTATTATTATATCGTTAAGTTCTCTGCGCAATTCTAGAAAAGTTTATTTTTAACTTGATCGCTTTTAATGTAAGTGCTGATGTGTACGCCCTTAGCTATATTTATAAGGAATAAGGACTATATTTATTATAGTTGCTCCTTTTTTTTATAACACGACGTCGAATATTCACAAAACTTATCTGTAGAATGGTATTTAGCTTTTGGATCTACAAAGAACAAAGAACAAATCACCTTTTGTTTAGGGAAAGTGTTCAAGTTATGCACTTACACCTAGTCATGTGCTCTCAGAATCGGGTGCTCTCAGCATCGTTCTAGACCGCACCCTTAAAGTGCATTTCGATCGAAACGTTTCCACATGGGTGACCTGGGAAACGTTATCTGTTAAATATGCACAAATCGGCATCTGAACATTTTTCGACACATATACCCTTTTGTTTTTTTGGAATGAAGTTCCTTATCGCCCGTTACGAAAGGGGACTGACTAGACGAAAAAAATTAAGATCAAAAGTTGTAACGACACTTTTTGCTGTAGTTGTAAGCCGTGCGGCGTGCGCGTGTTTCTCTGCCGGTCTCTCTCTTTCTCTCATAGAAAACAAGCCAGTTTCTTTTGTTTCGTCTTTCTATTTCGAATTGAACAATGTGGTGTCAAGATGAGATTGTCTGTTAAGTGTATACAGGTTTTTTGTACATAATAAATAAAAATTAATAATATCAATTAATCGAAATTCATTTCGTCGTATCTGGGTGTCCCTTGTCCTTTTTAATACAGTTTTGTTGGCAGATTTATTAAAAATATTGATGGCTTGGTAGCCAAAATTCAGTCATAATGAATATTGTATAAGATTGAAGATAATTTTGTCACTAAAGCCTATAGACAATTAATGAATAGTTAATTGAAATATGTTGTGTGTCATGTGTATTTATTTTAATTAATTTCACATATCTCTAGTTCATTTTGTACAAAAAAAATATTATTTTTGTTGTTTTTCTCCACCTCTAACTGTGTCAAGTTTCACGTTCATTCATTCGTGCAATTTTTTTGAAAGGCTACACAGTTTTTGTTCCACGTATCATAATAAAGAGAAGCTGAAACCGTTGTATACCATTAAATTGTTAATCATTTTACATTAAATTGTTTAATACAGAAAGAAATAATAATGATTAAAAAATAAATAACCGATTTATACACACAAAATCTCATTTATCTCAGTTTTCCTGATATTTAATTTGAATTATGAAGAATTCATCAATACAAGTTCTCTTAAAAGCTCGTATACCTCACTCAGTCTCTTTGGAATAAACGCTTTGTAGGTCTATAAGGAATTTCTAGAAATTTCAGCTCTAATAATGCCACGGAGACGTAGTCGGCCGAATACACCACTACGAAATTTATTACATTGCACCTGCTATGGACAGATTTAGTGTGCGGACAAAGGGTTTTACGTGGGTGCATATGTCATACGGAGCGCTGTATTGCTGTCTAGAAAATCAACGCTTGAGGAAATATGGTTAGTAGCATCAATTTCTCAACAATATCTTGATTGATTCCAAAAACAAAATAAACAATATTCTAGGACCCTTTATGCAACCATACTCAGATCTATTATATCTGTTTTAATTCTGTAACTAAACGACTTTTACCGCAATGAGTATAATACCACGGCGGGTAGACCGTGGTGTAACGTCGCAGTAGAATAGTACCTCCCTTTGTACCAGGTGTCGTAAGATGCGACTACAAATGGTGGTATATCTATCCGAAACAGCGCAACTTAAATAGTACAGGATAGGGATGGGCAGTAGCATCTTCGTTGTAAAGTTGTGCTTTGCGATTGACACATCGCCTGCCCAGCGCTGCAATTACGGCCTATAATCCCCCTATCTTGGGGGGACCTATGGCCAAAAGTGGACTTTCAATGACTGATATGATAATGATGATTATGTCTGTAACATTCCTATGTACCTTAATTGTGACCATTGGCTATAGTGCTCGTGCACGCGTAATATAACAACACTTCGTACGATAAATCTTCGCAGTCGTAAGCTAAGTACTACATAACTTATCCCGCACACCGAATAGCTCTAGTGTTCTTCATAATCAGTAATAGACGGTTCGAAACACTGTCGGTTGTAGTAGGTTTTCATTCGAACCTGTAGACAAGTATTTTTTTGACGTTTTACTATAAACGATGTTGTTATGTGATGGTATATACGACTTTAATAAAAATCTAATGGACCGCCCGCTGGTCGAAATTTGATCTAAACACATATCATTTCCAATTTTACTTACGAACTTTATTTAAGTTCTGGTTTATTTCTTTTAAGTGTGTTACTTGTTACTCAAACTTTATGCATTTCTATTTCATATTTAATTAAACTGTATTAAAGTTCACGTTCATTCGCTTGAATAATTTACATACTTAAGAAGGGTACAAAGATTTTTTTCTCTATGTATAAATATATATTTTATATGTTAAAAAGTTACGGACTCATTGTTACTATATTTTTAGTTGCAACTTATAAACGTTAACTCTACAGGACTTTTATAAATTTAATTATTTATTTATTTTTTATTTATTTAACTTTATTGCACAAAATGTACAAATGGCGGACTTAATGCCAGATGGCATTATCTCCCAGTCAACCATTACACAAAACTGAAAAATATATATATATATATATAGTTATGAGCTACAATTAGAATAAACAGCTTAAAGTTTTAGTTATATGGTAGATTCGTATAGTTACGTTTTATCACATCAAACTGGCCGTATAAAGATCGTTAGGTTGCATTGCGGAGCGTGGACGTGGCCAATCTCCTTCGCTCTCCGGAATGCTAGGCGCCTCCCTCGACTCCTCCATATGCCCCCTACGAGATTATAACTTTGAGCCAGTGATCCCGGCTCCACATCTCAACCCATTAGCCGCCGCTTAATTTCAAATTCTATTTATGCCAATGATACTTGCGGAGTCTTGAAAAACTTGTGCCATTTTGTTGTATATTTTGTATTAATGCAACAAAAAGTTTGTATTGTTATCATTAATTATTCGAACCCGCATGTTATGATTAAAATTCAGTGCCATAGAAAAATATTCAGTTTATTGTTGCATCGTTTTGTAATATATCATAAAAGTTGTATTGTGCTTCTTTGAATGAGACAAAACATTTGTGTAACACATGGCACACGAAATGGTAACATTTGCTGAGACAGAATGCAATATTTATTATTATGATGACACCGTGTCTGCCAGTACGTCACAGTGAGCGTATTTGCTGAAATCCGGGGAGGTTAAACAGAAGTGTAGCTTCGGAGTTATTTCGTAGAAAGTTTAGCAAGTCGGAGCCTTTAGCTGATTACAACCAGTTTTGTTGTAAAATTTACAACTCCCGTCGAGAATTTTGTTTGATTTAGGTGGTTTCGCGTTACTTATACACATAAGCTGGGGTGCTTTTACAGTAATTTTGTTTTGCACTTTGTGTTGATGACATTCTAAATACAATTATATTTCGACGAGTGGTAACGTTAAAAGACGCTCGAGAGCCTGAAGCAAGCATTGACGTAAATTGTACATCGTGCAAGAATGTATTATTTTATCAAACATAAATTTTTGAAAGGCTCGGCTTAAAACCCAAAGGTAGCGTCTTCGTAAATAACCTGTCTAATATAAGTACTATGTTCGCCTTCAAGTTTTTTTACAAGTTTTTTTTTTAATCCTCCATTCCAATACTCAATGATAATCCTTACTAATATTATAAATGCAAAAGTAACTCTGTCTGTCTGTAACGTTTTACCGCTTAAACCTATCAACTGATTTTGATGAAATTTGGCATAGACAATCTTTAGACCCTGAGAAAAGACATAGTCTATTCTTTAATTTGAGATAAGAGTTTTATGGGGTTGAAAAAGGGGATAAAGAGTTGCATGGAAGTATCGCTTTTAGAGCTAGGAACTTGAAACTTATATTTCAGGCCATTGTTTATATTATATAAATAAACATGACATTTAAAGTTTATATAAGTTAAGGTAAAGAGGAGTGGAACCCAAAAAAACTATATCACGCGGAAGAAGTTGATATATAAATGCACAAATAATATAATACATATATGCACACGTATATAATAAAATAGCTGATGCCCGCAACTTTGTCTGTGCAGGATTAGTACTTCGAGAAGCCTTCTTTTCCAATCGCACTCATCTATCTTTATACACACCAAACTACTTATACTATATTTATATAATCCAATTAATTAAAATTTGTTATGCGGTTAACAGAAGAAACTTTAATCACACACACTGTTATAACATCTGAATGAAGTTGCACAAATTTTGTATTATGGGGAGGCACAAAATAAGTGGTACAAAGACAAAAATTTGTCCGTTCTGCATTTCAAACACAAAATGATTAAAAGCAGATTTACGAATAAAAGTTGGCTGGTGTTTAAGGTGAAAAAGTCATTTATTATTGCATAGTCTAAGCGTAATGTTATACAGCCTATAACTTTTTTTCTAAATAAATTCTTTTACATTGAAATATTATTTTTAATCGAACTAGCGGTTCCTGAGATTAACGCGTTCATACAAACAAACAAAGTCTTCACGGTTATAATATTAGTATAGATAATACATAATTTATATTATGTATCACTCCTATTTTATGATTGAATAAAATCCTAATGGGTTGATTTAACTTCGATACTTCTTTCCATGGTATTCTGGCATGGGCCAGAATTCCATGGAATTCCAGCATTCTGGAAAAAATAAATCGCGGACTAGAGGCCTGTTGCTTCCTAAGCGAAAGGATCAATGTCTAATATATACGGTGAGCAGAACATTTCATCTAATTAATAGCCTTTAAAATATCCTTCACAACTTTTGGAGCACATGCCCGATCGTTTTTATTCATTTTAGGTCGCTTGAGATTTAACGTTCGACATAATTGCGATAATCGTAGTTTTGCCTAGATCTAGGTGATATTAAATAAATTCACACCTGATTCCGAGATAAGTCTCTAAGATCACTTGTATTAATACCCACTCAGACAAACAAATATTCATTTACAAATATTCATTACATAAATATTATTGCTTGCTGAGTGTAATCGAACACTAACGAATATGCCATCGGGATTTTCAAAAATAGAGAATTGCCCCGGGGTGTATGACATTTTAAAAGTTTTTTATAGATAATATTTAACACATAAGGTTGATGCGTGCAGGTACGATATTATATGGAGGTATCAATTATTTAGTTCATGATGAAGGTATAAGTAAGAGATGTATGCAAACATTACAGCAATATGTATTTTTTACGCTTTTTGCACAATTTACACTAATACTAAGATTTATCTAATAATACCAACTTGCAATAATATATTTTTAGCTATGAGTATAAGAGAAAAAATTTGTTTAATTACACTTGTATAGGGAAGGACTTGTCTCTTAAAAAACGGGTATAACTAAATAAGGAGGCAGAGTAAAACAGTACATAGTTTCGTACTCCTAAAAAAATTGTTTTTTGTGCTCTTAATGTCCAATAAATTCTTACATTTAATAATACGAAGACTCACTAATTTTTTTTTACCATCTTCACGCCTTTAACTTTTCATATTGGATATTTAAAATCGCGAATATTAATCAATCATATAACGGAGTTGATCATATAATCGAAAAGTTTGAAATTAATCTACTGAGATAATACGCCTAATCAAATTTCATGGTTTCCCTCCGCACAAAGTTCCCGCTCCGTTAAATTAATACATCGTAACAAATGACGACCACGATTGTGGATTTCACTAAACATTCCAATTAATATTGCTAGACTAACTTAATGTTGCTATTCAACAATATACACGTCGTTGATATATCTTAGAAATCAACATTTGAAGATGTGTCCGAATATTTCATAAATAGGTCGTATATCATTATATAATCAATTGCTATTGCGTTGATAATGTGAACGTTTGGCCATTTACCAATCATATTTGATAATTTTAGACATTTATAAAAGACATTTTAATAATGTAACTTGTTTAATATGTCTTTATTGTACGTAATTTTTGGAGAATAGCTAATTATTAGATAATTAAAAAAATTACTATACAGTAAATTACCTTTAATTTTAATGTTATTATTAATTTTAGCTAGATAAGTTGTCTCTATGAAGCGTAACAAAAATACTACATTAGCGCATCTATAAGGGCAGAGTTTGTATGAAAACAATTTACACGCGGGTGAAACTGCGGGGCATGCTAGTTTTTATATATTTTAAGACTGTCACGCAAAGTACCAGTAGAATTGCAGTTCATCTGTATCAGATGTCGTGTGAAGCTTCTGAGGGTGGAATCAATCGATGGCGGTTTTTAGAAACAGTCTGTAACCTTATTTAAAAATACTTTAAACGGCTTTAAAACGTTTATAGACTTTTACTTTTGAGCCACGCTGTCTTGTTTTGGAATGGGCAGGTTTTCTTCGTCTCGAAACTAAAGATAAAAAATCAAACACGATAAATTATGAATTATTCATAATTCATAGTTAATAAAATATAAATTAATATATAAATATAGTAAAATAAAAGAATAAAATATAAATTATTCATAATTCATTATGTATGGTGTTACATCAATTGTCGACATCAGTAATATAATAATATCCTGGTATCACAGTGATTGTCATCGCAAATAACGTGATACGACTTTAATTATAAAGCTTCAGTATAGCCTACAATGTTTTTAAATCCCCACCATCACCTCTTAGTTATTGTATTACTTTGCCTAGTTATTTCACTATCATTAACACTTCAAGTCATAACATAGCTATAAAAGCGTGTTGTTTCTATTATCAAACGACATTTGACAGTAGAAACAATACCCATTTCAGCCTGTAAGTATTTAATCAAAAGATCGAAAACGGCTTAGAGTAATCAATTCTAACATATGACCACGGCATATATATCTCAGATTAAATTCACTATTTCATTAACATTGTTAAATTCTGTCTTAAGTTTGCAGGGACTATAATGCTTAGTGCCGGTAAATTAATCGAATCAAGCTCGGTGAGGTAAAGCCATTGTTATGAATAATAATACAGACTGCTTGTAGATCTTCCGTGTGAAACACATTTCTCTGTAGATACTCTCTGATTTTCTTGCGTGATGTCACAAGTCGTTGCGTCAGTAAATTTATATATTTTTTTTCTTCATCATGTGATATGTGGGTTTGCAATAAATAACTTTAAATGTCGCGCGATTGATGGCGCACGTTGAAATACAAATGTTCTTTTTTTGTTTTTAAAATTTATCGAGATTTATTAAAAAAAGCGAAATTGATTTTTTACAAGTGTAAACTTTGTTTGCTTAATATATTGACTTATTGTGCTGATACAGATTATGACATTTTTAGAGATTTAGTCACGCTATCGATAATATTAAAAAAAAACTTTTAAGAATTTTAAGACAAGTAAATTATTTTTTTAGGGCAATAATTATTATTCAAAAAGTATTGCTATTAATTGGTAAATACACATAAAAGTAAATTTCACTGCCAAAAACAGTCAAGGAAATTAGACAAGTTAAATGTTTCGATAGCATAATAGGTAACGAATTTCTCCGGAGTATAGACCCGGAGACTAATATCTGAGAGTGTTTAATGTTAACTGTTATAGTAAATATATAATAATTGCTTTAATTAGCAAAACTATATAATTGAGCCTAAATCTGTATAATTATGCTAGTAATCATATTTTACGCTATCTACGATGGTTGCTATGAAATTATCCATAGCGCTACAAAGTGCTACAAGGCATACGTATCGTAGCAAATGAAGATTTTACGACACGAGCTCTATAAATTTGCTGCTTAAAAATTCGGAACTCAAACATATCGCACTCCTCGATCAAAACTGCAACCACTTAGTACCGTAGTTTTATGAAGACCTTTTGGAATTGACGTAATTAATCGCATTAATGGTCCAAGATAACTAAATGAAAGAAAATCATGACTACATTTGACACAACCTGTTATGCTACAGTACTCCTAAAGTAATTCGACATTTTTTAAATTAGCAAAGAATTTCCGACTTTTCTAGAATTGTTGTAAATATATTATTTAGACATTTAGTGTAGTAGTGCGAAAATTTGTCCAAAAATATATTTGGAACTTAAAATTTATTAAAATTACTTTTACACAATCAACCGTTTGTTTACTTTTTTTCAGTGACAATAAATCAGTTTCGTAAAACTTGATAGCACAATCGATAAATAAAAAAAATGCATGCGTTTGATAAACTTTCATTCATAGTGGTGGTGGTAGTAAGAAGTGTTACTGCGAGACGACTCTAGAACTTTCAAAACTGTTCTTAGTATGTGTCCATTAAGCACAATATTTGCGGTAACTCTTATCAGGTATAAAAAAAATTGATATGCGTCAGGTTTATGTTTGTTAATCGATAAAAAGTTTACGAATTATCTGGCAAAAAATATATAATACCACCCACCAAACATAAAGCAAATATCAATCAGGGTTTTATAAAATGGTAATGTATAAATTTTATGAATACTTTCAAGGTCTCTTTTGCAAGAATAAGGACACTACACAATATATCGATTTTAATAGGTACAATCCATTCACAATTTTTTTACTTTGGCTCCTTTTGCATTTTGGATTCAAAAATTGTGTAAAGCGCATCGTATTATTTTAACCAGCGAAACTTACAGTGTTTCACATGCATTAATGTTTGGCATTTAGTTAAGAACAAATATGACATGCATGACAAATCGATATTAGACAAAACTAAAAAAAAATCGCGCATCTGCACAAAATATTGATAGTACTGCGGTATTAAGCAATTTTTTTTTAAATTGATTATTATTTTAACCTTTCTTTTTTCTTGTTAGTCCATAAACCTAAAATATCAGCTTGATATTATATTATTATTTTACATTAGGTTTTAATAATAATTGGTTATCTTTTGAAGCCTTTAAAAGAGTAATTTCATTTATTATTTGTTGTGTTGATATATTTATGAGTTCTAAAATAACAATATCTTGAAAAGATGAATTCAAAGCATATGACAGTATCTCCTTTTTTATTGATATAAGTTTGTTTGTTTAATAAATAGGGAAATGAAAATTTATTACGCGGAATCATAAAGAAAGTGTACGCAGGGTGTAAAAAATTAAAATGTCTATAAATAATGTTACTTAGGCTCTTCTGTTCGTAATTCTATAAATCTATCGCCTTAAGATTTATGGTTCACACGCTTTCCTTTTACAGACAGAATGTAGAAGTTTTTTAAAAGCGGCTATTTCCCTTTTTCTTTGGCTTTTCTTTTCTTTATATTTGAGCTGTGGAAGTACATTTATAACAATAAGAATTATGTCTCAGTTAATATATTTGAGTTTCTTTTTATGGGTTCGAGTAATTTTCTTTAAATTTTTCACAGCAAAATCGAGCTTAGTCATTTATAGTAAGTAATAAAGAAAATATGTTTTATCTTTTCTACTGCAAAATTGGAAATAACTCCTATACTTAAAATCTTTATGTATAATATATATAAAATCTTTATCTACTCAGAAATCGTTTCAGTTAAATAAATTCAATATAGTTTATATGACATAAAAATAACTTGTAAACAGACAAGTTTGTATGTACTGCATGATATGAAATAGCCGTAGAACATTTCATAGCTTTTACTCTTCATTCAGATTTAAGTATTAGTAGTGTAGCTATCGGAGAAATAGAAAGTACTTGCATTTTTGGTCTGTGATAAAAATAAAAATTATACGTTAAAAATATAAAATATTTATCTAAGCCTTTCAAATTTAAAGCAAACTTCGTTCCACTATGTCGTGAACATGTTTTTTATTTCTTTTCACAAGCAAATCGTGCTTAACCTTAATTATCTTAAACCAGCACAAATGGAGGATTTTTCAGGAAAGGTTCTCATTTACTGTTCTTGCCAGTAATTAAAAATAGCGCCATTAGAAAGCTCATTCAAGTTTAATTTAACTTCAACTCTTTCTACTCCAGCTGAAAACTGTAAAAGTCAAATAAAACACAAGCCTTGAACTAGTTTTAGATATTGTGTAGGGCAGTGGCTCTTCGTCTTAGTATTCAACTTATGCTTCATTCTCATGGGAATTTTGTGAAATATAAATGCTTGATGCATTAAATATATTTTTAATAAGGCATGAACAGAATGTTCGTGTTAAATATTTAATTTATATTTGTCGATTTTTATCTATAAGGTAAATAAAATAAATATAATATGCAATCAAAATTCAAATAATTATTTAATTCATACACTCATAACCTGAATAGTGTAGGATTTTTTTTGTAATGAGGTAGACCTTATACAAAAGGTCACCTTTACTGGTACTGCACTCCGCATTTCTACCGCTAAATAGCGGTGTTCGCATAGATGTGTTCCAAGTTGATGGGTAAAAGAGGCCGTGAAAGTACTGGGTAAATATGTAAGGTATAAGTAGGAACTTTGGTTCACAGGGTTGGCGACACGCTAGTGATATATGATCCTTGTTTTGACATGAGTAATATTAGCATCTATTATTATTATTATTATTCGGTCACGTTTACCATCAAGCAGGCCTTTTGCTTATTTGCTGACTTCATAATATAAAACCAAAATTCCCAATAACCAGACTGTCAAAAACCTCTGGGCCAAATTATTTATACATATATAATTAAAAAAAAATACCTATATTATAAACAAACCTACAACCATATATACCTACTCACAAACTTGCGTGCTTATAATATTAGCAAGTGAAGCTGTTAGCCTCCCTAACATTGAATATTTCTATTTGTACAGAGTGAAAATAATATTCACAAAGAAATTCATACCTGTTTTTATTCTATCCCACACTGCGAGTTACCGAAAAAATTAAATAGCACCTTGCCCTTTACTAGGTAACTGACGGTCCAGAACAGATAGACGGTGATCTATCCACTCGGTACAGCGTAGCTTAAATGCAATAGGGTAGTGATTGGCAGGCGTATTCACGTTGCGAAGCTATGCTTACAATTGCCACCACACTAGGGCAACAATTATGGGCAAATTTCCCCCTTTATGGGAAAGGCCTATATCTAGCAGTAGATATTCTAATACTGCCATGGTGAATCTATATTTAAAACAACTGAGTTTCAGTTATTTGTATTAGAGTATTCTACGATAAATCCATTGAATTCTGGTTCCTTTCAATCGAATGAACAAGGAACACTCCGTAACTATATCTTGCAAATGGTTCCAGCGAAACAATGCTCCGCCGCTAGGTGTAAAGAAAAGTGTAGTTACATTACAAAACCTCGCTTTTATATCCATGCTGTGGAATATGAATAACGTAAAGCATTATTATAACGCTTTGTAGTTCATTTAGAAATGGTTCATATTTTATATTTTCTTCCCCGTACGTAACAGATAAACAGTAGTTTCTTTATTTATTTAAAATAATGTAGGTTTTGTTCTACTAAAACCGACCGCAAGCGTTCAACATAATATCTATGTAATTATAAAAGAAATGTTTAGTAGGTAGTTTATATAAACGGCTTACAAAGTATTTTTATTATATTTATATTTAAATATAAGTATTTTTATTGATTACCAGGTGTCGTAACAAAAATGGCGACTAAGGTTCCAGAACCGACAGATGGCGGTATATCCATCCAAACAGTGCAGTTCAAATGCACAGAGCGGGGAGGGGCAGCAGCATCCCCGTCACGATAGCTACGCTCTGCAATTGCCAAAACGCTTGCCAAGTGCGGCAGTTATGGGCGAAATAACTCTTTTCTTGGATAGGCTTATGTCCAGCAGTGGACTTCCAATGGCTATGATGATACGATAACGAATATGATTATGTTTATTAACTTTTGGAAATTATTGCCGTGGCAGAATGAAGGAGAAGTGGCCATTAACAAACATATAAAAAATAATCCATTGATAAAAAAAATCATAAAATGTATTCATAATTTTATGAAATTTTCACATAGTAAGTAACTAGTTTACTTTAATTTTTTATTATTTTATTCGTCATTTCTCAATATCACTTTTTTGTTTGCTATAGAGACCATAGATATGATATTAAAGGTCAATGACCGATTCATTTCGTACAAGGATATTGAAAGTAGTTTAATAGCGTGTTCGTGTTCTAAATCACTTAAAAAAGAAGCGACAGTAAAGAATTGATTGTATATCAACATTGGATTCTATCGGGCCCTCTTACATTCACGTGAACACTCGTCGAATACTCGGGCAATGTAGATGTTATCTAGTGTTCTCATTTACTCGATATCTTTCAACATTTGTATTCATCCACTGCTTTATTCTATTTTTAAGAATTTAAATAAATAATACATAGCTTTATTGATCCACTTCAGATTATAAAACCCTCTTATTTTAAGGGAAGACTGGTTTACTAAAGGTAGATCTATACAAAGGTCAACCTCCACTCTCACCTATTTCTACCACCAAAAAGCAGTTCCGGTTTAAGAAGAAAGAGAAAGAGATAGTGAAATCAAGAGTAATGTGATATAAAAATATCTTCATGCTATCATGCACAAGCTTGGTAAGATGCTTGTGATAGTGATAGCCTTGTGATTGTGATACGAGTGTCTAGAGGGTAAGGCAACGAACGCACAAACCGTATTATTTTTGTTCTTGTTGACTTTCTCATTAGAAAATTACAAATGGTTAATAAAATATGCAAGGTATAAACTATGACGTCACCTTCATAAAATAATATGCGAGTGATAAAAATATCTTAATTTTTTATTAATAAAAATATTATTAATTCAATAAATTTTTGCCGTGAGTTCTGGCACATTAGAATTTTACCTCTCCGTATGCTAGGTGTCGTAAGAGGAGACTGGGGTACCGGCACCGACAGATGGCGGTATATCCCTCCTTAGCAGTATTGCTCAAATGGTATAGATTGCCACCACACTTGCCCAGCGCGGCATATATGGCCTAATTCCCCCTTTTTGGGCAGGCTCAAGTCCAGCAGTGGTGAAATATATTAAAAAACTTTCAGGAATCAAACAATATAATATATTTTAAAATAAGGCTAAACGCCAATTCCTTTAATTTGTCTTGATTAAATTTAATCGTAAACCAGTCTATAATGTTTTAAACTAACTTATCCTGAAATTCTCACGGTTGGAACAAACGAATTTATATTAGTTGTATTTATTATTGTATTTTATTACTAAGCAACAATTAATATTAAAGATTTCTAAATAATAAAACAAGCATTACATAATCTAACTGATAAAATATACAACCTAGTTTATTACCTAAAAGAATAAAGGAGTCAGTCTGTATTAAAGATTCAAATACTTCCATATTAATCTATTTAATTGCGAGTTAAAGTGTTCATTAAAATGCGTTTTGTGAATATCCGAGATTCATTTTGCATGTAGGGGCTATTAGTTTACCGTCCGCTAAGAGCGCCGGCGAGCCTGATACGAGATGAAGGCAAGCACGGCTTAAATGCACTCGAGGAGTAGATTCCCTTTTAATTAAACGCGTTCCAGGCTGACTTGAGAGGGCGAAGGGCATGCGTTCTGCACACCTCCGGTTTCCATTCTTTTGTAGTGTGCATTGCGGAAACAATGACAGTGGAATGAGCCTTTATTTTCACGTATTTGGTTAATTTCATTTGAGTCTTTACTACAAAATAAAACTCCGTCCGATTTTATGAGATAAACGAAACATGTTTACAATTTAATAAGTACAAAAAAATAAGTGCTTTTGTTATCTGCGGTTAAAGTTGAGGCAAATATATGTTTCTTAAAAAATTCAGAATAAATTTATATGTACAATCAAATAGTAACTTACAATTAATCTTTTATAAATTTTACGTTTATTAAAACGAATAAGAAATGATTTTCACTTAATTGTTATAGGTGCAAATTTAGAGTGGCATAAAACTAGCCCTTCACATTATTAGACAAATCTGGTCTTGAATGAGAAAGCATTTATTTATTTCTTTACATCTGCAGCGTAAAGGAAATGTGGTGTTAGAATGCTTTAAAAACATCGAAGTTTGATATTTTGCGAGTTAAGAAGACAATGTATGCATACACACTATAAATGGCAATACGCTGTTCATTCTTACATTTAACTTTCTGCCACGTTTGCCGTTGCAAATCCAATCCCAGAATCAAATGAAAATGAAACGGATCATCAAAAAAAAAGTATCACTCAAATCCAAAGGGACAGAAGAATAATAAACCCGTACTGATAATTGAAAAACATAAAACATTACATTTACAATTTATACGTGCCGGCATGTGAAGGTAAATTGATTTGAATCAATCCTGGGACAAAAATTATCACCGGCGGCCCCCTTCACAAAACAGTTCATAAAGTGCTTCCATAAATTATACAATAAAATGAATGTTCCCATTTTACTGTTCCGGGACATTGACGTAATTTGCTCGTCGTAAAACTCTAACAATATAATTAAAGATAACAATGTTTTCAGTCTAATGTATACTGTATCAACTTAGTAGGAATATAGTGGTTTTTTTTTATCGAAGTATAGTGAAAATGTATTTATTTATTTTTACTAAATAGTCAAATTCTTTTTACTAAATATAATTAATAATGGTTTGATTTTAACAAGAACTTTACTGGTTAGTAACGGAATATAAAATAATTTAATATGAATAATACACAAAAAAATAACAATGTTTTTCTTTGTGTCATAAAAATAAAGAATATTAGTAACTACTTCAGATAACGAGACGCCCTAGTTTAGATAAGGAGTTTTTTAATACATAATGTATTATTATTTTTGTTTGGGAATCGTAAAGAAGCCCTAGTTATTTTAAGGTATCTCAAGGAAAGGGTAGAAAAAACAACTAAATATAAATGAAAAATAGGGACCACTCAAGGCTGTACGTTTAAAAACAACGATGGTACAAACTAAATTAAATGTCGTAAAAGTCCATGTCATTCCTATAGCGATTTTCAATTATGTTGAAGATTCTGGGACTGGCGTGTACCAAATTGAATTTCTCTTGTTTATTTTATTACCATACTTGAAACTTTAGCTACCAACTCAGCTTATTCAAGTAATTGAAGTTAATTTCCTCTAAATTAAATTGGTACAATATTATATAAATATAATAGCAAGTAAATTGGGCGAATAGCTGTAATTAAAACATACTTTATTTAACTTAGGACTCTATTTTCAGATGTTAGTTTAAGATTATTTCGATCATACATGATATCTACTATGTAGATATATATATAATATCTACAAAAAATGTTTTTCTCAATCCGTACGAGGACTACGACACATCAAAGACTATTATTTGTTAACCATATAATTAGGTGGAATTTAAAATAATACCGATAAATTCTAGCCTCTTATCTGACAACAAAACCATTATTGTGTAAATATCGTATAATAAAATACACGCTTATAATGAGAATGGTTTCATAGTTTGCAATTATTTAAATTCAGTGGATTTTCTAAAATTAAACTTTAAATTAAATATATAAAAAATATATAAAACCCACGAGCTCATCCGTGCTGTTCACTTTATATAAATATTTTCCAGAATAAAAAATTGTTATGTCCGTCCCTACGCCTAAGATATTCATTACGCTATTTTGTTCCGAGAACGTAACATTCAGGCAAACACAGTCTCCTTTATAATATTATATAAATGTATTTGTTTAGATATATAGATATCAGTCATCGACCCAGTTACAAAGACTAATTTATCTTCCAAAGTCAATGATCAAAAAACAATATTGTTCAAACTATACTAAAACAAAACAATCTAATCAATTAAAACTTCGACTCGACATAACGTAGAATACAGCCCCGTTGTACTGGGGTGAAGTTAGCAGGTACAAATTTGAAATAGAAAATAAACAAAGGAAGCAAAGTAAACAACAAAATTGAAATCGTAACAAAACGTACTGCCGAGTCAATCGGAGGCTTGAATTAATGTTAGCTTAGGTGTTAACTCAATTATACCGGCACATTGTTGACTCGGTAAAAGTATTTATGTATTTGTTCATCTATTGGAGTGAACCACTCGTTTATTATGTACAGTTTGTATACATATAATATATTTCCTTTGTATTTCTTTTTTTTCGTGATAGTCCCGACCAAAGAACAGTCAGACCAAATGCTATAATTGTTTGTCAATTACGTCAGATTTACAAGCACTTGTTTTTCAATTGGGAAATTTGATAACATTATGATGCAATTTTTCACGTAAAAAACATTGGAAAGATAAATTTAATAAATTTGTTTCTTCTGTAAACTTTCTTAATATTAGCTTTCCGCCACCAGGCGGCTTCTTTCCTGAGGTACTTGCTATCTACATTCTAAATTTCATCAAAATCGGGTCACTATTTTAACCATGATATTTCAAATTTTTAACTGTTGTATATAAAAAAAATTGTGTCATATTGTTTATCTGGCAGGGACTGCTATTTAGTAGTTTTACTGAAACAATTTAAATCTATTTTTAATTTAAAGTATATAGTTGAATCAAACATGAGAGGTAAGATAGTTTGTATGTCAACTTATTGATGATTTTATTCCCTTATAATGATAGATTATCAAGACAGGACAACGTCTGCTGGGTAAGCTAATAGTAATACATTTTAAATGCTGTTAAGTATTTAATAATTCATAATGATTTTTACATGCGTTATATATGTGACGATTGAAAACGATTCCAGCAATGCAAACAAAATGATCAAGCACATCAAGTGAATGAAACCGCTTTTGAAAGCCGTTAAAAACACGTTTTATCACAATTTACTCTAGTATTAAAGATATAAATAAAAATATGCATTTATGCAAAATGGAGCGCATACAATAGGCGTCGAGTTGAGGAAGTGTAGCAATACCGTGCATGATAGATTATATTGTTTATAAAATCTGAATATTATAGCAAACTCCTTAGTCAGGCACTGAGATTAGAATGGAAACAATAAGTAGGGTAGAAAACTTGCAAAATGCATTTTATTTATAAAAATGGGATGGATGATTATACGAGTAATCGATCAAACTTATTGAAATCACAAATAAATGTACTTTTATTTTAAATTTTATTTTATATATATACATATATATATAAACTTTTATTCTAAGTGGGTCAATATAAACTTAAATAAATGGGAAAATTTGCAAACGTGTGGTAAATCAATTACGTCTGAAAGAATGTAGTCCTTGATATTAACTTTATATTTAAAAAATAAAATTTAATGATATATATGTTATTTTTTTTTGTTTTTCATTTAGTTACAATTATCACCCATTGCACATCGCTTTACATTGATCACGTTATACAGGATCTTACTAGCTCCTATATTCATAACGTGGTTTTGGCATTGACGCCTGAGTAGACCAGTTGTAGGTTCGTTAGCAAAAATACATATCAAAATTTCCAAACGATATCCCGACAATCCAGTTGGCTGTCAGCCGTTAAAGACCAATTTTGTCTGATGAAGCACGATAAAGAAAAAATGAATATGCATATCTAGTCTACAGCTACTAGTATCAGATACTTAATACAACTATTAAAATAACCAGAATCGATTTAGTTTTCGGATATGATTACTATATAGCAAAGTATGGACTTCCGGTAGAGTCAAATACTGGGTACTCAATCCTTTTCCATAAGTCGAAAGAGACGACTGGGGTACCAGGCCCGACAGGTAGGGGTATAACCACCCAATAGCGTAGCTCAAAAGTAATAAAAATATAGGCAGCAGCATATCCGTCGAGAAGCTACGCTCCTCGATTGCCATCACGCCTGCCCAGAGCAATTATGTATGAACAACATTTCTAGTTTCTATATTCAGCAATGGACGTTCTGCGGCTACTGTAATGTTGATTATAATTTATTAAAGTATTACTAATAATTAAACGAAATCATTGGTATCATGCGGGCCAGAAAATTACAAAAAAAAGTTTTTCCTTAACTTGCTTAATATTAAACATAGAATTAAGCCAACCAATTTATCAATGAATTGATAAATTGGTACAAGTTGCTAGCTCTTATTTTATAAGCCTTATTGTCCTTAACGTAGTAAATAATGTAAGAACTAAATTTATAACAACTGTTAGACTAGTTGATTTCGAACTAATTTTGTTCAGCCTAATAATTAAATATAATATCAAATGCACCAAAATTAATTAGCGTAAATTTCTTTCTATTAGTATGATTTTTATTATTTACTAGCTGTGCCCGCGACTTCGTCCGCGTGGAATAGTTTTTTGGGTACCATACCTATTTACTTCAAATTATATAAACTTTGAATGTCACGTTTATTTATATCGAATCAATGGCCTGAAAAATAAGTTTTAAGTTTCTAGCTCTAAAAATAGCGATCCATGCAAACAACTTTTCATCTCCCCTTGCAACCCCTTACAACCCTTATTTCGAGTTCAAAAATAGCCTATGTCCTTTCTTAAGGTCTAAAGATTGTCTATGCCAGATTTCATCAAAATCAGTTGAGAGGTTTAACCGGGAAAGCGTAACAGACAGACAGACAGACAGACAGACAGACAGAGTTACTTTCGCATTTATAATATTAGTAGGGATAAAGTTTGATATGACTCACTTTTATTATGTTTATTAAAAATTATCTTTTTGCATAAAATTTATATCGTTTAGATTATTTGAAATAAAAAAAAACTTAGCCAATTTTAAAATTGGTCATTTAAACTGAATTACCAGATTGGATTATTATTAACGACCACGACGACTTACTGAACTAAAAAGAATCGAACTCTATTTTGTTTTTGAGACAAAATTATCTAAATGAACGATTCAGGAAGTTACATTGTGGCGATAAAAACTAGACAGAGAAAACAGGCAACAAATTACCTTTCTTATGTTTTACAGAAAATCTTAAGAATAACTTAATCCCACCTTTTTTAATTTCGTCAAAATGACGTTAGCAACTGTTTCGGTTGACCTATTATCAATTTTTTGATCGTTACCTCGTCATAGTATTCGTTAGAAAATTTTTTTACCGAACTTATGCTGGGTCCAAATAACATTTGTAGCATGCAAACAAGCATGCAGTATAACAGTAAGTATGCAAGAACGCATTTGGAGTTCCTCTTCTACAGCGCTACAGGAATGCACCCTCTTTGAACCTACATAACAAAGGGCAACCACCCATGCTTCTTCGACTTTATGGTCCTCCGGCGACCACCCTTAGCTATACCAGCTCACACGGCTGCCTGCACCTCGTTACAGCAGGTCGAGGCCCCTTCACCTCCACCCACTTTTAAATTACCCTTTAGTATTGGGCAGACAAGTACCACGGCAAAGGATCACGGCGAGTCGCAATAAAGGTTATTCCTAAAAGTGAGGACACGGACATGGCTTATTTTTCATTCGGGAACGTATGACAAAGAAGCCATCTGATAAATAAAAGGTCTTAAGAAACTTCGGCCAACAGTAAAAAGTTATGGTACAGCTCTGATTTTTAGCCAGCAGAAATTCTGCCAAGCCAATTTCGAAAAACTAATAGGTTTCCAGATTAAAGACATTTAGGATCAACATAATTAGATGAAAGCTCACTTAATATATGCATATTAATTATACTCATACAAATTATTTTAGACTTCATTGCACGATCACCTTACCAAGAGTTATACTGCTGACACTACTGAAAAAATATTATTAGTCAAAAATAATATGCGACTATAGTTTAAACGAAAGTATTTAGAAGGAGCTAAATTAAAAACTGTTATCCGATTAATAAAACTGTCAGACGCAGAAAAAATATTTGAAAGTACTTTAAGAATTATTATTACACTTTTGTTGATTGAAATAACTTCGTTTATTTACAAATAGAATTTACATTTCTATATTCAAAAATCCAAGAAAAGTTAAATAAAAATATTTACGCCTGCATTGTCCAAACAAGTTGCGGACGTACTGAAACTAGTAACACAGAAGAGCATCTATAGGGCGCGGTAGCGGTGCGTTAGTAATAGAATGATATTCACACAACAATTCATACCTAGACCTGGCTTTAAGGTAATTTGCTCAAAGCACTTGTGTTACGGATATCAGACAACAGAGGAATCACAATTATAATACTTAAATATATTTTTATTATCATCATGCAAATATTTGTCCTGGTTGGGGATCGAGCCCACAACCTTTAGCACATAAAATAGGGTACAAACAACTGCGCAATCAGACCCATTATATCATATCTATATTTAAGCAACTGCAAAAGCATTATACAATTTTTCAAAACAGTATACTGTGTAAAAAAAAACAAATATTACTATATGATAAGCACGAAATAAAGAAAAAAGATACAGTATTTTACACGAATACAAAAAAAATAAATTTTAATTATGTTATTAACAATGATAATTTAATAAAAATGACATCAAAAAAAAGGAAAACTCCAGAATACAAGTATCTGTCCAAAAAAAAATTCAAAAATTTAATTAATTGATTTTCGAAAAATTAACAACGTGATTTATTATTTGAAAAGCATTGCCTAAGCATGCTACACGAAACTTAACTGGTGTCAACCGGCATCTTAAATTCTCACGCGGCTCGAGAACTTGTGAGATCATCTCTGGCATGCTGAAGATCATGTAATCATATACAGAACTGGGTGAGGCCCAGGGCAAGTATTCATATATCGACACACGACCTTTGGCGCGTAAGATAGGATCACTGCCATCTGTGCCATTGAGGATGTCATATAAATAGTGTGTGACAGTGTGAGAGCATCTGAGGGAGGCATTTATGGTGTGATGTTCTTGGGTAAATCGTCTAGGACGATACGTGATCTACGATGATGAACGGTCATTTCGTACAGTGTTAGTTACTAATGGCGACTTCTTCATAAATTACTGTATCGAAGGTATATCTAGATATCATTGCAGATTGAAATTCCTGATACATTAAGTGACATGGGCTGTTCTTTTGAGGAAGTAATTCTGTACTTATATTAATTTAGATATTTTAATAGTACTGGAACTGCATGTGCAAAAACAACGATTGCGCAGATCGTAACGAGGCGAATTCAAGTTTTATAAAATTTATTTCTTCTGAGTATGTGATATTATTCTATGCTTGCTTTTGTAATGATACAGACGACCCATAATTATAATATTACGAGTATTTAATGCACAGTAGAGTGAATACAAAGCTTTCACATCATGTATTAGATGAGATATTTTTAATTCCGCTTTTGTCTGATATCCCTTGATATAAGTTATTCAAGCGACTTATTTCGAAGTCGTGTCAATATTAAATGTATATGAATTCATTACTATTATAATAAAGAATAGTTTTTCGCACACGTACTTATTATGGAGTCCAAACGTAATGCGTCTTTCTAAAGTGACGCTTTTATCATTAAAAAAGTTTCACTGTAAGACTTTGTGCTTTATGCGTTAGCAAAATTTCCTGTTCTATACAATTACTATGGTTCTGTTCCTATTATTAGTTTATGTACTCTGTTCGCAATAAAGAACAGTCTTTATATGAATCCGATGCATTTAGCTAAATTAGAGCACTACAAACGTATTACACGACGCATTGGGTTGTATAAAGCCATCTGAACTATAATCTAGGAGCAAACATGTAGAATCGTACACACATGTCTGCTATGTGCTGTTGCGGGCAGGGCCGCCTTTAGAACTTCAGTAAAACAGAACCTTTTATTAGAAATTTCAGCTTACGATAGAATACTACTAAAGAAGGAATTCACTCAGTAAATTATACACTAGCAGTGCCCCGCGATTTCACCCGCATTAAGTTGTAAAACTTTCAAACTAATTTTGCAACCCCCTTTTACCCCCTTAAGGGTTTCCGAAACCATTTTTATGTGTCTTTTATTACTTTCTATGAAAAACATTAGCACATATTCTAAATCAGCAAATATTTATAATAACTTTGCACTCTAGTTTTACCCCTTTTAGGAGGGAGTTTTTTTTAAATCTATGTTCACTTTTGCAATTTAAAAATAACTACTATGCAGGATTTCAAATTTCTAAGCCCTTAATAATATTTATAACAACCAGACAAAGCAAAAACTTAAATATTTTTCATAGGCAGAGATATAACGCGACACCAAGCCTGTCAAGATTATTTACGACCTTTATAAAATCAAATAAAATATAAAAAAACTAAAAAAACAAAAATCCAAAGTAAATATGTATAATAAATAAATAAGCATCTGACAATGCACTATGTATTAATACTCTACTATACTTCAACAATTTAATATCTTCGATCGGAAAAAGAGAGCATAACCCGGCAACACTTAAATTCTCAATGTGCAGCCTCATATTCTTTTGTACTGTATTTGCATATTTGGTTTATATCTCATTTGTTCATAAAATGATGAATAAACCGTTACAATTTGCGTTGGTTATTTCATGTCTACACTTGGATAAACAACTTCTACCTCGATCAGTCAATATAATATTTCTTATATTATGTAGAAATAGATTTATTTTCGATACTATACCTACTCAATAATTCATGGATAAGTTCACATGAAATTCCTAATCTTGTTTGTCCTTTTGGCTATTTATAAATTTTCTACTTGTGTGATTAATTTCAGGCACAGATTAAGGCAGTTGGGGCGTGTAAGTTTAATTAAGTTCGTCGTAAGAGATGGTTCTGACATAATTTATTGAATTATCAATGTCTCTCGCTTAAAGTTTGTGCTAACTTAAGGATGTTTATACCTAAACATACTTCTGTTGGATTTATATATTAATAGTTCATCGTGTTATGTAATGCTTAGTTTAAATTATGTATTTATTTGTTTTTCGGTTTTTTAGCACAGCATATAATAATTTTATTTTAACATACGTAATCATAATTGGAAGTTCCACTAATGGACATAGGTCTCCCTAAGAAAGGGGAATTTCGCCCATAATTGCTGCGCTGGATAAGAATGTTGGCAATGATGATGGATGCTGCTGACATCCCCACCCTGTGCATAGTTGTCAGTTCTGTTACTTTAGTCGCCTCTTACGACACCTGGTACAGGAAGAGGTACTATTCTACTCTGCTGTGGTATAATACGAACAATACGTACTAATAACACGTAATTACTGCTCGTTTAAATATAACAAAAACATTAGTCTTCTTTTTCATTAATAATTGTTAAAAAATAGTTTATTCGATTATAATTTTTTATATGATAAAAAGTAAAAAAATCACTAGTTTATTTTTCAATATAAGAGAAATTAATATGCATGAATAGAATTTAAAACCCTAAATTACATTTAATTTCCTACTTATTATATTTATTTATATTTGAAGATTAGACTCAGTTCACATAATAATATTATTTTATATATAAGTTAATAGGATAAAGTGACTTTTAATATTTCTTATACCATGATATCTATCACTCTTCTAATAATGCGAATAATAAATTGGTAAGAAAAAAGTGTTGGTAATAGTGAAAAATCTTATTATAGCATCATTATCATTATAAGCAGCCACTGCTGGACATAGGCCTCCCTAAGGGGGAATTTCGTTCATACTGACTTTTCGCGACTGCAATACTGCTGCCCACTGCCGCCCTGTTGCATTTGAGCTACATGCTTCGGGTGGATATACCGCCATCTGTCTGTTCCGGCACTTCAGCAAAATCACTAAAATACTCGTATGGCAAACAAATGGTTATATAGTAGTTAACGTTTTATTTTATAAGTTAAATGAAAATTCTTTATAAAAAGTAATTTAATAAACACGTTTGGTCACCACAATTGGAAATAGTTTTTAACGCCTCAAATGTTTTCCTTCTCTTTAATATTCTATTACAATTTTATAAAAATTGTCAGTGCTTCCCAACGTTACAAAATGTGTTAAAAAAAATGTTTGACCCTGCGTTGAAATGTTAGTTAGTCAGCTTTTTATTTCATATATATAGATTGTACATTAAGACTTAATATCTAGATTAATGAATGTGATCCACTTAAATGAAATAAAAATAAAATTTGTATCAATCAATTTATTTCCAGAAAAGCGTAATATATACCTATACAAACCTATTGTTATACAGAATTAGATAAGATATAATGTATAACCAAAATATACATTGTTTTTTAGACGTATCTAATGCTGGCTCTGTCGTCACCAGGGTGCATATAATACAACAGTAGGTATGTTTGTCCTCTTACATTTAAAATTCTATTAAGATTTGTTTTAAGCTAATACACCCTTAGTGCGTCCCTTTCACAGAAGCTGGAGAGTGAAGCAGCTGTGTTAAGCTGTGAGGCAAACTTAATGTAACTTCCCGGAGTCACCACTGTGGGCTCAGTAATAAAGTCGTCCCTGTAAGCATTATTGCTTTATTCGGGAACTGTTGACACATTGTTAAAGTTTCAAATCTTAAAAAAATGTTCTTCTTATAACCATGCGCTATACGTATTCGTACGAGATTGTAAAGAACATCTGTTTATTACGCCAAATGAGATCATCATCACATCGATAGTTGTAAATCCACTGTTGGACACAGGTCTTACCAAGAAAGGGGGAATTTTGCTGAATATTGCCGCGCTGGTAAAGCGAATTGGCATTCGCAAAACGCAGCAAGCAGCTGTTTTTCGACAAGAATGCTGCCGCCCATCCCCGCCTGTGCATTTGAGCTACACAGTGTCGGACGTATATACCGCCTTCTGTTTCGGTTTCGGTACCTTAGTCGCCTCTTACAACACCTAGTACAAAGGAAGATACTTTTCTACTCTGCTAGTATATCACGGTACATTGAGGCCATGGTCTTTGCATACTTTTTGTTTCTGGTATCGGTTAGTACAGGAAAACCTTTAAATAGTATAGAAATAAACCAATTTATCTTGGAGTTAGAAAAGACCAGTACTTTCTTTTTCTGTATAAATCGTAAGTGGTTAAAGTACTAGAAAAAGAAGATGGCGGTGTGTCCATCTAAAATAGTTCCCCCAGTAGCGCAGTTCCAGTGCTACTAGGAGAGGATTGGCGGCATCGATCCAATCACATCGTTACACTAAGCAACTGCCTTACTAGTAAGACAAAAATCACTTGTAATTATGAGTAATTTTCAGTATTGACGTGTTTCACTATTGAAAGTGTCAGTATTGACAACTTAGAAACCATTAACTAATCGCATAGAGACGTAACAAATCTGCTCAAAAAAATTTTAAATTCATTAAAAATTACAATAATACGAGATACAAATTTATTAATAATTGTAGCTAAAATTATGGATCCCAACGTATCTCAGTAATGAATTAAGTCTATAAATCGAGAATAAATACGTCATATAATTAAAGTTTGGTAAAAATATAGTTGTCAATCAAAGTAATTAAATAAACGACTGAGAATGAATGAGACGTGCAACTATGTCGGCAATTAAACACTTTTAGTGCAGGTTAAAATCATATCCTCGATGCGTAATACTATTTTATAAAAATAAAGTAACTTACATACTAATACTATATAATGTTAATATAATAATGACAACGTTTGATTACTATTTGCATTTTGGTAATATCAAAGCTGAATATTATTTTATTAGATTCACCATTGACAATAAAAACGTTTTTTCACTCGATTGTTTTTGGGAAATATCACTTACCCTGTGAAAATTGTTTTCGAGAATTCCACAGATATTATATTAAGCTTTAAAATTAGTTTTATAACTAGTTACCTCGATGCCAATTATAAGTTACTCACGTAATCCAGTAGGAGTTAAAAGCTTCGAAGTTGCATACATTCGGGGAACAGGAACAGATAAATACGAAATAACACGCTGCTCATTTTGGTGTGCAACTGAGAAGCAACAGTCGCTAACACACAGTGAGAAAGCAAGCTAGTTAACAAGGCACCCGCTACGATCGTTTTAAGCTAACTCGGCGCGGTGCGGTGGCCCGACTGCAATTACCTAATGATGCGCAGCGGTTACCCAATTACGTTCGCTGCACCATTTACGTTTTTAGTTCTGCTGATTTGGGCGTTCCGATATTTCAGCGCGCATTCATTAAAAAGAACCCACCAGCAAATAAAGACTGTTGACTAAGAAATTTCTCACGCCAAAAGAAACTTTCGAATTGAATATAATCGATTTTGGAACCACTGGTGCGACATCTCAAATTAATCACCGGTGTAGCCTTCGCAAACAAAGTGAGAGAGATGTTAATTTAATGTACGATGGTGTCACTCGAAGCGGGCCGCAGTTCCGACTTTCAAAGGACTAGGGCAGCCACGGATTCTCTATTATGTAAATTTTCTCGTAATTTTGTCGTTGGGAGTGTGCTGGCCGGACTTTGTAACAGGAGCTGTCTCTCATTAATACTTACTTCAGCTTCTCAATTTGAAGCATGGCGTAAAATTTTCATGCCCTCCTCCTAAGGTCGGCAGAAGATTTATAGAAAAATGACCATAATTCTAGTTTATCTAATGATTAGTGAAATAAAAAAAATGCCGCTGATTTAATAATTTCAGTTATCAATCAGTTCATATCACGTCATTAATTTTATAATTGATTGGTAATATGATTAGGACTAATATGTTTATATCGTGTTTAAATTTTCTAAAAAGATAAAATGTTAATATTGAAAATATCTCTAAAATCAAGCTCAGTTTTTATTGCTAGTGATTAGCCTATATTATTCATTTTAGAATATACTTCTACTAATACTTCTACTAAGTTTTACTGTAGCAATTTCGTTGGATATATCTTGAAATATGTAATAGCTACAGGCGCTTTTCCTTTGTTCCCTCATAATTGCTCTCATTATTGGCTATGTTGTTTTTCTTCGTGAACTTTTTATACAGAATTGTGGGTTTCTTTATTTTTAAAATGATATAAATTATATAAACCACATTTGTATTTAATGTAAATTCACACCCCAAAATATACTAATGTTCACAAGTTTAGTCATTAACACAAGTTCGGAGGATCAACAAATAATTATGTACGGATTGAAACAAAACTCTGTCTTCAATAGAGTTCTAGCAAACAACGCGTCTGTCCAAAATACAAGACAAAACTCGTACTTGACAAGGCTTACGCGAAGTTTGTTTGTAATGTAGGGCACATAATGCGAAAACCTAACGGGTAGTAATCCGTAGATGAGCCGAGTTCGCAGAACATCTGCGGTCCCGGCGACACCGACAGAAACAAAAACGGGATGAGAAAGGTTCGGAAAGTCGTATTGTGGCAAGTTGTGAAGCAAGCGGGAGGCGCGCTATTGTGCCTGTCCTGTTGGAGATAATGTGCCGAATGGAAACATGAGCAGCTTTTGGCTTGTTTTAATTGGTCACTTTGGGACAGTAACTGTCTGTACATAGACATTTTGGATTAATCTTTAGATAAAAGTTAGCAATAAACTACAATTCGCTATTGACTATTAGCATGAAAACTTTTTAAATTTATAGTAATTCATTTCATTCAACAAATGAGCAAGACAATAGTTGACTATTACTATTTTTACTTACGTACTCGTGTATAACTCGATTAAAGTATATTGTAAAAAATTTAAATGTGATTAATAAATAAACAAATTTAAACAATATTTTTCACTAATACAGCAAAATTTATTTGAATATCAAATTTTAACTGGGACCAATTATGTGCCATGGCGTAAATCCGAGCGATTTTCGCCCCACTGGGTATTTTAACTAGAGCAATATGAGAGTGTGCATTCGTGTCCTGGCTGAAACAATCCAGAGAATTGACGTCATTGTGTGAGAGTAGCGCTGGACAGGAACATGAGTGCTATAGGTACCTTTATAGCACAAATGATCCTATTGTTTGTTATTCCTAATGCACTGTGGATAGTCAATCTTGCATACTGTGGTGTCTATTGCTCGTAGTGTAATTTAATAGATGTGCATTTGTAGACGATGAGATAAACGTTTCAGTATTCATTTCTTTTGTTCTAATCTTTTATTAAATTTATAAGGTTAATACATAAGGTTATTATATAGACTGATGAACATACCGAATTTATGAATGCAAGCGATTTTTAAAAAAAAGGTAGACTCTGAGCCTTTGTGTATGAAGAGTTAAAAGAAAATGAAAGAAACAAAAAAGAGAATATTACAAAGTTGAAGCAAATTACCCATATTTAAAACTAAGCAGTAGATATTATGTCATATTTAGAAATAGATATTCGATATTATGCGATATTTAAAACTAGATAATCGATATTATGCAATGTAAAAAATTATTCAAAACAGTATTCACTCGTTACACGTTCACTCGTATCTAATAATTTTCATTGATGTTAATAATGTAAGTAATTTAATGATCTCTTATTGATAGGTCCTGCAATAGTGATTTGAATTGTATTACTTTGCTATTAACTTAAAAAACGGTATTCACAATAATTAACTTACATTATGTGTAATCGTAATGCTATATATATATATATACCACTATTGTTATCATACGTATCAACTTGTTAGGCAAGATGTAGCTAAAGAATCCCTGACTATTGGCAGGACTCCCCTTTCCTGGAGGGGCCTTTTCGGCAGCATTTTATTTGAACAGGTCGACAAACAAGCAGTCCGCGTCACTATAGCCTATAGAGGCTAGTAATATCACAAGGATATCACTAGCGCATTGCCAACCTTATGACGATCAAGATTCTATTTCTGTATATTTCACTTTTTCTCTTTCTCTACTCCAACCGGAACACAGTAACGCTAACACTGCTATTTGGCAGAAGATTTAGTTGAGAGTGAGGTACCAATGCAGACGACCTTTGTATGAGGTCCAGCTCACGTAAAAACGTTCTGCGGCTGCTACGTTGATGATTTTTATGGTACAATTTTGGTAATATTTATAACATTTTATAAGCCTAGGCTAGATGGGAAGGCGATGAATCTTGATAAGTCATAGATCCAAGCATAAACAAACTTAAAACACGTTTACTTTTCTGTGTTAAAAGTCTGTGTGTAAGTTGATCGTTATAATATAAAATGTAAATACTTGATATAAAATGTTTAAAAGCTGTAAAAAACTGATTTATTACTTTTTAAAATGACGTTTCACTACACTTCGTTACAGTAACTGACACGTAAATCACTTATAAAACTATAGTGAACGAGTAGATTTAAACCAAATAAAAATAAATAAATAACGACCCAATATAAGCCGAAACAAGGAAAACGCTGTTTATTTGACAAACCAGGTATTTTTTTTAGTATCCGGTATTTTATGTATACTAATAAACATTTTATGGTCACTCTAGACGTGGGGTGCTTGAGTTCCGTTTAAAGGTGCACTAAGCATTTTTTACCCCAATGGGCATGTATTAGGAATACATCTGCCTGGGAAGTTAAGTTTTGTAAAGTTGTATACAAAATAGTTTTAGATTTTACATGATCTTGTTTAAATATAATTAGCCATATGTACCTCTACATTTAATAACAAATAAACATATACATCAAGACTTTAACTTTTTAGGTCACAATTTTGAATTTAGAGCTTCGTAATGTTCATGAAAATAAAAGTAATTTGTGTCGCACACTGTTTATAAATAAACTTCCCGCGCTCATTTGCGAGGCAACATTTCATCGGATTAGACTAATGAAACAATTAATTAGCACTTTACCAAAATTTACTTATACTAACAGCGATCATTTTGTAAAATTTTTTGTTGTAATTGGAATGATGAGTAAGTTCAAGTTAAAAAACTGCAGTCCTAATTTTAATATTCTATTGTGAATACGTCAAACTATCGTGATAATATGCCTAATTACAAAATTATTAAAAAAATTATGGTTGTTAACCCCTGTGGTTTCGTCTTAAGTTTTTTTGACAGATCTTAATAAGTAGGGCAGTCAGTAGAGCCAGTCATGATTATGAATGTTATTTTTTTTTAATTGAACTTAAATGATACTGCCTAGAAGTAGAAGATGTCGGAAAACATAAGCCGACTGAGATCTTCTTTGGCATGAGCGAACTGAAACGATACTACAAAAGAAAAATCTAAATAGAAATACATGCCGGGCCAGGTTATAAATTACGCAATATAATAAATTTGCAAAACACAAATACGGTAGTTATTATAATTCAGTCCTTTAACATCTAACTTTGGCTTAGTTTGAATTATCAGTATTTAATTTTATAAATAAATCATCAACATACTGTTGAAATAAATAACGTCAATTTAGTAATTAATTCACCTTAGACTTCACTAGTTTATATGTATAGGAATTTGCTTTCATATGATACTTGTTTAATTAACATTAGCCTCAGTAGATTTTGACTGTTTTCTTAAAGGTAACTCTTATTATAAAATTTTCAGCAATAGTAAAATGCAAAAACTATCTAAAATATTCACACCTCTTTTCACTCACTCCGAGGTAAGTCGCTTAAATCACTTGTGTTATGAACATCAGACAACAGAGTAATCACGAATGCAATTATCATATCAGCCATAAGGAGTCCACTGCTGGACATAGACCTTCCCAAAAAAGGGAGGATTAGGACATTAGGCCAGTGTGTTAGCAATCGCAGAGCGTAGCTTTCAAAATGGGGATGCTGCTGCCCATTCTCATCTTGTGCATTTGAACTGCACTGTTTTGGATGGATATATATGTTGGTTCTGTTAGCTTATTCGCCTCTTAAAACACCATAGGGAGAGGTACCTTTCATGCCCCCAGACACAGAAATAAGCCAAGTATCATTATATGTTTGTCCTGGGTGGAGATCGAACTCTCTCTCTTTTTGGCGTGTAATAATTGCTACTGTCGGACCCATCAAAAATTAAAAAACAACAATAGTGAAAAAAATTCAAACTAACCAAAGCTATACTGATAAATCTGTTATTCGATATAGATACATACAAATACCGTTACACGATGTCCCCATGCCTGTTGTTTTATGTGTGCAAAAGATAGTAACGTGAACTAGGTATATTGAATTCGAAGCGCGTCCACAGCTACCGAGCGTACGTGTCACCCAACCAACTGTTTCGATGCCACACAAAAAGTCTAAATAGATGTGTCCCCCGGATAGGATATGGAAGAGGCTATTGTGCGGTATGCACTTCCAAGCTTCTGCGAATCTTTATACATCTCCAAAGGCGTAACGAGAAAACTTGTGTTCTCGTTGGTCGATTCGGCTTTCTATTATTATTTGTTGTTCAATATCCATTCGGGAGGTTTTATTGCATCGCAACTGTTTTTGGTGCGTAATCGCCATATGTGTTACTTAGGTTTGCTTATTCTGATACTATATATTGCAGTATTTTCTATATTTACAGAATAATAAAACTACATCTCATTCCAGTTTATTTATAATATTCATAGTTCTTCTGTATAGTATTTCGGTTACTTTGTCAGAATACTTAAGTGGTGAGGATATTGAAACATTAAACTAAAACAAACACTAAAATCAAATAGATCTCTTTGTTAAAAGTTAAAATGTTGGTTAATTATTAAAAGTAATAAATGATTTAAAAATATTTAATGTTAAATAAATGATAATTAAACGCATTAAAAACATTAAATGTTAAATAAATAGTAATTTTATATAAAATGTAAAAAATAACTTATTGAATATGAAAAAAAAATATAAAGAATATCCCTACTAATATTATAAATGCGAAAGTAACTCTGTCTGTCTGTCTGTCTGTCTGTCTGTCTGTCTGTCTGTCTGTCTGTCTGTCTGTTACGCTTTCCCGGTTAAACCTCTCAACCGATTTTGATGAAATCTGGCATAGACAATCTTTAGACCTTAAGAAAGGACATAGGCTATTTTTGAACTCGAAATAAGGGTTGTAAGGGGTTGCAAGGGGGGATGAAAAGTTGTTTGCATGGATCGCTATTTTTAGAGCTAGAAACTTAAAACTTATTTTTCAGGCCATTGATTCGATATAAATAAACGTGACATTCAAAGTTTATATAATTTGAAGTAAATAGGTATGGTACCCAAAAAACTATTCCACGCGGACGAAGTCGCGGGCACAGCTAGTTATATATAAAGAACGAAAAGTAAACTGCAACTCCAACAACTGCAATAATAAAGTATAAGACACAGCGGAAAGTTGTTGTGATTTTTAATAAACAACCAAATCGCGTTTTTATAATCATTGTTCTAAGGAAATCTAAACTGTTGTCACAGACAAAATAATCAATAAATAAATTTCAAATTGAGATGTTATAATTAATTCAGTTCACGAGAGTTGAACATTATCAAATACCTATTTGTTTCATATTTCGATTATTACAAGTTTTATCAAAGGAAACCATATATAGAATTATCGCACAAGGCACTTTGTAAGAATTTAAAATCTAAGAGAAGAGGAATCAAAAATAGGTCATTTGTACTCCATTAAGAACAAATAACATGTTCACACGCAATATAACAGCCTAATAACTATAGATTGTATATGTAAAATGCAGATAACTATGCATTCATTTGCTGTAAACATAGATAGATTACAATTCATGGTACATACACGCAATTTCTCTAAATATATTAGTGTTTCAATCTGCTTAATTAGTTTCATAGAATTCCATTAGCGTCTACATACATTACTCATAAAAGCTATGTTATGGTAGCTATCATATATACTATGATATGGTAGCTAAAAAAATTTCATTTGTCTACTGTGTACATATAAGTCCTTTAATTAATCTGTTAAAGTTTTTTTCTGCGTCTACAGCGAAGTAAACAGGAGTATAAAGAGGAGAGCAAATAGTTCCACACGTGAAAGGGTTACGGTGGTAGTGCTGTTTGCCTCCCTCCTATCGGGGAGACTACTGCCCCCACCGCCGCCCCCAGCCTCTGCCCCCAGTCCATCGCCTAGGTTTCACAGAATATCGCTAACTGGCTGCCGGTTGTGTGTGTACAGGAGCACAATGTGTGCTAAATCTTATAAAACTTTAACATCGTCTGTGTATTTTGGTGGGTCTGCCGTTGCGACTTCTGTCAGGTTGACTTCACTTCAGCTTTCGTTGGATTCTGCTCTCTGCCTTTCGTTATTGTACTATTGCTTTATTTTTGATTATTAGCAATACAGCGTATGGCATTTATCGTTTTAAAAAAATCAGAGATCATTATTGTGTATAATTAAGTTTTGTTAATATTATAGTAAAATAGTAGTTTTTTATTTGTGTGTAATATCTACTCTCGTCACCTCTAAGAACAAGTAACCGTTTGTTAATACCGTTAAATGTAAAATAAATCATCATATCAGCCGTAGGACATCCACTGTTCGGCATGAGCCTCCAAGTGATCTTCGTCTATCCACCTTATGGATGGTCGTCTAACGCTGTGCTTGTCAATTCGTAGTCGCCATTCCAACACCACAAGCTCACAGTCCCATCGACTGTCGGTTCAGCGTGCTATGTTTATTTGCAGATCTGCTCACTCCTGATTTTATTATGTTAATGGACTCCGAGTATTGCCTTCCCCAAAGCTCATTGGGCTTCTTTGAATTGACTAATAATGCCGTAAGCAAGGGATCACGTTTCAGTATTACATATTACATGAAATAATAACGATACGATAATTAAAAATACATTAATAAGCGGTACAAGAGCGTTTAAATGCAATACAATAAAATCGTAAATGTGCAAAGTGAGTCAAAGCGTTAAAATATTTCCTTCTTTTAAAAAGAAAATGTCGGCCTTTCAAGGGGGCACTTAAAAATGTACCCTCCTTTTACATCAGGTAGGTAAATTTAGAATTGTAAGAAGGCAGCCGAGACTGAAGGCCATCCATTTCACTTATCTATACAATTATTCAACTACCATCATAATGTGGGTTTTCCCAACGAACCTTTGTCTGTAATCGAAACACTAAGCCGAAGTGATTTAAGATTATGGTGTGGGATAATAGCGTTCATTTTCGTTTCCACCCAGCACAGGTGCGATAACCAATTTTTCTTAAAATCGAGAAATTTATATTCACTCTACTACCGTTCATTAAGGCAAATTTCTCTTGTTAAGGATAGACGCGATGTGTTGAGGGAATTAAGGAGGAATTACTCCCACCATTAACTTATTCAAGTGATGCTATTTTAATGCGAACGCATATTCTGTATAACTTAGCTTAACAGAAGGTATTGAACAAATTTTTAAAACTGAATGGAAGATTTGTGGCTATATTTACTCTCTACTTTAAGGTTCTATTGAAACCCTTCACAGAGTTACGTAAGTCGAAATATAAGACCATAAGCAAAACATTTTTCACTTTTAAATATGAATTAATGGAAATATGAAATACTTAGTTAAAAATGGCGGTTTAATACGGCGCAAATCATAAATATCGCGCGAAATGTAATCATCTGAATTCACAAAACCTCATCTAGTGAAAAATAGTATTTAACATCGTAGTTCGCTAAATTAATATTATTAAGCAAACACTTTATTTATTAGCTAAGCTTGGCAACCCTAAGTGTTATCAAAGTGGTCTCCGAAAATAAAAATTTAACAATGCCTTTCCAATTTGTGGAATTCCAAAAATTTCTTTTCAAGAAAAACTAAAATGTTTAACTGAATTAGCGCGAAGGAAATTAGTGGAAAGTATATTATTAAACATTTTCAAAATGATAAAACTAATGCTAAAATGAAAAAATAAAACTAGAATATAGCGGCAATAAAAATAACAATAAGCTATATTCGAACCATGTTAAGTTTAGACAGAATGGTTTATAAGTATTATCATAGAAGTATTCATATATTGATTGCACTTGTTAACAAACAGATGATTTTAAAATAAGGTTGAAATGTCACATTACATGTACCTATCAGTTCATTGCAGATTGAGTGACAGCTTCTTTATTAAACATATTTTATTGTAATAACATTCTGTTTTGTTTATTAGTTTGCAAATAGCTATAAATATATTTACATACATTATAGATACTAAAACATTTATTTATGTTATACATTACATTTTTGTCCTATTAATATCAAAATATTCTTCCAGACTGTAAAAGCACAAATTTAATACGTATGCAATTAGTTGTTTGATAAAATCGGTGTAGGATCTTTCGCTTTTAATGTCTGTAGGTAATTAGTTGTACAATTCAAATGCCTTATATAACATATAATAAGGACCAGTATTTAACATTGTTATGTTTTCTTGTTTTATGTTTCTTGAAATAATATTATGAGTATTATTAATTTTTGGAAATGAAGATATATTTTTGTATATAGTATATATAGCCCAAAGTGAAAGTCAAATATATGAGTATAATTTGATTATTACCATTTTACACGAATGACCGATGACCCTGACTAGGTCATTGAGTGTCCTAGTTTAATACTAGTCTTCCGGCACCAGACGGATCTTATAACTAAGTTTATAGCAGATTCATTACGCGAGCCATGAGAAAAGAACCTTTAAAAATTCTAATGGTGATATGGGTTTCAATAACACCTAATGGTAGGTATTATTGGAACCCATACCGGCGTCAACGCTAACAAACCGTTGTCATAATAGTAGATGTTAGAGTAGTTCAATTCAATCCCAAGAAGTTTCGTAATAAGCCTTTGCAATAAGTTAATCTTTTACGCAACTCTTGAATTTATTTAAAGGCATATTTGTAATTCTACTTGGGATTGTAGCCTAGCATTAGGTACTGCAAGTTTTAACTTACTTTTAGTATAAATATTATCTAAGTCACTATTTTATTCATAGACGTATTGACTGTGTACATTCATAATTTTAAACTGAAAGAATTTATGTCTTTAAGATTCTTGTCGAGTCATTTTATGAATCGCATGAATAGCCCTTTTCTGCAGCCCACAAATAGCATTAATGTCAGCAGCATTACCCCACAGTAGAATACCATATGACATTACGCTGTGAAGGAAGTTGGAATAAACTAATCGCACAGTTTCTATGTCTGTTAATTGACGGATTGTGTGTACTGAAAAAGCCACTGCAACTTAGTTTACTAGAGAGATTCACTATAATAGGTCCTCATTGCAATTTTACATCTAAATTATTTATAGCCAAGAATACAGTACTATTGACCAGTTCCATTTCTTTTTTATATTTAAAAAAAAAATATATTTTAATTTGTTTAACGATAGGTGTGACAAAGTTTATAAATTTTGTCTTCTTTTCATTTCAAAGTAGATTATATAATAAGTTAAACCATTTTACTACGTCTGAGTTAACATTGTTTTCATCGTCATAAAGTAAGATATACATATTATGTATATTATATATGCATGTAGATATAATAGATTATAGTTAGGTGTAAAGACTTAACAACATTTTGTTATGTTAACAAATTGTATATGTTATTTTAATAAAAGCAAATGGCAGAGAATAATGGCATCACATTCTATACAAAGTGACTTTGGTACAGGAACTGCTAGATGGCATATTTGCGAAACAGCGTAGCTCAAATACAATAACGCAGGGCTGGGCAGCATTATCCTCGTCGCTGCGTGTGCGATTCTCAATATCCCTTTGTAGCAACTAAGTATTTTTTAATAAAACCTAAGGGTCGCCAGCCACGTCCAAAACTCCGATGGGTCCTTCCACCCTCCACCACCCTCTTGATGGTTCTTATACTTATATTACGGAGGTAATATAAATTATCATCTTTATGTTTGTTTATAGGTATACTTTTATATTTACTTTCATATTTATATAAAAACAGTAATAGGACTTGATTTCCCTTGAACGATAAATGTTATGTATCGTAAATAATAAAATAAATAATTTGTATACTTTTTTAATTGAGTTTAATACGTAGCTAAAATACAACGTATAAAATTGATCATCCATAATATTTTTACAACGTTTATACAAAAAAAACTAGCAACTCTCCGCGGATTTTCACGCACGATCCCCCCTTTTCTGTAAAAATATGTACAAAACTTATCTTACTAATGGATAATGTTACTATGAAATAGTAAAGGAGGTTTTAAAATTAGTCAAGCAGTTACCAACGTACATAAATACAAATCACATATAGTACATATTTTCATTTTAGAGGAGATCTCTTTTTTTTAATGTAGCCTATGTACTCCAGAAGAATGTATCTTTCAATTATTGACAAAACTTAAATAAACGGTTCAGTAGTTTTAGAGCCTATTTAATTCAAACAAAAATACAAATCTATTTTATTATATTGTCAATGAAGATTGTCATTCCAAATAAAGAGTCTCGATCCTTTAGTTTAATACGAATATTTTTTATCTAAAAACTGTTTCAAGTAAAACCATAACTTAACTTCATAGTTGCATAAAGTACGTATAAAATACAAACTGCTACGTCCTCTGACGCCACTATAACATGAAACTGGAACTTATTTTTGCAGATTCACAACACTATCAGCGTCATTTGAAGCGTGAATGGGCGGGCGGTTGATCAGATTACTGCCGGCGTCTGCGCCGGGCGGTCGCGTCTGTGCTGACTCATCGCACCGCTGCACATCTCTTGATACGATACAGAATTACAAAGTCAATGATGTTGTGAACTTTTAATTATTAAATCATTTTCATATTTTCCGTTCGTTATGTTTTCACACACGTTTGACATTTATTCTTTATATCTGATGTGAGTTAGTTTAAGGGTAATGTAAAGAATTTATGTGATACAGTCATTAGATAAGATTGCCGTCAGGTGCCGACAGAGTAGAACACTTTCTCCTAATGCACCAGGTGTTAGCTCGAAGAAGCCTACGTACAGAAATGGACTTTCAATGGCTGGTTTGATGATGAGTCATTAGATTATATGTAATAAATAATAATATCACTTATACAAGACAGCGTTTCTCAAATGTAACAAGGCGGGGCGGGGGTGCGTTTTTATGGGAAGCTCTATGTCCAGCAATGGATGTTCTACGACTGATTTGATGAAGATGACGATGATTTTAATAATAGGCGACTTAAGCATGTATGATTCTAGTCCTAAACAAAATTCTTGATGCTATAAAATCCTTATACAATATTTGTTTGATTTAGACTCTTGAGTTATACCACACAACTCCGAGTCTACATTAAAAATGTTGAATTGGTTTGCAAAGCAAGGCCCAGTATAGTTACAAATAACATAGACATGTTAGTTATATTGTTAAAAAAACCAAGTAGATGTTGACACGCAGTTTATAAATAATGTATCTATAACTGTGTCATATTAGAAATAGTTATCGCTTAGAAAGATTTTCTAATTCAACTTTCTGATGTTACTCTTTATTTAGTTCTGATGTTACTTTTCTCTTAGTTAAGAGATCATTCTTGAGAATTTTTTACTGATTTCAATGATGTAATTAGTTATTGCTTAACTATTACTAGAAGAACAGGTTGAAATCTAGACCTAGGTATTTTACTTGAACTTGCAATGGATATGTTGATGTTATCTGCGTTTTGGAAAATTATGTGCCAAAAACTTACAATCATTACGATAAGAGGTTTATTTATTTATTTATTTATTTATTGGTAAACCAGTAATTGTTACACCGTAATAATATGTATACAAAAGCCAGAACTTAAAAATAAGTGTACAATAAATAGGTTCAAACAGTATGCGTTGTGCGATCAGACGATATTAAACCTTTCTTATTCAATTAATTTAAAACTATTTGAATCTAAGTTTCATTGATGGATTTGGCGCTTAATTATAATAGTATGGGGAGAAAAACAAGTCATTCTTATTAATATGCTTATTGTGAAATCTAAGGTTTATGTGACTGTTGAATTATATATAAGATTATATACACTAAAAAAACAAGTTGTCTTCAAAATCACATGTACCCCGGTTTGAGAAAAATGTAGTTTGGAGTTCCGCCTCACACCAGAGACAAAGTAATTTTTTCTAGTAAACATCAACTGATAATTATTTTTACTGTGAATCACACGAAATATAACACTGGTAGAAAATAAATAAATATGTCTTGACTAAGTTTCATCTAATAGGTGTTAGTCGCATTTATTGGCAAGGTATTAGTGAATTTTTATTAATGAAGTAGTCAATATAACGTCATAAGCTTGGTTAGAAACACGGAAAGCGATGCAGATAAAGCTTTGATTCATTAATGATGTGTCATCATTTAGTTTAACATATAAGGGTATTTTACCCATGGTTATTACAAGTGAGTTAACAGCTCCTAAATACAAAATAATCTTTCCAACGATTCAAAAAAGAAACGAGCGATTTTCGCAGGCCCATTCATAAATACATTGTGAGTGGATCCCTTACAGTATAAGTGCGGTAGGTAGACTTTATCCGGGGGCAGGCCGTGCTCAGTGAGTTGGACATCTCCTATCGCGGGACGACGTCGCTTCACACCTTATCGCACCCCTCGCAACACATCCGCACTACTCGGCCTGCCATTGTCTGCCTCTAGAAGCTAAGAACTAATGTTATTTTAAATATATTCTTATCACTTTCGCAATGAACGCGTTAGGAAGTGCACAGAATAATAATCTATTGGCTATTTAATTAACACTATTATTAGAAAATGTTTGAAACTAATGCAAGTGGAATACTGTGAATGGAAAAGATATTTGAATATGTTTACTAAGCATAGAGAAGTACAAGCGATGCTGCATACATTGTGTATCATAAAAAGATGAAGATTAATTTTTGATTACGAAGTGTATTCAAAATAAAACTTCATTAAGATAAAAATTAAATAATATCAATATATTGCATAGAATAAAAAGACATAGAAAAAAGCTGAAATGTTCTAAGAACCACGCACATAGAGTTCATTAGAGTTCATCAAATTTTATAAATGATTACTTTCACCCAAGAATTTCTCCGCATTAAGATTAGCTACAGTGAGAAATTAAATGATCTAAAGACGATTGTTGAACAGAGACCTTTTCAAAAGCTTTTGGAGGAGGTTTGCCCTTGAATACGTTAGGCAGGAGGCAATCGCATAAAGTTGAATTTAGAATCCAGTTTAATTTGAGCTTCGGTCTGAAGACTATGTTTACGCTGTATGGTAAAGTGGAAGATACAATTCTAAGCAGGTTGTATGAGTGTGAGAAGTTAATAGATGTATAAACTTTAATAATCCCAGACCATTAAGGGGCTCTATGTAATAATCAAAAACACTATGTGTCTGTAAGGTATCATACAATTCTATTCAGTGTTGATCTTGCGATTTATTACTATGTACATAAAGTTTCATTGCCAAAATACAACTTATTCATTTTGCTTTAGTAGTGTAAATAGTGTGTATATTACCAAAACTTATACTGAATAAGAAATACAATTTGCAGTTATTCTATTGAAGTACTAAAGCGATTTAAATACATTTCAATGGGAACGAATTCAAAGTGCTGGTTGTTAAATAAATAGCGCACTATTGTATACTCACATCGCTAATGATACGTGAATGATGAAATACTCAAACAAGCAGTAGTCATTAAAGTGAACAAGTTGGTATTATTTAATTAAAACGTGGTACTTCTATTATTACTAAATGTAATATGTATTGATATTACGTATTTTATTTGTTGGTAGAGTGTTGTTACAAAAAATGTATTAGGTGCATAAATGCGTTGACATCATAATCACATAAATCATTCTTATTTTTGTGACACGGATTCTTATTTAGAAACTTTAATTTAATTGTTTATCAAAAAAAACCTTTTAAAAAGGTTAAAGATGCGGTTTATATTACTTTATTCAATTTTCATTCGACATTTTGGTTACTAAGCAGCAACTGTTTTTCAAGAGTCTTGAAACAGTTAAAGAAATCATGTTTTAAAAAAAAAGTAGCTCTAATATTATACATGACTAGATCAAAACTATACAGAACTCTGAGCTAGTTTTAACATCAATACCTTGAACTTTTCGATTGGTTAATATTGCAAACTTTTTGGTTAATTAATAATGACCCAAAGAAATATGTGGATGACATAAACAACTACTTCTGTGAAGTAGGAAAGACACTGGAAGATAAAATAAAAGAACAATTACGATCACAAAATACCACTCCCTTAATAAAATCTAAAACCATAAATCTTAAAAGTTCTTTTGGATTACTGAACACTGATTGCAAAGAGGTTGAATTATAAACAGTCTCAAATCTAATTTTGCTCCTGGTTGGGATAACTTTTCTAACAAAATAATAAAGGATAACGCATAGGTCCCACTGATTACGCATATAACCAATATATGTTTTGCATCCTCAACTATTTAAACAGCATTTAAACTTTAAAGAATTATACCAATACACAAAACAGGTGACCTTAAAACTCTTCAAAATTACCGACCAATATCTCTATTAAATTCTTTATCAAAAATTGTAGAAAAACTGATTAATAAAAGGCTTGTTAAATATCTTGAGGACAAAACTCTTCTCTCATCAAATCAGTTTGGTTTTCGGGCAGGAAGATTGACTGGTGATGCGGTATCGGAACTCACTAATTTCTTGATCACTGAACTGAATTATGGAAATAAAATGTATTGGAATATTCCTTGACCTTGTAAAAGCTCTCGATACCGTATCCATACCTCTTCTGCTTCGGAGACTCGAACAACTCAAAAAAGTTTTTTTGTTGTCTTTTTAAAAGTTATCTGAGCCATAGACAAAATAAGTAGCTTTATTAGTAAACCCTGTGAAGTAAAATATGGAGTACCTCAAGGGAGTGTGTTGTGACCTATGTTATTTATAATCTACATTAACGACATAATTCATACTACCCTGAAAAATGATAGAATAATTGCATTTGCAGATAGTACTGCTCTAGTATTTAGTGGTAGTGACTGGGAAGATGACACTGCAAATGCCCAAATTGGCTTTACTGACATGCAACAAAAATTTAATTGAAGCCTACTAACTTTAAATGCAGATAAAATAAAAATTTTAACTTTTTCGATTACTAAAAATACTCAACCACCTACAAATTGTTTGCATCTCTTCGCCCACCGGATAAATTGTAAATTTAAAAAAGTACATGTGTCCAAATTAGAAAATGTTACAACATATAAATATCTTGGCAGAACATTAGATTCTTTATTAACTTTTAAACCTCACATAAATATTTTAACGCAAATAATTCGGAAACTAACTGCAGTTTTAGAAATATAAGATATATGGCTAAAGAATGTATTACTATTTGAAGTTATATACATTTTACTTTTGAGTACCCTACCTCAAAACTCTATATCCATAGCAAAGTTTTAACAGTGAGACAATTGTACTACCAACAATTTATTCTCAGACAGCATAAACTATGTAAACCTGAAAATAAACTACCTCATAGTAGACGAACGTATGTGGATTTCCAAAATATACATCAACCATGTCGTACACGGCTCGCACTGCGATTTCAAATTTTACCCGACCATTTATTTATAAAAAAAATAACCATGTAATAGATATTCATGACATTAATAAATACACATGCAAAATAACAGTAAGGGCTTGGTAATGACTTTTGACATTGGACTACAACAAGACAGAGGAATTGCTAACAATATTATGCTAGAATGGACTATATTTATTGTTACTATTATTGTTTATGTATATTGTATATACACAGTATAGCTTTATATTCTGTGTATTTATGTAATATATGCGTAAATAATGTGTTGTATTAGCAAACCTTGTATAATATAAGACCATATATAGACACACACATCCACACCTACATGCTGGCTACAGAGCATAGGTGCCTATAAGAACAAACTAGACCTAGTTTAGGTACTTATGTATCAAAGTGTATTTTAGTTTAACTTTCCTTTTGTTTTTGAATAAAGTTATTATTATTATTAAAAAACTATTTTCTTTACACCCGATACGATTCTTCTACTAAATCCTATACCAATCTACACGTTAACTACTCATAATAATATGAGTCGTTAACGTGTAGATCTTAAAAATTATCATTAATATACAGAGTGAGCGACACTATTGTCGAAACATTATAAATTCGTAAGTATATATATATACTCGACCTTTTGTTACGTTTTCACAGTTAGTTCAAAGAATTATTATTTTTTTGTTTTTCTAGGATATAAAATAACTAAACCATTGAAAAGAACATAGATCCTAGGTAACTTCATTCTGGAAGCTATATAAAGTGAAGTCCCTGTGGGCAGAAAGCCAGTGCTGTATAAAAAAAATTGAATGTGGAATGCAAATCACTAAACCTACTCTAGTATTATTTTTTAAATATATTATTACGAAGTCTATTAGTAACAATATTAAGCAAATAATAACATAGGGATACTATTGGTTTATTGAAAAAGGTACTCTAAAATATACTATTAAAATATAATATTTATACATATGCGGAATACTAGCTAGTATGTTTGTAACCAATTTATATATTATTTATCGTTCAATATTGACTTAAATACTTTCGTTTTCCAAAAGATCCTTTTTGTTGCAATAGTCGTGCGACGTCTATCGTACTTCATATCTGGTGCCGACTTAGTTCTAAAGAACTAAAGCCTAAACCCACATTGCTGACCGTCGTAGACAACAAAAGATATTTCTAATGATGAGATTTATATATCAATTTTAAAGGATTATGTGGCGGAAAAACACAAGGATTCGGTTTATTTTTTAAGTTTTGCATAAGAGGTCTACAAACCATTTTTATTTTTTTTATTTGCTTTAACGTTTTCAAATATTTTGGATTGTATATATTTTAAATAGTATTTATTTTTATTAGCGTAACTCCTTTTTACTATCTTCTATTAATATTAAGAATACGGAAAAATAATACTTACTTTGATGTTGCATTTTGGACCCTCTCAATGCAGATAAACCTTGCTTTTTGTTATTTTGCCATTCATTCGCAAAATCATATATACCGAAAGATATAGTATTTCGCACTTTGCTTAAACCATTGAACTTTTCAAAGACAACTAATTTGTCGATATAGTTTTCTTCAAAGTCCAATAATGGACACCATCCAGAAAATGTACTTGGATGTCAATGAGACCGGAAATTAAATCTTCCGCATAAGTGACTACTGAAATTGAATAAAAATTTTAAATTGCATTAAATTATAATAATAAGGACATATACATACCTATATCTTCTTTCTTCTATCAATTGACTAAAATATATTATCATGATTTCCGAAATTATGCACGTTAATAACTGACACAAATGTGCCACACGATACGCTCGCAACATTTACATTGTGAAATAAAAAATTAATGGGCCCTAAACTCACTAGAAAATGTTAACCTTTTCTACTAATTCATCAATTTGTGAGTTGCGAGAAACTTTTTGATTTGTAAAATGTTTTTCATTTAAGTGTCTAAACTTTCGTTCCCCATGAACGGACAATGAAACGTTTATTTCATTAAACACATTTTGTATTTCATGCATATTGTAATTAATAAAAAATTAAAATTAATATTCGAGTATAGAAATTATCTAACAGTTACCTTAGCAACAACTTAACTATTCCAATTTCCTAGATAAGGACAACTTCAGAATCAAATTTCCCTCTTGAATGTTACGTAACGACATCACACTCATGCAATGGTAATGATATTTCTATCTAGGCTCCTTTCTCGCCTATGTATTTGGAACTTTTCACATTTGCTCGTCGCAATTTCCGTTTTCAGAGCAAAGCAACTTTGTCTTAGTATGCCGGTTCTTTAAACTTTATTACGGCTTACGATTGTTTGCTAAGGTTTTGCACGAGATTTGGGGGTTGGTTTACCTTATTTTTGAAACACTCTCTTTTTTAAAGTTATCTTATAAATAGATGGTATTAAATAAGTGTAAACTCAACATCTCGTATAGCATGCAAATTAAAGCACTCGTATTCCGGAAATCAGATAATAGAGGAATTACAAATATAATAATGTGTATTTAACACCCAGGACATAGAAAAAACACAAATATTAATTTTATAAATATTTATCCAGGGTGGGGATTTGGGATATCGAACCCTTTGGTATACAAGATAAGATCACTACCATTTGCGTCATCGGGCCCGTCAATCTTTCCTTGTTTATTCATAAACAACCTTTTTTCCGAACGATTGATCACATATCCCATTGGTTTTCTATGACAACTACAAATAAGACGGTGGTGCACGCCTGAAAAGTCAACTCAATCTAAGAGAAGGGTCTCCTGCGACTCCCACCAAAGAAATTACCCGAGACTTGCATGAAGGAGACTCGAGGGATCGTCTTTGAAACTCACCCCTAAGTTTGTGGACATCCCAACATGCTTTATATTAAGTAAGGTTGCTTTGTTTGTAGTGGCTCAGTACGGTGCTAAATAACTAGTGTGATGAAAGCCGGCCCAATGGCGGTAGTTGGCCTGCAGTAAGTCGTACAAGTTTATGAACTGCGAGCTCTCGGCAAATGGTCGGTAATAATAATGCTTATAAACTTACATTGGCTATATTATATCTATCACAGTACTCGTATGTGGGTAATAAGTATCAAGTTTATTTTTGTGTCTAAGATGTGAGATTTGTGTAAAGATCTAGAAAACCTACATATAGCCAGATATCGCGTTAGGTAGAAACTTCGTTTCGGTTAGAAAGATTAACAAACATAATACTCATACAGTTTAACATTTGTAATATTAGGAAGAATAATGAGCTATATATGTTAGACATGTACGTCTGATAATGTACTGTTTAAAATTCAAAATCAAAGTAAAATATATATTTATTTAAATAAGCCGATGCCGTAAGGTATCGGCAAAATAGAATAGTGCACTTCACCCCTGTACCAGGAGTCGTAAGAGGCGACTAAGGTACCAGAACAGAGAGATGGCGGTATATCCATCTGAAATAGTGCAGCTCAAATGCGCAGGGCGGGGATGGGTAACAGCATCCCCACTGTGATAGCCCAGCGCTGCAATTATGGTCAAAATACCTACGGAAAAGGTTTTGTTCTACGTTCCAGTGGACTTCCAATGGCTAGTATGATGATGATGTAGAATAGGGCCTCCCTCTGCGTGGTGTTATTTTACTCCTCCGGCAATTTGGACAAAGAAAACTGTTACTAAACATTATATTACAATATATAATAATAAAACTTATTATTTTCACTCACTGTCCCTGGCACTCGGCTGTGTATTCAGACAATTGCTGCAAATATGACGGGTCTATTGCAGTAGTAACTATAATATAGGTGCTCATGAACGAAGTAAGTTATAAGAGGGGTGCTTCATGTCTTATATGCTCCATGTGTAACTCATTCCACAGTAAAATTCACAAGCTGGATGGGGGATTATAAACATGCAAACTATATACATACTAAAACATAGTTTATTTAAGTATACATATTTACTAATTCACGTATCGACTCTACTACAACCGTCTAGATCCAGAAATAGTTTCAAAACGTAAACCTGCACTTCGTATAAAATGATCTGCTTTAGCAAATCTCTTTAGCGAAGAAGTATTCTAAGAGTATTTCATTTAAATTCTTTCTTTCTAAAAAGCGAACATTTGCCAGTAAGAATTCGCACAAAGCTTTGATAGCGGCCTGTTTGTACTGCCCAGCTCGAATAATTCTTACCACAAATGAATTCAATACAATACTTTTGTTACTATACCTAACTCATTTGTTTGACTATTTTTATTCCAATGTTAGTTCCAATAAAAGATAATTACAGTTGATATAAACTACGTTTCTTTTTACAATGTTAAAACAAATTTCATTAAGAAAGGATACTATTTCTATAGTATAGAGAAATGAGGATCAGTGGACAAAGAGAATTATTTTAAAAATTAGTTAACTTGATTATAAATATTTTATGTATTATAAATAAAAAAACAAGATTGTTTGATACACAAGCTTAGTTTATTGGTTTTAAATTAAATCTGACTTAAGCGGCATAAAAAACTCTTATTATATTTTATTTCTATTATCAAATGAACATATTGTCCGGGTAACTATTCAAAAAACAAATTAAGGTAACAAAAACAACATGTCATCGCAAATTTTTTTTATATATCACCAAGTTGATAAACAAGTATAAGGTTCACGTGATAGTAAGCGTCACCGCAGTCTTCGTTCGTATTACCGCAAGGATATCACTAGCGCATTGCCAGCTAAGTAATTTAAAGATACTACGTCATATTACACAGTAATTTTACAGCTTCTTAACCTGCAAAGCAGGACACAGCAATGCAAGCACATATATTTGGCGATAAAAATAAGTGAAAGTGAGATATCAAAAGTGCATCGCTTACCTTGTGACTTAAATTATCCAGTGATTACATTGTCTTTTTACCCTTCAAACCAGAATAAAGTTATGCGAGAGCTACCTAGCTAGAACTTGGCTAGAGAACCCACGAACATAGGAAGAAGACTAAATGTAAGCGAAAATAACCACTTCAAACAAAAAAAATGTTACCATAACTTTGTTAGACTTGTAAGTATCAAGCAACTCGTCAAAATATTATGGCAAAGACTATAAAATTGAATATTTAACTGAATTCGGTAGAATGCAACGCAACACACAAATGGGTACGCTACAATGAAACTCAATTATTCATCATTCAGATGAGCTGCACATGTCAAATATCGTTAATGCAATAAATTGATGTATCGAATGACAAGCATTACATTGAAACGTTAAACTGTTAATTATTTTTCGACGTATTACCACTCTGGCCGTAACTACAAGTGAGCAATACAATGAGCTGTTTCAATATTTGATAGTAGATAACGATATATTTGCATGTAAAGAAAAAAACCTTCGTAACATTTTAACGGGGGAGTAGCAACTTTGTCATAGTTAAAATTGATTCAAAGAAGAAGGTTATTCGATATAATTCAAAAAATATTAAAAATATTTTTAAAAAACTTTACACAAATTTAAATACTGATTATATACTAATAACTTAGTTTAAGGTTAATGTTTATTGAAAATTAATGACATATGTGTATAATGTGAAAATTTGTAATTATTATGATATCTATTATGGCAACAGAATATATTGTTATGCCAAGGTAAAAATAATGTCCATCTGTAGAGAAATTTCCAACTGGATCTTTGTCCGAGAAATCGTTTGTTTATATTTTATCCCTGATAAACTCTTGTTATGCTAAAAATATGTCTTTGTCGTTCTCGATCAGCGAAACTGTGCGGAAAATCGTACCGATTCCTCAATGGAAAGCAAATAGCCAAATTTATTTACGTTACGTTATTTAAGATTATCAATAAAATCTGTACAAATTATCGTCCTAAATGTTTAATCGTTTTAACGTTAAAGCGTCATAAACCATATATAGCATTAATTCAAGTATACAGAATTATTTTACTGAGCACACATTCCGCGGCACGAATTTCGTCAGCCCGCGACCTCATCTTCAATTCTGTGGGCGATGCATTTGTCCACGTGACAGTACCAATTACCGGGAAACAGCGGTATTGTAAATCGTCCAGGTATTTCGATAAATGGTTCCATTTGTCGGAATACCTGGACGATTTACAATAACTGTACATGGAACGATTCGGTAGGTACATCTATAAATGTATTAATTAACCATTACTGTGTTCATGTATATTGGAAATGTGATATTATCTCAATGATTACAATATACGATAAGACCGAATTTGGTACGATTAGGTGAATATATAAGTAATATTATATTTTTAAATATCAAGTTTAATTTAATTCAATACAAAAAAAGTGTTTAATTAAAAAAAAAATTAAGTCGTCGAAAAAAATAAACAATCAATATTTTTTCTGCATCGGCAGACTATTTTAAAATTGATATTTATCTTTAGATTTACCGTAAAATATAGATTTAGAATATAATACAAGGGATTTCCCTGAGAAAAGGATATTTAATCCAAGTTAACGTTTGTTCACAAAAACAACTCAATCAATTATAACTGTTTTAAATATTATTTTCGTAGAAAGTCTTAATTGTAAAAATGCCAAGAGGATTATGGAAAATTGTACGTGTTCTACGTGAAAAATTATACGCAGAGTTGCTATTTCCTAATACTGTATCGTGACTGTGCAGTATTGCAGAGATCGACCGACTGATCTCACTGCTGCAAAGGCTGCTGACAACATACAAACAAACAATCAAAGCTTTCTATAATAGCAGTAGAGTTGTGGGCTGCCACTTAATATAAAGCTAGTATTTAGGCTAATCGGAGCTGTACAGCAAGGCAGTAAATCAGTACTTTATAACAGCGAAATAATTATTGGCACTGGAACCCTTTTAATCATGATTGAAAACAACCGCTATTGATGGAATTGGCAGTCCATTTAAAGTATGCCATAGGCACTAATTCGTATTGGTCGATAATAATTTTCCCGCACGTACAGTTCAACGAGTTAATGCACCTCTTTGCGAACAATCACAAGGTTAGGTTGGACTGCCTGTTTGCCTGACCTAAACTCTAAACGCGTGGCAAGCTATTAAAGAATAGGATAGGTTAGGTCTAGAGATGAATCATCCCCAGAAGGATCTTTGCATGTGTTCCAATAGTTGAAATCACAAGAGAACTATTTTCCATTTGCGAGTTACTTACAGTTTTCGGTTTATTTATTGCTTAAAGAATCTATACTAATATTATAAAGCGGAAGAGTTTGTTTGTTTGTTTAAACGCGCTAATCTCAGGTCAATCTACTGGTCCGATTTGAATCATTTTTTTGTTGGATATTCCATTTATAGAGGAAGGCTTTAGACTATATAACATTACGTTGAAACCAATAGGAGCGAAGCGTCAGTAAGAGATGTTGCAAAAACGGGGAAAAGGCTACTATTCTACGCGGACGAAGTCGCGGGCACTGCTAGTCTTACTATAAAATTTTGCTTCTGTATTTGCCACCAAAAAATATTATTTTATGACAAATCAAAATATATTAAAGCCGGCCTTATATAGTATGGAGGAATGATTGCGAACACGTCGAAACGGCATTTAGGATTACTATCTGCCATTCTGTGGACAACACATTTGTCGACCCGGCTACACCAATTACCTGTACATACCGGCCTCGTTCGACCGAATACCTTGCCATTACCTCAGCATAACAATCGTATGCGTATTGTTATTGTTTTTAATTAAACCATTACAGCTGACTGTTGTTTTAAGCGGATTTCGTGGTAACCTTAACAGTCTCATAAATTATTATCAAAGAATTGAACACCGAATGTTTTTAATATGTTGAATATTATACACGATTTTATATATGAACAATAATTATAATAATACGTTAGTTCAATTGGATTAATTATATCTGATGTTTATTATCCAATTAAAATAACAGAACATAAAGGGACAATGATAAATATAATATTAATGTGATGGATGAACAAAATTGGATGATTCTAACCTAAAAAGATTGAACATGATCGAATTTCCCTGAGGTGTAAATAAGGTCAACAGTAAATTCGAATTTTCATATGAAGTAAATATTATTAGAAAACAACTAGGGAACGATATTTTATTCAGTGACGCCAACTTTTTTATTATGCGAAACGTAAAAGATAGTTATCATAAAGCTTTCTTTTTTGATCTTACCGATCTTTTTGAGAATTATTGTAATAATAATGTTCCACGACATAATGTTTGGTCGCGGAAACTGTGACGCGGAGTCTTGTAAAAAGTTTCGAAAGTACACACGCACAATCTCTTGATTTCCCTGGAGGTTTGTACCGAAGGCCACCGGCTAAATTAGCCTGACTAAACATCCCTTAATGAGCTTATTTTTCAACTGCTATCGTCCCTTGAATGTTTTTGTCTTTATATTTTCGGAGGATATTTATCTGGGTGTAAAAAAATTCGCTCCGTATAATATAGGTATAACTTTGGAGATATTTAATTTTGATGTTGATTGAGGCGAGTGCCGCTACTGAATCTTAAGCAACGGGAAAACATTTTGTTTGATCTAATTTTGTAGAAGTTTATTTCATAAATTATCAGCTTAGTGTGTACCTTATGAAGTAAAAAAAAATTAAATGCTAAAGGCATTAATTGTAGAGGATAGCAAGCATCTTGCTTCATGATCATATAGATTTTATAAGAATGACCTGATTTAAATTGGTGGGCTGCTAAAAACTTATTTTTATGATTATAATCTCCCTTTAAGAATTATAGACATATAATTTTTAGGGTTATATAATAAAACGATAATATTGTATAAATTAAGTTATTACAACACACCCCGTAAATGTTAATTAAATTATTTATTTTATTAAGAGCAATATAAAGGCAATATTATTTTAGCGGACATTTAAGTTAGGCAGTAAATGTAATATATACACCCTGCGGCAGACCAATGTACGTGAGCGAACGAATGTAATGTGGGCACATTAAAGGATTAGCAAAATGTAAGCGGTAGCGATAAACATCATTAATTTATATCACTCATATTTAAAACTTATAATTAGACTTAACTATTCTAGTGAAAATACTAATATAAACATAAGTCATTTGCCGTGTGGTACCGGCAGGGTAGAATAGTGCTACCCCCTGTACCAGGTATACGCAGGTACGCAGGACACGACTAAGGTACTAGTACCGACAGATATATCCACGCTTGCCTAGCGCGGCAATTATGGGCAAAATTCCCTCTTTCTTGGGGAGGCCTATGTCCAACAGTGGACTTCCGATGGCTAATATGATTTCAAAGCAGATATGAAAAACCAAGCCTCATTAATTATAAGAGCCTAAAAAAAACGTCTTAATGTTATTTTTACGTAACCGTAGCAATGACATGAAACATCTTAATACAGTCCAATCGTATTAGTAACTTATTTAGTAAATCTGGAGCTGTACATAATGACAAGATCAGTTTATGGTACCAGTTTTAGCAATCTACGAGTCCATACAATAAAGCAAAGCTGAAGTAGATTTAGTAGGTACGAGGACATCTTAGCAATCGTTTATAGCCTTTGTTTGTACTAGCTGAGGCTGTTCACAGTTGATTATTAGGATTAATTGAAAGAATGTGAAAGAAGAGGTTAAAATGCCTCTTTTTACCAATCAACAAGACAACCAATAATTTTGGAAAAACCTTTAGTATCTATTTTTTCTGCTTCACTAAAAGGCTCATTGAAAGACTGCGATATCATTTTGATGCACATTGAAGCGAAATAGGTATATGTATATGCAGGTGACATTTTTATTATATATGCTTAGTTTATATTTTTTTTACGATTAATGGTAAAAACTGGAGTAGGTAACGTATTAAACATTCAATGATTTGTTTTTATAAATATGTAGTAAATATATTTCATAAAAGGAAGGATTGGTGATTGAAAAATTTGAATCTAGAATATTAAAAGTAATTTACAACATGAAGCTTTGAAGAAAACATAAAGACAATGGTAAAGAGCTAATGTCGATTAATTGAGTAATGATTGTTGGGGAATTGACACGTCGATGAAGAAAGGTAGCAGACTTGAAGACATTTGCTGCCACAACATTATTTATATATATATTGAAATAGGAATTATATAATAAAATTTAACTATTTGCCTAGATGAAGTATTATTTTAGGTGCAAGGTTGTATTTTGTAAAAGTTGACTCAATATTTTTACAGTTTGAAAGAGCAAAACGAAGTTACATAAAGCTACCTAACTTCAGTTACTTGCATTAGAGTTTTCATCTCTTTGCCATGGGTAATACAAATTACAACAAAAGGGTCCAAAATAGTAATAATCCTAAAACTAATATAAGTTTTTTTGCGGGCGAACACGAAAGCTGCATATTGAATGAAATTACTTTTTGCCGGTACTATTAAATTGTCGCTGGATATTTAAAACCAATTTCAATTCTGATTCTTCTAAAAGGTTTTTAAACAAATTATTGGCTTGGTGGATTTTCGTATATAAAGACATTTTGTGCCTTTCATCTGATTCTGTATAAAATTGTACAAACAGATCAGTTCGTTAATTAAACTGTATGAATTTTTTGTTTGAAAATCAAGCTTTTTATTTAATAAAAGATATATTTAAGTTTACTGTATAGCACACATTGAGAATTTAAGGTGAGATCCGCGACCGCCTGTGTCATGGCAATGTAACAGCACAAGCGGAACTATCGGGAATATAGGAGGGTCTGTCAGTGGTTGGCAGTGACATGGTTGCACGAAGTAATTTCTTCAAAGATAAGGGTCACGATAACAAGAAACCAAACAGATGTCCAACGCTGCTCCTGCCAGACAGGCTGATTGACGGCTGTCGCGACGCAGGCTACTTTCACATCGACCCTGTCTTTTCTGCCAGCTCAGATTAAAAAGTACGATTAAATTGTGTTTCCGAACCAATGACTGATGCGTATGGTTTATTTGTGCTTAATTAGTGTTTGTATGTGAATATTTAAAAAGTTTTGCAATTAAAAGCTCTGAGGATAGAGGTTTACTAATTTACTAAACGGTTGGATATTATATTAAGGTAAGTTAGTTATTAATAATGGGACAAAACTCGATTGTGACAATTCGATAGAGTCGATTTTCCATAAAAAAACAGAATAAAATCGTTGTAGCTGTTTCATTGTTATTTCATATTTATATTGTATTGTTTATTCTTTAAATTCCCAAAGGAGCTAAATCAATAGAACTGGTTGAAGCAACGAAGAAGAATTTATAAGGACATATTAAAGACATAAATATTATTTTAAAATATTATATCAATACCAGTCCGATTCAACCATTTTTTGAAGTTTGTCAGAGAAACGTTTTGTTATGCAGTGGTGATATTTCGCTAAGCTCTTTTGAAATTATGTTGTCAAATAGATTTTTTTCTTGCATGTGATGCAAAATATGTTTTTTTGTTTTTTTAATCTGAGTTCTGAGACAAATTTAATTTTAATGTTACACTATGAGAGATTAGACCCTTTTAACTTTGCCCTTTTTGGATCACGTTCTATAAATTCGGCGGGTAGATGTGTAATGTGTTTGTCTATCGTGTTATGATCATTGTGGGGGCCATTACGAGGGGACACATAATGTAAGTATTTTCTCGTTATTACTTGCCTATTTTTATATATTCTTAGAAGTAAAAGGAATGTTGAAAAGAAATGAGTTTTATTTGACTTAATATTTTGTAAGAATACAACGATTTTATTTAAACAAGTGCTTAGTTATTTATTAAGTAGTGAACAGAGTAGGTACAATATGGTATCCGGAATGCTATATCGATAATGTATACATATTAGAGTTGGATATCTTGCTACCAAATCTCATTTATGGTATTAGTGACATGAAGGCTGAAGGTGGAATGTATGTGTAATTTAGCTATTTTATTTGCTTAAGTACTAAAGCAAAATTCCGGGGTATATCCATAAGTCTGTGGTCATTGAAACAAAAGGGCTCAGTGTACTTCGATCACTGGCTATTACAAAGCTAGTAGGCACGGGCACGGTAATAAAGTGTAATTACTGCGCAATACTTACCAATTTAAATTTTATACTTAGGTTTGTTTGTCACATTCCATTTGTCCTCACAGATATCAGATTTATTATAAATTAAATATTAAATATACGACTCGTATGTTTCGTACATATCAGTGAAAATTATATTTTCGCCTATAACTCGTGAACTACAACAAGTTAGATAATTCTTTTTATGTTTTGAATATAGAAAGTATAACAGATCGAGAAGTTTGTATGAAAAAAGATTTTTACTTATTTTTTGTATTTGGGTATTAATTCAAGAACAGAACTGAGGCTCAGAATCAACTATAAAAGAATCTACCTCGTAACTAGATGAAGTCAGAATGAGCCGCCGGAAAAATATAAAAAGAGGTTCAACGATAATAAAACTATGCTTGTCGAGTGAATACAAAATCAAAATATGTTTATTATATCGTTTTTGATATCGTTATTGAACTCGATGCGTTGCGATCCTACATTCACAATTCGTAATAAACCGTTTATTTAATAAGTAACGGCCTCGTTATGCATGTAGATATATATATATATATATATATTAGTAAGTATCAGAACGATGTAATGACTATGATCAATAGAAACTTCAGTACATTGTGAACAATATATAATTAGTATATATTTAGATTAACCTCTTTATAAGTAAAAATATTTTAAGGATAGCTTCAATTTTGTAGTTTGTAACACTCGTTTTCATTAAGGTCATGGTTTTGATTGATCATCCTGCGTATGTTGAGAAATACCGCTCGCCCGGTATTTGGTGCTTGTGCCTTGAAACAAAATAAACTATTAATGCTATTAAATTTAAAGAACACAATAAAATGTATTTTGTATTAAAAGTGTTCCTATGAATTTTATCAAAATGCATGGAATTTCATAATGCCTTAAAAAATGCGCTTACTAAACTTATTTTACCTTATGTACTTTGTGATCTAATTGCTACGCCTCTGGCATATATATACGAAAATATATCAATTCCAAATCTCAAGAACCTCAACAATGAACGAACCATCTAAAATTATGAATACCAGAAAAGATATCTCTCTGTAACATTCTATTCTCAAAGCAACAAATATGATTTTCCTCATACGTATTACCATGCAAACGTATAATAACATCAACGCTTATATGGAAAATCTGAATAAGAAAAAAGTATAGGATCACAAAGCTAGTTGCTACTGGAGGGAAAATTCGTAGCGATGGCACATGGTAGTGCTCTTATTATTTTCACTTCGTGGTATGTGCGCAACTTTCTACCGCGTATAAAGCCTTATTTCGCGTCGCAATTTAAAAAATTCTTCTCGTAAGCGAGGGCTGTTTTGCGTGACAATACCAGGGTTCTCCCATAAGGGCGGCAAGCTATAGAATTTAGTTAAGAACTTAAAGAATTGTTCGATACGCCTTCGTCTCTGGCGCGATATTGTGATAAAGAAAAAGGTTCGTGTGCTATAACAATGGCCTGTAAATGAACTGCCTTCGTATTCGTAAACCAGTGTTTCGTTAGCCTTGTTTTTCAGTGAATTTAAAGCTCTGTTTGTCTGGAGTAAAAACGTGAAAGGAAAAGTTAAAAGAGTAATGGAAAGTCGTTTTTGATACATATAACCATATACAAAACTCTCACCAATTTCTAGCTTTCTATCACATAGCAGTGTTTGCATTGCTGTGTTCCGGTTTAAAGGATGGAAGAAGCAGTGAAGTTACTGGTTAAATAACATAGCGTTTTCGGGTCACAGGGATAGCGACGCGCTGGTGATATCCTTGAGACATTACGACCGCGGTCTGTTTGCTTGTTTTTCGACCTGATGGAATTAAAAAAAAATACGGCAGATCTATCTGTCAATTGACAATACACGATACAAATAAAATTATAATAGTCTGCCGTTTTAATTAGATAATGACGTCAATTTTACGTATCATAGATACTTTTGTTACAATCTCTTATATAATTACATATGTAATTAATCTTACTAATATTAACATTATCTGTCAAACAGAAGACTACAATATTTATTATTCTAATATATATGTGTTTATTTGGTAAAAATAACGTTTGTTTTTTTTATATTACTAACATTTAAGAGAATGTTTAATTGTTTGTTAACATTTTACGTAACAACAGATTGGAATTTAATAAATACAGAGTCATACGTCAAAATTTTCTCACGATTCATAACATTAAATTTATAAAGATAGGGCAGTCATTTTTTATTTTCAATTTCGTCTTACAACCTCGTCAGCGTAGACTTAGACATGCAAGCAAAGGGAGCATTTCCAAGATGAAACGTAGTTGTAAATATATACCTATTTTTTATATGTTTTCAGCTGACTTTTTGAGGGAATTTTGCCTGTAATTGTCACGAAAGGCAAGCGTGTTGCCAATCACAGAGAATAGCTTCACGACAAGCGTACTATTGACCATCTGCGCCCCGATGCTTCGGAGTTACTTTATATTATTATACTACCTTTCCACCCGTGTACACCACATTCCATCCACATCTATTCAGCCTCCCCTGAAGACGGGCGCAGCTTTTGCGACGGGGATGCTGCTGTAGTATATCCCCACGCATTTAAACTACTCTATTTCGGATGGATATACTGCCATTTTACGACACCTGGTACAGAGGAAGGTATTCAACTCTGTCGGTACCTCACGACAACTTCACATAATACTTCATTCAATAAATAAAGTCGGACGGGATAGGTACTGCCATTCTGGTACTAATTAAACACATTGTGTTGATCTGTAATGGTGTTAGCGGTTTAGCCACTAAGCTCGCTTTAATTAAATTCAGATACCTATGAGTTCAGTGACCTATAAGCATAACAAATTACCATATCTAGGCGAAAGGGACTTAGTATCTAGAATCTGCCTTAGATATAGTACGGTTTGCATATCGTTTTGGTTTATAACTTACTTGAGAATTTATAAAATTTGTTAGCGGTCTCACGACTTTTTTCTTGCACATCTTTTAATAAATCTATATATGTAAAAGAAGCTGACTGACGGACTTACATATCCATGCTGGGCCTAAACTATAAAGGTTTCAAATGCTGTTGAAATGAGAGTACTTTTAAGTATGAATGGTGTCAGTTTAAGAAATAGATCAAAGAATAGTATGATAAGAGATGTTTTGATGTGGTGTAAAAAATGATGTTTTGACGACAATAAAGAAAGAAATGTTAAGATGGTTTGGACATGTAGAAAAGATGGCTGTAAGTAGAATGACTGTACAAATATATAGAGCGGAAGAAAAGGGCCAGGAAAGAAGTACCAAAAATAAACGAGCGTTTATGAAAGGACTAATGCGAGTAAGAGAAGCAAGAGAGGTATGCCATGATCGTAACAAATGGAGATCTATAGTCTCTGCATACCCCGATGGAACAAAGGCGTGATGTATCATACATACATATGTATGTATATATTATATTATAAACCCGACTAACTGACTGATTTTAAAATATAAAACAATAATAGATAGCCCACTTATCGATATAGGTAACAGGTTATATACCGTTAACCTTTATTGATAAGTGAACTATGGCTAACTATTCTTTATGGCTTCACGCTAAGACAAATAAGGGCGGAGCATAAATGATTCTAGGTTTGTTTTCCAACTTAACGCTGGTAAGTCCGCGGTTATATCATAAATATGAATGACGCAACTGACGTCATTACAATTTTATACATTACCCAAATTTAACAAAACAGCGAATCCAATTAATGAAATCAAGCAATTACTATCAGAAAAATCAAATTATTAAAGATTAAGCAGAGAAGCGAAACTAAGCGAATCAATGGACGATAATGTCCCAACATAAGATAATTAATAAGATAAGTTTCTACAAAAATTGCTTGAACTGTCATTTCATTCCAAAATATCATAATGACAAAATATGTAAATACTCAACGCACTACGCAATCAATCTAGTAGCATTATATGAAAATCAATTCAATTTTGCTAAGCCTCTGCTTATAAAATAAAAGGAAGAACGCTAAACGTCATCGAGAATATAAAAAGCCATGTATAAGTTGTCACTTGCCTTTACAAAAACATTTCAACCTCGTTGTGAACAACAAAAATACAAATCTATCTGACAGGACAGGCTGTAGACATTTTCGAAATCAATTACTTAAAAACTACTATTAACTATTAAAACTCTCATATACAAACTATTTTAATTAACATTAAAATTAATAGGTTTTTAGTTAACAAGTGCCTTAACTATTACGTAATATTGTTTATATATAACAGGTCTCACACATTATCGATTCAAATTAAAATGATATAAGAATGCATCAGTTTGACAGAGCTGTCATACTAATCATGCTATATTAATGGTATTTTGTGTCGAAAGAAAGTAAATAAAATTGTCTTTAGAGATTTTTTTTTGAACTTGTTACTTTATTAATATTTATAATTATCATTCTGATTACATACCTTCATAATGGTTCTTACATTTTTTAAAATAAAATAATAACATTTATTGTTCGATGATTTCATATTTTACATCTTTAAATTGGAAAAAAATAAAGTTGTCAATCTTATTTTGTATTATTCTTTAATCAAAGTATTTCTTTTAAGTTTTTAAAAAAGATATTTATAATATTTAAGTTTTTTACATAAAAAGATTGACCGTTAAATTATTTGTTCTCAGTAAATCTGATTTATGGGAGATCTTTAGTGAAACATTTTTTTTTAACAGATATTTCGTGTAAATCTTATCAATGGGAATCCACAAAGGGAAGAATTTGGTAACGTTTATTAAAATCATCTATTAAAATATGCTATATTCACTAAAATACTTTTTTAGTTTGACGCTAACAAAATGCTAAGCCACATATGATTTCAGACATCCTTTGGTCAACATAGCGCCCATTCGTCATTTCTGCGCCATTCACTACAAACGTGTCTTTCAAACCAATTCCACGTTTGATAAATGGTTATATAGAATGAGATGAAACAAAAACTATTTTTAATGCAGAATATATTACTGGATTGATTATATTACTTAAACTTTAATATAAACTTTTGTCTATTTCCCTACTTGCTAAAAAGTGAAAATTTTCTTTGATCATTTTTATCCACGTTATCCATTAGTATCTTTGATTTTTTTGTTCTTTCATTAACTGCTAAACCAAAAACCATACAAACTTTTACTTTATAATATATAAGTTTATACATATATAATGGTGTCAATTTCTTTTAGGGGTAAACAGAGACATTAGGTTTTCTTCCAATTCCAGTCAATTTTTCTTTTAAACATTCTCAAATTTGGGTTATTACAGGTATATGTATTGCTATTAGCATGCATGCAAACTTATGAGCTTTGGTATAAAACTATACTGAATAAGAACTATAGAACGTAAATTATATAAGATTAATGCCATTTATCTACTATTTCCTACCCTTGCTCTCATTTTACTCAATAAATACATAATATTTTAACAAACTATTTGGTCCATCCATTATGACATCGAGATGGCGGGAGTCAATTGACAGACCGACCCCTGAAATATTCTACTTACTTAGTATTCTAATACCTTAATTTTAAAGATATTGCTTAAACAGATTGGTCCATCCGAATTGAAGATTGAATAATTCAATGCCACAGGCAGACCAGTTTATTTCAGTTCTCTAAAGGATAAATATTTATTTCCTATTATTTACTTTTCAATTGTATAAAATATTATTAACTATACTAAAGTTAAATTTTATCGGCCAAAATTTTAAGAAATAAAATATTCAAATTGTTATCGTATCTTATCGTAATGTCATAATTTCCTTTTAGCCGAACTATATAGATTACGTAAAAGTTCTCACATACATTAATTCCGTCAATGGTGGAAATAAATTTATTATAGATGTCATTACACATTTTATAAATATCACATTTAGTTTCGGTAGAGACAAGTTCTTAATAAAGCCAAAGAACATATTATTGTCAATTGAAGGTAGATTATTTTGACACCATGTTTTAAGCCATTTGGCGGTAATATTCATCGTCTGATTTACTGATATCATTTGTAATAGGGGTACGCTTCTCAGGTCAGGTAATGTCTGCATAATACATACGTGCAGGACTAAATGCTGAGATCTGGAGTGGGTCGCCGGTCTTTAAAAATACTACCAGTTTCTTTAACACCCACTTCAGATTTTATTTTAATTTTCTGTTACTGTAAAGATTACCACTAATACACGATGATATAAGTGGGTATGCAAACAAATCAACTTTAACAGATCAGAAAAGGGTGTACCTTGTGCAATTACCCAAAGAGCCATATCACAGGATTCAAAGAAATGCGACACCTTTCCTTTATATTTTATCTTGTAACGGATCCCTAATGAAGGTATAAAACTATTTTCTGAAGGTATCTTTACGGAACTCTTCAATAATATAATTACTGTCATTAGCGTGGATTGAGGTATCTAATCATGTTACGATATAGAGGGGATGACTAAAAATTTTCCTGATTTTCGAAGTATTATCACATCACCTATTGGTAGTCCACTGATGGACATAGGCCACCTCAAGAAGGGGAGAATTTTGCCCATAATTGCCGCGCTGGGAAAGCGTTATGGATCGCAGAGTTTTGCGATGAAGATGTTGCTCCCCGGCCTGTGCATTTGAGTTACACTGTTACGAATGGATATACCGCCATTTATTTGGTTTTGGCACTTAATACACAGAGAGTTACTATTCTATTCTACCGGTACCACATGGTTTGATGTATGAGTTTTTGATTTGAAATCATGATTTTTTTTGGACAAGTACAATCGATAAATTTTTCAGTCGGTCAACTCAAACTTCTATAACCTCCTTTTATAGAATCTCCGACAGTTAATATACTAACACGACACAGATTTTCTCGTTTTACACGTTGAGAGAGTTCAATCGGCAAGTGCTAGGTTATCGTCGTCAACTATTTATGTATTTTGTACGGCATTTCTCTTTACAAACTTTTGAATAGGTGGTATTTTTTATATACATATATCTGAGTAAAACAGTATTTTTCCTTATTTACTATATCTTTACTTTTTTTTAAATCTACTGGTTTCAAAATCTCTTTCTATTTTATCTCGGCCAGAATCATCGCATTTAAGTTAATTAAGTAATTATAATTTATTTTCAAAAGATATTTACAAACTTTATATAAATTTTCTAGCCTAAGTTTTGCTTATATCGTCGTAAATTTGATCACATTGTCATAATAATTTTCAATTGTAATATGCACTTTTGTACCTTAAGAATAGTTTTACTTTAATATTATCTAGGGAAACTACGCGGTAGAGCGTTTCCCTTTTTTTATGATAAATGTCTCGCAATTGTTATAAAATCCATGGCAAAATGATAGTTTCATTATAATAAATACACACGGTCAATAAGACCTATTTTATTAACATTAAAAAATTATATCTAAAAGTGAATCCCTATTTCTCTGGGTCAGGGCATACTAAATACATTTTGTAAGATTTAAAGGTAGAAAACAGATATTAAATATTCATTCTTTGTTTAACTAAAATAAACTGGTCACGGCCTGTGGCGTTGAAATATTCAATCGTCAATTTGGAGAGACCAACTTGAATCAACAATATCTTTAAAACTACATATGTTTCAGACAATCAAACACAATATTCTTGCCGTAGATTTCCGTAGACTACCGGCAAAGTAAAATAGAACCACCCTGTTTACCAGATGCCGTAAGTGGCGACTAAGGTACTGAAACCGATAAATGGCGGTATATCCACCTGAAAACTTAAGTACCAAAGGGCGGGGTTAGGCAGGAGCATCCCCGTCGCCAAGTTGTGCTCTGCGTTAGCCACCTTTGAATGTTGGAAGGCCTAAGTCCAACAGTGGACTTTTTATGGCTGATGTGCCACCATCTTGATGTCTTAATAAACGGACCAAATATTTTGTTAAAATATTATGTACTTATTGAAGAAGCTATAGTTAGTACTGAGGTAGAAAATAGTAGATTGATGGTAATACATTTTTATATACATATGTTAGACATCGGAGACTTGTTCCCTTCATTATGATGGTCACAAAATAGAAACATTGAAATTATATGGTCAATAATTTCGCAACATACCTACCTAACTAAGCAAACATTCAAAGCGGTTGTTTATTCCTTTGGCATTTGATAATTACCAAGTAAAAGCGTTTTATACTAGGAGCTTATCAAAAAGACCTCATCTGCATTTCATCGTTGGTCGCTCGCGAGATAAATGAAGGGAGGACTCCCGTTTGATTACTATTCATAAAGTGTACTGGGCTACAAAACATAGTCCTGTTCATAAAATTGTTTCGTCGTGTAATAACGACGTGTTACCCGTCGGCGGGCTGAAACCAAAAGGGTTACAACGTGAAACTTATTTTCCGGTTCCACGAACGCGTATTTACATAACAAACTCTAGCTAAAATGTACAGGTTTTATATGATATGAATATAATGAGCTTGTTTAGGTACAATACACAGTTTGCTCACCTTTTCTTAAGCTCGCCAATATCTTCAATAAATTTAACGGTTGTAAACTATAATCACCATTTATTTTAATTTGTTATAATTATTGATGCCTTATGAATAACTTTTTTCTGGTAATTTATAATATCTTCAAGAATCAAGATATTTAAAACATTAAACAATTTTCGAATATTACCATATATCTAAATGGATTACAATGTATGAATTATCCCTTTATCTATTATAATAATCTTCATTATCATATCAGCCATTGGACGTCCACCGTTGGATAAAGGCATTCGCAGGAAAGGGATAGCTTTGCCCTTAATTTGTCGAGAGCGGAGGCGATGAGCTTTCACCTGTCATCTCCGGCAGCTCGGTCGCCTTTACGAGACCTGAAACAGGGGGAGGCACTATTTTACTCTACTTATCCTGGTAATTTTTTACATAGAATAACATTCAACACTTTTTTAAACCATAAATATTGCATATAATACGTGCAAGTATACGAACATACAGGCGACTATACGAAGATTCAGTTTACCATCACCAAAGTGAGATTAGGTAGAGTACTTTATGTTCGCCATGGATGAACAAATCAAGCATTTAAGGCGTGGATAGCTGGTTTTTCGTCCATAAACATTGATACAGAGTTTAGATGATAAAATACATAAAATAGTGACTAACCCGGCTTTTTGTATTTGTAAGCTTCTGATATGGGATCTGGGGGATCATTGATCGTCTGTTTGAGGCATTTAAATTTCTTCACAAGGACTAACGGTGCCTACACTGAATGGTATGACATATATACAGGTGTCAGACAGGGATGTGTAGCGTCGCTTTGGTTATTCAACTTATTTATAGACAACTTTCTGTCGGATTTAAGCATGAATAGATTACTCAAATATTTTTTTTAAGCTGATTATTATCAACTACTTTAGCATCGTCAGCTGAAGAGATGATTACGACTTTGCAAGATTCCTTTAAAAGAAAAGGTATAAAGTAAATGTAAGTAAGATGAAATTGATAGTGATTGAAAAAGAGGAATTGTGTACATATGTATGGCAAATTGTAATCGATGATATGAAAGTTGAACGGTTTGTTAATCGGGGAAGTGTTTTTACGAGAGATGGAAAGAATGAAGAAGATATTGAATGGAGAGTTATAACTGTAAATAGGGTCAATGGAACCTAACATGCTTTTATGGACAGCCAAAAAGTATCAAAAAGGGCATGACTGGCTGTTCATAGAGGTATGATGGTTCCAACACTGACTTATGGTAGTGAATCTTAGATACGGTAGACGAAGCACGCGAGTAGAATAAATGCTGGAATGAGAGCACTGCGAAATATGTATGGTGTGAGTTTGAGAGATAGATTAAACAGTAGTGTGATAAGAGATCGATGTGGTGTAAAAGATGATATTGTGACAAAATAAAGAAAGGAATGTTGAGATGGTTTAATGAATACAAACATATATAGAGCGGAAGTGAATAGAAGAGTTGGTATCGGACGACCTCGACGAACATATCTTAACCAGGTAAAAGAGTTTTAAAAAGAGCCAGGTCAGAAGTACCAAGAATAAACCAGCGTGTATTAAAAGACTAATACAAGTAAGGGAAGCGAGAGAGGTATGCCAAGATCGTAACAATTGGAGATCCTTAGTCTGTGCATACTCTGATGGGATGGGATACAGGCGTGATGTATGTATGTAAAATGCATTGAAGTAAATCCCGGACTTCAGATATAAACCACCATCTCGACAAAGATTGAGATTTTAAGTATATCAAAATTACAAATTAACCAAGAATAAATCATAGGGTTTAATGTTGTGCCTGCCACATCAGCACTTTCCATATGTGTACATTACAATCGCTATTCTTATTTTGCTAGACTGTACATTACAATCTTGTGATTGACACATATTTTATCACTGCTTATATAGTGACAGATAAAGAAGCCATTCGGGAAGTCTTAGTGAACTTTCTTGACGTCTGGTCCAAATGACTGCTATCAGCACTGACGCTTCAGTATTTGAATTATTTGATGCAGGAATGGGTCGATTACATGAGAAATCCTTCATCATAGTAGCAGCAAAATGTCTACTGCTTGCCGCACTGGGCAAGCGTGGTAGCAATCGCGGAGCGTAGCTTCACGACGGGAAGGCTGCTGCCATCCCCGCTATATTGCATTTGAGCTACTCTACTTCGATACCGTAGTCGTCTCTTACGATGGTACTATTCTACTCTGCTGGTACCCACATGACATATCCTTAATTTAATAAATAAAAAGAAGGTGTTTAAGTAAAAAGTCTAACAGTAATCCGAGTACTAAGACAGCTTCGTTTGCTTCGAGTTGGGCGCTAGTCGGGTGTCTGGTGCACGTCCATGTGCAAATTAACGAGTATTCGCTTTAGTAACACTACCTGTCCACAAGGTACGCGACTACGTAGCTCAAACGTTCTTTATACAGATGATGTATTACAAGAATAACGTAAAGAAGTAACAAAATTATGCGAGGTAATACGTTTGTACGCGACTTGAAAGGATACGTTCAACACATCATCATTATAGTGGCTACAGACATATAGGCTTTTCGATTATAGAAAAACAAAGCTACAATGCAGTGTTTCTTGGTGGCAAGAATATTGTTGCCGTTCCTCAAATAAGGAAAGAGCGTCTGGTATGTGGACTATTTTAGTTTTAGGACAAAAATACGTAAAATCTACGAATATCTAAATAACAAATTTAGTATTTGCTTGGATTTTGTTCTGTATAATATATTTTATCATAGTACAACAGTTTATTGGTTAATTCCCTTTTTTGTGCGATACTATTTAAAAATTACATACGGTTTATTTACTAACAAGCAACGTTCCAGTTTCATTCCATTCCAGTTTCCACAGTTAATATTTTTCTATTCTGAAAAAAATATTTGAAATTTCTATATTTCTGTTCTGTTTACATAGTACTTATTTTAGGTTGCGTTCTCTTTTATTTCAAAAATTTAACATAGCTTATATTAATCGGTAAAGAAGTTACTCTATAATAAGGAAGGAAATTATTTTTAAAATCGGTCGACTAGTCCCTGAGTCAAACCGTAATAAACAGACAAATTATAAAAAAAAAATGTCTTAATAATATTAGTATATATAACACTAAACAGATTTATTGCTTTAGCACCTCGTGTTCCATATAGAGGTGAGTCCTAAGGCACGTCAGTTGCACAACACAAATTCGAACATGTCACGGTTAAAGTCTTCCAAGTAACCTGCTCGTTACCGGGAGAGGATTTCTTGATTTAAACAAACACACGCCAAATGGAGGACATTTCAGTTAAGATATAGGTAATAGCTATAATTAAAGCTTAAAGGAAACAGGCAAATAAAGCCATATATAAATAATATTTTTCACAGCCATACATTTATTTTTATTTATTTATTGGTAAACCAGTATTTGTTACACCGTGATAATGTGTATACAAAAGCTAAAACTTAAAACTAAGTGTACAATAAGTAGGTTCACACAGCATGCGTTATGCGGTTAGACGACATTAAACATTTGTGAAAGTATAAAACTAAATAAATATATACACAACTATGAAATTCTATTATACTATTATCAAATTATACTATTTTTAGTATATTAGAAAATACTTACAATTGTTACAATATTTGGCTTTATTTTTAAAATAAATAAATCGAAATTTAATTTAATAAAAATCGATTCGAAGATATTTATATATTTATAAATGCGAAATATTAAATATAGTCAATAATTTTTAAAGCCATCGACTCTAAACACTCGTAATATACTATATATTAATATTGATTTCATTTTCTGTAACTTCAATTAAGTTATATCTAGAACCAACCCTCATTGAGTTAAGGTTTAAGCAGAATATGTTCATTTAAATCTAATTCCAAAACTATATGAGTTATCTTCGAAACAACTTAATAAATTAGTGCGTATCGAAATAAGTGTTTCCAATTACTTGTATCTCCCTATCAGGGTCAAGGCTATAAAAGATCATTCTAGGTAATTCAAATAAAGTCTAATTCAAATAGTGTCATGACATCTTAAAAATTACATTGTGATTTAAGTGTAATTCAGTATTGTATCAGTAATCGTCATTTTGAAAAAAAAAGAATAAAACAAGTTTTTTATGAATGATGTTTTTATTTTTTAGGTGTGAATTATAGAGATAGATTAAAGAATAGTGTAATAAGAGATCTATGTTGTAAAAGATGATATTGTGACTGCCGTCTTTTGTTATAGAGAAAGGAATGTTACGATGGTTTGGACATATAGATGGATGAAATAGAATGACTGCACAAATATATAGAGCGGAAGTGAATGGAAGTGTTGGTATAGGACGACCGAGGGAAACATATCTTAACCAGGTAGAAGAGGTATTAAAGAAGGGCTAGATCAGAAGTACAAAGAATAACGAAAATGTAAGAATAGACTAATGCGAGTAAGGAAGCGAGAGACGTTTGCCAAGATCGTAACAAGTGGAAATCCATAGTCTCTGCCTACATCGATGGGACACAGGCGTGATGTATATACTCGTATGTGCGCTTTTAGTAGTAATCGATTAAACTTCGTAGTTTTATTGTAATAAAAAGGTTTCATTACAATCTTATATATGTCTACACATCTTTACAACTAGTTCCGTCCCATCATTCCTCCTTCTATCTTTACTTATGTTTATCTAAAAAATGTGTTGCGTCATAAATTGAGTATGTTATCTCTCAAAAGTGATTAAAATTGGTTCAGTAGTTTAAAAGTGTATCCCTGACGAATACCGTGATACGATTTTTTTATATATAGCTTACTCAATTCAGCCTAATACTATTAAGGATACTTACACCTTTCAATTAACTCCTCTAGTAAATAACAAATATTACGTAGTTTAGTCATGGAAAAGAGAATTCCAGTAATACTAGAAATTCTACCGTTAAATTAACAATTCATATATTCAAATAATTTATTAATAAACCATCTATTATATAAGATACTACAATCAAGCAAAGTAATAAGGGGTAAGGAGCAAGGGGGGACATGGGGCAAGTCGTAAGTGCCCCAATCCGCCACCAGAATGCACTTAAGTAGACCCTAAACTACTTCGGGTGATAGTGTTATGTGTCGCACCGCTTTAAACCCCGGCCGGTGGATGGCGTTATAAATTTCACAGAACTGCCTTTTGTTGAATGGGAAGTCTGGCCTAACTGTGACGAATAATACTGTCCATTGCCAATTTATTTACACTTCATTCGTTCCAACGGTTAGAATTTTATGTATATTTTTGGAAAAGCTTTTTTATGTTCACGTGGTTATTGATGAATGAGACTCTCTATAAAGCTTTCCTCGTACACACAATATTCAGCCCTAATCCCAATTTATAATATTTTGAAATTTACAGATATACCTGTTTTTTTTATAATCTAATATAGCTTAGATGTTTTCAAGGAAATTTGTGCGAGATGTGCACATACGCGCTCTATAGACGAGTAATGCTCATTTTTTTGTTTGCTTCATAAAGAGAGTGGCGCATCGGCTGGTAACGAGGTTTCAAAGTAAACAGCGCCGCGAGTGGAGTGGACTGACTTACAAGCTGTTCTCTTAGCAGCAACCACGAAAAAGTCAGTTATACATTTACGGATTGCATGAAGGTAGCCTTATCACATTAGAACTCAAGCTATTCAGTATTAATTTGAGAAATCATCAAGGAATTTTGTACTGAAGATTTTTAGCAGACATGTTAGTTAAGAATGATTGAAAGAAGTTGTGAATCCAAAAAAGTTGTATCGCTAAAAGTAAAACGATCGTTATATTTAAATATGAGATGGGAGAATTATAATCATGACATCAGCAGTAACACATACATATTTAGATATAGGCCTTCACAAGTGATATCTAATAGAATCGGTTGTGTGCGACAGACATTGAGCGCGGTCCAGCTAGTTTAGGCAGATCGCTTGTCCACCTTTTGGATGATGTTCTAGAGTCTTATAACTAGCTCTATTGGCAAACGGTTCTGCTTGCTATGTGCAAATTTAAAGTATAAAATCATAAAAGAATTTATTGTCAAATGTAGTATATTGTAGAATGTAGTAGATTGTATGTAGATGAGCATAGCTAACCAGAAGTTTAAATACATTTTACGCTAAACTTTGCAATTTTATTCGATCGGACTCCACTTTATGTCACGTCCCGGGGAATCTTCTGTATTTCCGATTTCAAAAATAAAGGTTATGTTTTTCCTAAGCGTATAAGCTGTTTTTCCATATTTTAAGCGTAATAGACAGAATATTTTAAATCTTGGATACGATATATTGATATATTAATAGTGATATTTACTACTTTACATTCTCTCTCCATTGAAAAAGAATATATAAAGATATTTGATACATCCTCAGATCTTGCTAATTCTTATTCTTTACATCGATGACTAAGGCAGTGCATTTAGATATTCGGACAACGGCATAATTGTGTGATCCAATTGGAAGCAGTCATTTAAAATTGAAAATATAAGCCATCGATGTTTACTGAATTTATGGTTATTCTCAGCCATATTTGGTCTTCTATTACTCAAGGGACCCAACGCAAATTAGAGAGCTTTTAGGCAAAATGCTGCAAGGACCGACAGCTTAGCGTGTACTCCGAAGCATGAAGTTCTAACTAACATTTTTTGGGTCCTCACATCCTCACACAAAAGAATAGGTTTTAAAATTTGTGTAACTTCTTAACGCGTAGAGAAGCGGTTTCTACTGATAATGTATACGAAATATAAGGATGACACCATTTTGGTTTAGTATACCGGTAAAGTAGAATAGTAGTACTACCAGATGTAGTAGGTAACTAAGATAACAGAACCGAAAGATGGCGGTTTATCCACTCGAAACAGCGAAACTTAAATGAAACAACAACGCGGAATAGGCAGACTCTGCCATTGCCACAATACCTGCTCAGCGTGGCAATCATGGGCAAAATAGGTTCCTAGTTCTAATCGAACATCAATGTATAGTGAACTAATTAATTGGTAATAAAATGCTGTAGGTCAATCTCTAAGAACCATCAGATCCATTCAGCTGACCCGACACAAGTTTTCCTGTTTTAACTACATATATTTGTAATGAGAAAAAATTGCGACTATAAATAGTAATATAAACTATTCTATATATATCTAGTTGGATTTAACTATATAATATAATAAAGTTTTAAATAGTATCCAACTGGCAGTCTATCATAATAAAAAAGGGATGTTAATTTTTTAATGGACGCCTGCGCGTCTTTACGTACTTATCTTTTTATTTACTGTCTTTCCACTTTAACAGAATTAATAATTTTACATTGTTTTTTACTAGCGGATGCCTGCCACTTTGATCATATAGAAGTTTATTTTCGTGATCTTACTTATATTCCAAACACTGAGTCTAGTATGTATTCTCATTACTCGTAATAATTAAACAAATCCCTAGCCAGAGATTGCAGGGGCGGTAATTTTTTTTTTTTAATACCGGCTTTGTGCACTTTCGTTTACAATAACTTTATATTTATCCATTACAATCACTTAATTTTATTTATGTGTTTATTAAAAAAAGTTTAGCATTATTTTGAATACTGAAACAATACGTTAGATACATTGATCCAAATGTTTCATAGATATCTATTAACAATATATTTAATTAAGTCCTCGGTCCAGCGTACTCCGCTAAAAGCTTTGATGCTGATTGATTTCATAACTAGTTTACTGTTTTAATATCCGGGACCGGGCTAACAGTACAAGAGTGCTACTCATTTTTGTTTGTTTCTTGTAGAGTGGCACATAGGCCGTTAACGAGGTTTCGTGCGAACAGCGACGTGTGTGGAGTGGAGTGGCTAATGGATGCCCGCTCGCCTGCCTGCGCCAATCCATACACTCGACATTTATTTACTACCTTCCTACCATAACAAATATTAAACGATGTAATCTTATTTGATTATATTTATTATTGATTGATTACCGGTAACAATATATACTATCAGCTTATGTATACATGGTACCAAAATAATTTCTAGGATTTGTCTGTATTATATGGAAATTATATTTTTAGCGAGAACGGGTTACGATATAGTATTCTCGTTATTATGTTATTGAAAATAAACAATGATTTGATAAATTGCGACATTGTTTTAGCAGTACTTAAAATGCAGTATTTAAGAAGTCGTAATTTTTTTTTGGCTAGTTCAGCGCACAATGCTTGTTTGCAGAGGATTGTTTTTATATGGTCATCAAGAAATAATTTTTGCGCGCGTTGGCTGACTGACTCCCTGCTTACGCGCCGCAACATATAAATATATGTTCTTGTCGCTCGCTTTGAATAACTATGGCACGGAAGCCACAACGGAGGTCATATATTGTATTTGTTTTGTATATTTATGTGCATTGTATAACTAACTCTAATTGTATATTATGTTATTATTTTTTATCATCATTAACATCATCTTTTAACACTGTACGGTACAAAGGTATAGCTCTCTAGCTCGAAGGTCGCTTGCAGATAGAGCGGCTTCGCTCCCTGCTTCAAGTAGCCCTTTTTTTGTGAGCGGGAAAATAACACAACGCTCGTGACACGTGACAAGCTCGGCGCCAGTCCCAACCAGGCTGGGCGTACTGACCATGTATGCTGGGCCTTGTCTTCTGGCCATCCACATTGGTGGCAGTAGATATCACGTCACGCCCGATCTTAAATAGGTATCGCCCAAAGGCTCCATGCCCTGTCAACTTCTGTGTCATATGGAACGTTAATATTGCCGATTAGTCCAGGCTGATAGGTGCGGGCGTATGATTTTCACCAGATCATATCTGGCAGAAGGGTCCGCCAATCAGATTTCCCAGCTCCTATCTAAGGCCAATCAGGCCTGGCGTTCCCAACAGTCCAACTGTCTCGGTATCGGACTGACACCGCGAGATTGGGGCTCGGCCGTGTGGTGATACAGTTCCGCAAGGACTTTGGCCTCCAGCTCCCATGGCAGACTACCAGCTGATGCTGTCGCTACTTCGAAGCCCACCGAACAATAAGCCCATATCACCCTATTAATTGTTATGCGCTGGGGCCTCCGCAGTATACAGCGGTTTGTCGTTGACATTGCGTCGATCCAGATAGGTGCTCCATAAAGGGCCATTGAACGGACCACTCCGGCATGAAGGCGATGACATCCTATGTCAGGGCTGCCAATATTAGGCAGAAGCCGCCCGAGGGCGGCAGCAACTGTTAAAAGTTTTGGAGGTAACCGCTTGAAGTGCTCCTCATAACTCAGCCGCCAATCAAGCACCAATCCTCTACTTAGGATGCCAGTTCATTCCACATTATTTTACAGAAAATCTTTCACAATTTAAGCCGATCAGTTGTGGAATGCGCTGCCTTTATCGATCGGATGCGCGCAATCACTGCCGATTTTTCAAAGACATACATACTCCTTTACCATTTAAAGGAGTATGTATGTGTGTGTGTGAGTTCTAATGGATCTATTCCTATATATATTTTGATTGATTATGTTTATACATTAATTTAATTTATTATACACCTTACAAGGTATTTTTCTGTCCAACGCTTGCCTGGAAGAGATCGCTCTGTTCGATAAGGCCGCCCATTGTATTGTACTGTTGGTTTTCTATATTATTTGAATGTATTTTGTTGTTTATGGTGTGTACAATAAAGAATTTTATTATTATTTGATCGTATATACTTTATTAATTTGGTAACGTTAGGTTTTTGATGTTGATAACATTTCATTTATACATTGTCATTGACATTTCAGAAGATATTGCACATTTTTTAAGAAAATCAGTGGCTATTTTGTAAAATACAGTTACTGAAATAATTCAGTGCGTGTCCGGATTCTGAATTAATCGGAAAAATGTTGCCGAATCGAATGCAGTCCCCTTACCTTCCACCGGCCGAAGAGCCCAATTTCCTGGAATGGATGGAAGCGTGTACGTGACCTACGAATGCTATAATGGTTTGGTTTGTTTTACTATATCGTCATAAACTGGTGAGTAATTATTCAAGCTTTCTTGTTATACGTACTCATCATTACTTAAATCAAACGAGCGGCACGTTTACCTTTATGTTATTAATAAATTCACGCAACATCTCATACATTGCCCAACTCCGAGATAAGTCGTTTAAAGCACTTGTGTTACGGACATCAGACAACAAAGGGATCAACCTAATACACTCAGACACAGAACAGACACAAATATTCATCATATAAATATATGTTTACGGTGAGGAATGAGCCCACGGCCCTTAGCGCAAAAGATGTGATCACTAACTACCACGTGCACCATCGGGCATGTTAAACCTTCAATCCACCGGTATGGATCCCTTCATTAATCTTCAAACATTTGATGCACTTAGCGCCTGCTAGCGCGTGTGTATTAAGCGAGCGTATAAAAGCTAGGGTTCAGCTAACTGACATGCGGGCCGATGTTTATAATGATCTATGGCCAGAAACATGAAAGACCTACCTGCGACAGGCTTGATGGCACAAATGAGAGTGATCTTATGTTGTACGCCAAGAGTTGTGCGGTTGATCCCCACTCAAAACAAATATATATTGAATATTTTTTGATGAATATTTGTGTTCGTTCTGTATCTGAGTATTGAATATGCATTTAAAATGTCTGTAACACAAGTTTTATCTCGGAGTCAGGTCAATGCATGAGATGTTGTGTGAATTTATTATTATTGCAACTCTTGAATTTAAACTGTTTTCGCTAAATACAAATGCGTAAGAGAGCTAAATATAGCTAACAGCAGTTTATTGAAATAATATCATAAAATCAAGCATTTTCAATAGCATAGTAAACAATTTTCTTATCCCTTGTGTTACATTAGAAATTCTGAAATTAAAACTGAAGGCATAAGATGATTAGTTTAATCTGAAGTTTAACAGGGTTAAACCCTAATAAAGCTAACCGTAATCTTGACGTGACACGTTCGTAAAGCTCTGTTTACCAAGCGTAAAGCGGAGGTCGCAAGTATTTAGTTATTAATTACAATGTTTTAGCACTATTTAAGTGCGGAGTACCTGCGGCGTAAAATGTACCTACTTCTGTACCAGGTAACTTTAGCAACTGAAGTCCTGGATCCTACAAAACTATATTTTTTATTAGATCAGGTCAACAAACAATCATACAATTCACGCGCTAGGATATCACTAGCTTATTCCCAAACTTGTTAGTGGAAGATATTAATGTCACATTATCCAGTAATTTCACTACCTCTCTCACCCTTCAAACCGGAACACAGCAATGTGAACACCGCTATTTGACGGTAGAAATAGGTAAGAGTGAGGTACTAATGTAGACGAACTTTGTATCTATCAAACCAATTGCATGGCAGAAATGCCACAAGACAGAGGCATCCACGTTGCGGAATTATCCTGTGTCATGTCTGCCCAGTGTGATAATAATTATTATTAATTCTCCAGAATATAAAACAACTGAACCAGGTCTAATCAAACACCCATAACCAGCAGTGGATGCGTTACGGCTAAGATTATGATGTGCAGAATATTAGTAAATAACTATATCCTAATCTAGACTAAGCTTTACAATTTCTCTTATGTAGCCGTATGTTAGTGTACCTCAATACCTTAATTAGTTCAGGCGTATGATTTTACATTACCATCGATATATAAAGATAATCTGTCTCGCAAAGATAATTCCGATGTAACTGAAATGAAATCCGATGAAACTGAAATGAAATGAAATCCGATGAAACTTGAATCCACCAATACAAACTCATGAATCTGGAGGGTCAGTGATACTATTCGTATAATAGTTTTTTGTTAAAGCATGCTAACCTTGAGATACCGGCAGATTAGAATTATACCTCCTCACAGAGGTACCAGGTGTAGAGGTACCAGGTGTCGTTAAAGGCGACTAAGGTATCAAAACCGACAAAAGGCGTTGGTATATCCACCTGAAAAAGTGAAACTTAAATACACAGGGTGGGGATGGCAGCAGCATTCCTGTCGCGAAAGCTGCGCTCTGCGATTGCCCCAGTCTTCAAGGGAGGCCTATGCGGCCTTCCAATGACTGCTAGAGTAGAAAATTTCCCCTTGTCCCTCTGTAAGTGGGGTCAACTGGGGTACTAAAACCGACATATGGCGTTATATCCACCCGTAACAGCGTAGGTGCGTGAACAAGAGGCTAGGGCTATCTATTAGCCGTAGATATCTAATTGTCACAAAGCTGTGTTTTGCGATTGTCCCCACGCCTATCCAACGTAGCCATAATTGGTAGAGACCTTTAGTGATTCAACATAGGACATTCCAATTCTCATAATAATAATCCCTGAATAGTTTCAACCTATTTTGACGAAAATAGTAACTTATATTAATTAATATATATAAATAGTAACTTATATTAAATAATAAACTATATTAATATTATTAAGAATTACTAAGACAACTTTCCATAATATTGATGAGTCACATCCTGGAGTTGTCACATCAAAGCAGCATCTTCAAATACTTAATAATTAAAAGTAGGCCAGTACAAGTACTTTTGAGTCGTAAATGAAATAAAAAAAATAAAATATTAATATTTCCTAGAAGGAAGTTAATAAATTTATATTCATAATTACTTAAAATTATTTTTTAATTTTATTGAGTGACAAAGCTAATATCCTCGCTTGAATTGCCCTTGAATTTGTTATTTATTTTATCAAGCCAATTTGTAGGCACTATGAACTTATCTTACAATATAATTTTTTGTGTTAACCATATTTAATTGAAAATTTTCTTGAATTCTTCTAGGTTTTAATAGATATTTTATCGATTTAAAGTTTATAGATTCCTTTTTTTACAACTCTAAATACATTGTTTATATATTACATAAAAAAAATACTGAAAAACAAGTAACAGTTTTAAACGCGCAATTCACAAAACGCATCGCGAAACTTAAATAATTTAGCGATTTCTGCGCTGTTAATGTACGACGAGATCATGAACGTCAATTGTATATCGTATTTTACAGATAATTAGCAGTTATGTACATGGTCAACCAAATTACTTTTGATCCGTACCTCGTGCCATACGCAGGCTGCGACCACAGCGCCACAACATGTCGCTTGTTGTCGCAACGTGCATGTCACCGCCGATGTTTGCGGCCGCCCGCCCTACCCTACCATGTCAATGGGATAATAGCTTTTGATTTAATCTACTATATGAAGTATTCATGGTTTAAACCTATTCAGACTATTTAAAACTTAGCTTTAAATAGCTACAGTAGTATTAAGTTAATATTGCTTTCGATTAGAAGTCAAGCTGAATTCTATGGTCATTTCAAAATTACTTTTATTACTTGTTATTCTATTAACAGACTACAATTTAAAACAGTAGTAACATCGTTAACAAAAAAGAGGCTTATTGAATTTCAGAAATAAAAATATATTTATCATCAAATAAATCACATCTTCAACGCTTATATATGTGTAAAGAAATTAGTTCTTTAATTATCTATGGGCCTATCTATGAATAGAGTGCGCGACTGACAGTGCTAACTTAATGACGTTTTTAAAATATGGCGATAGGGTAGATAAATAAAAATTAATAAAAAGTTTACTAATTATGTAATAAAGGAATCGACTAGCTAATTTTTAAATAGTAGCTAAAATTAATAAACTTTAAATGTCGTTTCTTTGTATTTTCAGGTATGTTGTGTATCTGGATCGTGTTGTTCTTGTTGTTAAAATAGATATTTGTGCTAAATAAAACTTTGTATTTTCAGAGCAACACGTTTATTATTACAAGATTCCTAGATCACTATCGAATTGTCTTATATATGTATATTTTCTTTTCGAGGTATACAAACTTCAAACTTGTTCATGAATCGCAAGTTAGACTAGAAGTAATCTTATAAGAGTTTCTTTGATCTCAGGCGCCATTTTTAATACTTCATATATGATAAATTCAATAAAAATATGATCGTAATTTGTTCAGAAATTATGTATATGTTCAGAAATGATTATTTCTGATCATATATTAATGGTAGAAAATTCAATTGACGTAAGAGGTAAAAATAGTTGTTCTTATTTATCTCTGACTTAATAGTTTCAAATAAAAAAAGATTCAATTTCAATAATATTGTTAAAAGCAGTTTATAAATAATTAATGCAGCTTTAAAAATATTAATGTTTTAACGAATTAATTGTTTTTACATGAAAAACTTGCACATTGTCTCTTACGACAATTGATTTTATAAGATATTTAGGAATCAAGTAATTGTATTTTTTTCATTCTGGTGATTATTCTTAACAAATACAATTGCATGAAAGTCATGTTCTAGACCGAAAAACTCTTAGCAAGCCACGAAATAAGAACCGCATAAAAACTGCATCGAATGGAGAAAGAATTATGAAGGGCCCGATGCCGCAGTGCGTGGCGATGGTTGTGGTGGTTAAATATATTTATTTATGTAAATACATATGTGATTTTTCTGTTGTCTACCATCCCTAACACAAGTACTTTAAGCTACATATCACGGAGACATCAGAGGAATCAGAAATATAATACTTTATTGCATATTTAACGAAGATTAAACACAAATATTCATTATAAAATCTATTGGGATCGAACCATTGACGTACAAGATATCACTACCATCTGCACCATCACCTCCTTCGTGTTGTCTAATTTTTAATTAGTAGGTACAAATTAGACGAAATACCATTTGTGTTTCTCTGATAAATTCGGAGACCTATGTTTACATATCGGCCATTATATCAAACGACTGACCAGAGATAGTACGAATAGTTATGTTCTAATTTATGCCAGCACGGCAAAGCGGATTGCCTGCGGCCTTTCCTAACATACACCTAGGTCAAACATCCCATTAATCCTTCGCTGAAATACCGGCCTCTTTTCTCGCTTAATGCCTGAAGTTTAATTGCTAACTGCTTTTTGTTAGAAGGATATTTAACAGTGTTATGAATTACACATTTATTTAAGTAAATCGTTCGTGATTGAGTTTGCAATGAATTAAGCTTACTATCTGCAAGTATTAAAAGTAATTTCAAGCTCACTCTTTCGGTTAGAAAAATCCTGTATTTAGACTTTTTTAATACAATAAAAAACATATTAGAAGCTGTATATTCATATACATATTTGAAAAGTTCTTATATCTATTTAAAAATTATTACACACTGCTGTCACTACTTTTTTTCAAACGATTCAAACATGGAACAAAAGAGTTCAAAGTTTTTAAGGTTTTATTGGACATAACGTCAAAGTTCAAAATTCGATTAAAAATCCTAAAATTTGAAAAGCTTCATGCGCGATGTTGAATTATCCCTGATGGTAAGTATCGTTAACATAAGTGTAATATGTATCTCCATGCATATATTTTCTCGGGCCTACCCTATTTCTGGTATACATGCGTGACACGTTGCTAATTTTCCAGGTTTCAAACTGGCATAAAACTTACGAAATAGCCAAAAAGGGAATAGTTATTGTAGCAAAATAGTCTGTAAAAGTAAATTGCTCACAGTAAACCTAAGCAAGACCACTTTATCGGCTTGCCTGAAGTTACATACTTTTAAAATTATAGATCAGTCTTCTATTCCCCGCAGTTCCCCTTCAATCGACTGCACTCTTAGGCAGAGGCTATGTGTCTCCATCTATAGTCTCTGCCTATCCCGATAGAACACAGGCGTGAAGTATGTATGTTATTTTATACTGCGTTGATGTCTGTGGTGGAACTGTCAAGTCCACTATGGTTAAACTGGAAAGATCCCAAAAAGTAGTGCTTAAGCTAATGATGCTCCATAAACCTTTCAGATACGATCTATAAACCAACTCTATAATGAGATCAAGGTATTACGAGTTAGGCAGCTATTTATATTTAGAGGAGTTATTTCCACACACAAAGCTGCACTAACCTCTGCGGACTACGACCAGCGAATCTATACAAATAACCGGTACCTTCGGTGCTCAGCGCTTCCGCTACTCGAAATCCTTATTATACCGTTCCTTGTTAGGCTTTATAATTTGTTATGCCAGAAAAAGATATTAAAAGGCTTGCTACTAAGGCAAGTATTGGAAAATTTACTATTAGATATAAGCTACTACGATACGGAAAATATTTCATTTTAATAACTCTTCTTATTCACAAACTTCCATGCTGTGTGCACGGAAATTTTGAAATAAGAACACAACACACATACACACACGCACAAAAAACATATAGACTCACATTTATTATTATTTTATTTATTAGGATAGTCTTAAATTTTTGTTATTCCTTTATTAGATTTAGCTTTTAATTTCTTTAATTTACTTATTTTTTTTATTATTTCTAAAAGAATATTTAAAATAGCCCGAGCTGTATCCAACTGCCAATGTACATCTTTGACTGGAGTTAGGGATACAACCTTTACGCTTAGTGCAAGCTCCGCTAAGTATATTTTTATATTGCGCAATATCTTTTTCTGGAAACAAATTTGTTATTATCATATGTCATGCTTTGACTGAATGTTGAATGCCTGAATGAAAAAATGCCTGAATTTTGTAGGGATTTGGTACAATGACCAAGCCAAACATCAACTTCCGCTTGCTCGTTTATCTTGACTTCAAATGAACCAAGGATTGTGTCGGCCATTAATGTCGTCGCCAGGCCTGAGACCGTGGTTGTACAAGATATGTGTGCGCGGCAGAGCAGATAGCTCGTGGCGAAGACGATACCACATACATTAATTCAGAGACTGAACGTACCTTTATGTGAACCGACACCATTAAACTGTGAGTTTATAAGCAGAGATTCGCATTTTTGCAAGTTTGTGGTATCGGTAAAGCGGACATGTTAAATATTTTCCAGCATTTTTTTTGATGCAATAAAATTCAGCATTTTTCAATCCATAAAACCAAAAAAAATAATTTTAAGTATAAGTTCGAAAATTGATATCAATCACTTGTTTAAGATACGAAAAGTCGTCGCACAAAAATAAAAGTCTATTTTATATTAAAAGTAAATATTATTTTATATATATATAAAATAATATATAAATTAAAGATAAAATTTCAATTACATTTCATCAATTATATTTCTTACATCCATGTTAAAGTACAATTACGGAAGTTTTACCTTGTCGCATCCGGCAAACAACACTACAATAGGGTAGACTAATTAAATTGAAAGCAGTTCAGAAAATTGGCCGTTAATGCGATAGTGTCCTCTATTTATACCTACCTGTCCCAAAAGTTTATCTAAGGCGGTGTTGAAACGTATTTCTCATGTTTGAGAGACCACTGCCCTCAAGCAGAATATTATAATTTCAGATATTATTAAAACCTAATGCATTCGTGATAACGCAACGGATGTGACTTTCCAATGGATTACTCTGAGAATTGTATTATGAATAGTGTTTGTTCTTAGAGACTTTATACTTTTCATTCCTACTTTGATACTGATATCAATATATTTTTTTAGTTTCTCCGCATAAGATTTTTTTCATACACGACGGTAGACTGCCTTGGACCATTGGTAAGATTGTCTTCCAATTCAGCGTATGTACTTCGAGGTCAATCTATCATTCTTTAAATTCGTCTTATAAATCACTTTTATTACTAAACTGTTAATATCTACATGTCCGAAATACTTAAAAACTCTTTTGATGTCAGCGATAATATCATCGCTTACATCACATGTCTGTGTTATTGCTAAATCTGGCATGCAATATTCTCTCTGCACAAATAGAAAGATCTTATTTTAATTTGTACTACTTTTATACTACTTTTACTTGATATTGTTCCTACTTTCATTTATCCGTGAGATACTAAAAGAATAGAATAGTACCCACACAATACCCCTTTCTTAGTAAGGCCTATGTCCTGTAGTGGATTTGTAATAGCTGATATATTGATGATGATGGTGATTAAAGGTATTAAGAGGTTTTTTTTATATAGAACTTTGAAGTGGATTTTTTTATTAATATGTAATTCACTGTGTTCGATTATAAAATAATCTTCTGGTATTATAATTTAAATATGATTTCTATAGCTATAACCACCACTGCTGGCTCGGACGTAGTTCTATCTGAAGGTCCAATTTTCTATGTCTTTTTCCAACATTTATGGCATATATAGTCTATCGGCAATGACGCTGCAAATGTTATCGTTAAAGTGTTCAAGCGTTTTGGGATTATCAGTGTAGACTAGCAACTTTACATATCCCTACACAAAATAGTCAAGCAGCGTTAAATCGCACGACGCCAATTCACGGGTCTGAAACTCGAGATCATACGTTTACCAAAGATTTCCTTTAATTGTGACTTCTCGTTGAAACCACAATTCCTGCACATCATGGTTGTTCAATTGATGAACAAAAAAGTTAGCAATCATCGCTCTATGGCAGTGTCCATTGACTGTAACGTTCTGTTGTGCACGATACTGGATATAATGTTTCAGGTCTTCCTCTACGTTACGTATGACGTATTTGTGTATACGTAGTATTATTTAAAATAACTGTGGTAAAAAAAACGTTCCATAGTTTTAATTAATTGCTCTGATGTAATTATGTTGACCCGTAAAATGTACGCAGTGCGCGATACGTCTTTCAAACAGAACCATGATTTTAGAAATAAATTTGCACAAGTTGGAAGCGTTGTTCAGGCGTTAGTCTATTCATGTTAAAATGCCAAACCAAACAACATAAATCACAACTAACAGCTAACAAAATGGCCGCCATTTAGAAAAGTGTTGTCAGTAAGTTCTATACCTTTACTAAAACGAGCTGTAGAATTATCTTTTGTAGTTATTTAAATATTAATACGTCAGGCAACCGACTCATGGCGGTAATCAATGCAAAAAATTCAGTTCAAATGTACAGAGCGGGGATGGGCAGCAGCTTCCCCGTCGCGAAAGCTGCGATCTGCGATTGCCAACACGCTTGCCCGGCAATTATGGGCTTGTTGCCCATAATTGCCGGGGGTATGTTGCTGATAATTGCCCATAATAGGCTTTCTGGGAAGGCCTATGTCCAACAGTGAACTTTTTATGACTAGTATGATGGTGATGATATGATAACGTCAGGCTTGCATTTAATGATTGCATTACATACATAGGTACGTACATAACGCAATCTTTAAACGTAAATTTTACCCTTTACAGACTATTTACAGACTCCGCGATAAGTCGATTAAAGTACTTGTAATACGGAAATCAGACAACAAATAATTCACTTGAATATTTGTTTCATTTATCATATAAATATTTATCCTGGGTGAAGATTGAACCTACGACTCTTGGCGAACAAGATGGGATCACTACCATCTGCGCCATCGGGCCGGTCAAATTGGGTTTTGATTAAATTTAAGCCCAAAATCGAAAGTCAATGGCAATACAATTATTTCAAATAGTTTGTTATAAAAACAACTTTTACTACACAAAAACTCGATTGTTCGTTGCTAGGGAATATTATCGACTTGAGCAAAGATAAATCAAAGTCAAAAAGTTAAAAGTAAAATTTCTGCTCACCTCTGTCCAAATATTGCCTGATAGAGCCTGCCTGCTACGATACGATAACTCCGCAAATTCTGATAAAAAAAAATATAGATATTATTGTTCATTATTATGTTTCATTTAAAATGTTGTATGCTATTTTCATATAGAATACATTATTTTGATGCTACTCGTACATATATTACATTTCTAAATGTTTATTCACCTTGTCACAAACACAATTGCGATAAGTGGGCACTGCTCATAAGTAATGTTTAGGCTATGTTTTTCTATGTATACTTTCCGAATAGATTATATAACAGCATTGAATTATATACAACTTAAAGAAACAATGCAATTCTGTTTTATTTTTATTATTTTTCCGATAAATAAGATTAAATCTGATAGGGGTTTCAAGTATGTACATAATTCGTATTTAAGAAGAACATATTCAAAGTATCATAAATGCTACAAATTTTATAAAATCTTTTTTACTTGGTATATAAAGTTTGGTAAAGAGTGTTATAATAATTATTATAAATTTCGTACATAAACCAATGTAATTTAAACGTAATGAAGCAGTGCAGTAATAACACATCGTGAATATATTCTATACAATATCCCTTTGCAGCCACAAATTCAATACCTAGAATTTCTCTTACAGTAAAACAAGATCGTTATATGGTTTATCGCGAGGTCGGTCAAAGTGATCTTTCACCGACCTCTCGTCTCGAACTAGACATTCAGTTTGTCAGCCGACGACGAGGACTTGAATTTTTATTTACAGTTTAATTTAATACATTTTAAGTAATTGCATTATGCGACAAAAATATTTTTCCAAGTATACCAATATACACTCATTTGCAAAAAAACGGGCGGTTTTAATTTTCATTATTCTTTACAAAAATACATGTTTGTACATGTTACTGGCCGGTTAAAAAATGCCGTGGTGTTTAAAAGAGTATGTCCTATATTCAAATTTTCGTTTGATGCTCGTTTTTACAGAAAAAGCACTTTTTATCCAACATTTCTGGTGCGAAGTTCCAAAAGATATATCGCTTTTCATAACTTTTAGTTAATTTTTATAAATTTATTTCATATTCTTTATTGACAAAGCTTTATTTATTGCTGTTTAGCTGTCTCAGTAATGTTGGAGAAAGTGGTAAAAGCTACCAAAATTATTGCGCTGCTCGAAGAGGGTTGCAGCCAATGCTTCGAGGCTCAGAGGTTAAGTGTGAGTCGCTCGAAGGTTCATAGGACCTGGCAGCGGTATCAAGACACCGGTCCCGTCGAGATTAGGCCTGGTTCTGGTAGAAAACCATGTACCTAATCACGGGATGATCGTTTTCTTGTGAGTCGTGCATTGAGAAATCGCAAGTCTTCGTGTGTTGACCTTAAAAACAACCTCGAAGAAGTAAGAAATGTGCATATTAGTCTATGGACGGTAAGGAGTAGGCTTCTCGCGGCCTATATACGCATTCATCGCCCGGCCCGCGGCCTTAGTTACTGCGTGAGCACAGATTTGCCAGACTTAGGTTTGTTCGAAATTGTGAGTCATGGACTCAAGAAGACTGGAATAGGGTATTATTATCCGATGAAGCCAGCATATCTCTGTTTGGTGTTGATCGACGTCGGCAAGTGCTAAGAAGATGAGGAGAACATTTTGCAGAGGCTTGTTTTGAAGAAATCACACCTTATGGTGGGGGCTCTGTTATGTTTCGGGCAGGAATAAATTCAATGGATCTTACAGTTAGTCTTCATTGAGAACGGCTCACTGACTGGACATCGATACATAACGGAAGTTTTAATTCCTCATGCACAACCCGCATTGGCCGGTTTAGGCGAAGACTCAATTTTTATGGACGACAACGCTCGCGCCCACCGGCGCGAAGTGGAAGCGTATGTGCAAGAGGTCGGCATTCGTCGTTTGGATTGGCCAGCTCGAAGTCCCGAACTCAATGTCTGGGACATTCTAAAACGACGCGTGAGATCAGTACAACCAACTCCGCAGACCATCAGAGAGCTGAAGAATGTGATTACCGCAGAATGGGAACGTATTCCGCAAGCAAGTATCCGAAATATCCTCGCTAGTATACACTCGATACTAAACATTTATCTACTTTTACTTTATTAAAGAAAAAACAAACAAAAATCTTTGTTAACTTTTACTTCACGAGCATATGCACTACTAGCGAGCATACACTACCGGTGCATGTTTTTTTTTTGCAAATGAGGTTATATTGTTTTGTTGGTTTGGTGCTCGCTTTGTAGGCTGCTTTTGACGGTTGATTATGCAAAATATACTAGACCCAGTAGGGTGGAGTTTTAACACTGCTTTATATTAGGCACTTTTGACCGTCAGTGTTTGACAACAGGATCGATCGAATGCGGGCGGCGTCCAGCGCGATCCTTCGGTTTCAGCCAGATCGTCTGTCCACGACGACGTTCTACGCTGCGCTTGCTGGTACGTGGTCTCCATTCCAGAACAGACAACTCCTTCGTTCATCGGTTCTGCTTGCTAAGTGCCTTACCCACTGCCACTTCAACTTGTTAATTTTCCGGGCTATGTTGGTAATTTTGGTTCCTTTACGGAACTCCTAATTTCTGATTAGATCGCACAGTCTCCCAGCATCGTCATAAACTCCATAAACATAATGTATAAGAAAACTCAACTTGGAACCGAAGACTCTTCAGTTTATTTCAATTTAACCATGCTCGTTTTTTTTTCTTAATCCTTATATAAATAAAAATGAATCTGTTAAACATAGATACGCACACAACTAAAAAACGACTGTTCAAAATTAAGAATACTTTGTTGTGTTAATTATTATATAAGTTATGTGGAAAGTGGAGTAATACTTTAAGAAAATATAAAAATATTACTTCCTATGTTCGATTGACAATCCTTACTAATGTTTTAAATGCAAATTTTTTTTTTGTTTCATATGATTTCACAAGACACGGGGACAAGTTTAGATGATTTTTTTATGTTGATTAATGGATCAATTACCTTTTTGGGGAGACCTATATCAGCAGTGGACTTACAATGGTTAGTATGATGATATTAAATAGATTAAACTTTAAGCACTTGTGATCCCTAGAGTCACGATTAAATCGTAAAAAAAGGAAAAATCATGCGGAAAAATAAAGACAATATCAGAGTGTCCTGATATAATTACATGATAATATTTAGGCATGTTTATTACTGAATGTGAGTAGATATCTTCTATAAGCCTTTCAAAGATATAAAAATCACGATATTATGTTTAGACGCCCTTACCGTGATAACCAATATAAGATAATAAAGGAGCTTCATTTTCTTATCAAAAAATATAAATAATGTTAATTATTGAAAAAATTACCTTAACTGTTTCAACATACAAATAATCGCACACGATTATCATAAGACTTACATTAAAAAAAGAACATTATTATGCAGTTTTTTATTAATAAAAATTCTATTATACCAACATTTTTGGACGCGTTTAATTAATCTTTTTACTTTTATTGTTCAATACTTTGGTTAACTTGCGGCGACCGTTTGCCTTATTGCATTAAACTGCATTTTAAAGCCGTTAAAAGAGTAGGTTTATTGTAAGTAGTGAACGCGAAAATGTTACAAAGAGAAAGTTCTTTATCCTTTCCCTTGAGACTTTGATTTAACAAATTTAAACAAAAACCTATTACGTGGTCCATGTCTAGTGTACCGATAATAAACGTATTTTACCGTAGTGTACCGATAATAAAATTAAATTCACTTTGTTATGCCTATACGATAATGTACGTGGAGCGAATTTGCTGCGCATTAAGCTAATTGAATTGAGGTGATATTAATGGAAAATTCTAAATGGCCCTGGCGCTGGGCCGCTCTCTGGTTTCATCTATCATCAGTATTTGATACAACGAAAATGAAATGGATCATGAACATTATACTTGATTATTTAATACTTGCCAGTGATATTTTGTATGTTATTAACATTTCTTCTTTATTTGTTTCTGTTTGCAATCTATTTAGCAATAGACTCTTAATAGCACGAATGGTTCATAATTCCATTCTCAGTCGGAAAAAATAAATTCAGACAACATTTGTGTAATGGACATCAGACAAAAGAAATAATAAAAGTGTCTATATTATTTAAATACATATATTTAACACGTAGACATAGGAAAATCATATATATTTATCACATATCCTAAGTTAATAAAATAAGGAAACAACTGTACGCGCCATGCCAAAGTTATATATATAAATATGTAATGAATAACACATATCTTTCACATTAATAAAAATGAGTGTGGCTAAGTATTCGAGAACGGCTTAACCAATTCAGCATTTATTTATCCATATTTTCCTTAAGATACTCAGATAAATTTAATGGAGAGAAAAATAGTACTAGTGAAATTGTTCTATTCGTGGGAGTTTTGTTTTTTTACTATTTTCACTTCTCTAAAACTAAACCATATTTTTCATTCTGTCAAAAAGTAGACGTACACTTTAATCTAAGTAAAATAAGTTAAAATTCGCAACGTAAGGGGATCCACAGGATAATACCAGGACGAAGTCAGGACAAGTCGCTAGTATATATAATATATTAGATTATAACATAATATATTAGATTTTTCATGAAAACGGTCATATTATATTAATTTGTACAGATATCTATCACTTAACAAGTTGTGAAAGGCCGACTTGATAAGTGAATGACTAATTAAACCGAATTCAAGTTAATTGACCCCAGGATTAAGCGTCTGGCAAAAAGTTATCTTAAACGCTTATTCTCCCAAAGTCAAAGTTTCTTTAACAATAGTTGTGCGAATTAAATCAGAATTTATCTTTAATTCATAATTTAATTTCGGTGCAAATCGGATTCTATACAATGCTTAAATATATTGAAATATTTATACAAATTAATAAAGTATCTTTTTGCACCATCAAAGTAAGCGTCGTTTTTCTAAATGCACATAAGTGTTCAAAGCTTATAAAATATGAAAAACTATAACGTTAACTAATTAAAAATTGATGAAGTTTACGTAAAAGTAAAACCCTTCAAGAGAAAATTGAAGCAGCTTATGGTCGCGCTAAGTAGGTTGAAAAGTCAATATGTAATTCAAATGTAGAAATCTTTAAACGAGAGAAACTGTCTTCAAAACTTTATAACGTTTTTTCGTCATCTCATTTTCCTCACATCGATTTCGGTTTTCATGGGCGAGGCAATTATTTTTTTTTTAATTACTTTGTCAAATACATCCCTGTAAACCATTGATCCATTATATACGATCTCTTTACGTAATCCCAGTCTAACTTGCATTTATTTTATTATCTGTGGCCGCTAAGTTACTAAAAGTCTATTTAATAATAAAGAAACGTATTATAGCAACAAGAAATAAAAAAGGTTAATATAAATCCGGAACCGACACATTTTTTCGTTTGAAACAGAATTCAAGTTTGCAAACATTAACCACTACGCTTTTAGCGTTCTGGTAGTGAATATAGTTTTATGCTTAAAACACAATATATATGTTTGTACGTAGCTCACTGGTAGCAAACTAATTAACAAGGTGATTTGATGGTAGGAAACCACCTATCTAAATACAAGATAAGGTAAAGCCAGGCTTACGTTAATTAGAAGAGAACTCAGTTAAATTATAAACAATAACCCACGGGCATGCGGAGTACGGAGGTTACAGACTGCTACTTGTATTAATTGATGTTCTTTTGTTTAATTACTTGTCTTAAAAGATAATATCCGAGTTTGATTCTCGGCTTTGTAGTTTTTGAAACACCTCCAACTGATATCACTTACTCCTGTTAATTTGCGCGAAATACACCTAAGCTTATTATTACTAATATATGTAGACATTAAAAATACCTTTTTTATTAGATTATGTCGACAAGCAGGTGGACATACAGTCCACGTCCAACGCAGCCTGTAGCCTCTCGTAACATCACAATAATATCATAGCGCGCTGCCAACCTTGTAACTTGAAGATATTATGTCACATTACCCAGTAATTTCACTACCTCTCTTACCCTTCAAACCGTAATACAGCAATACGAATACTGCTTTATGATCTTTGTTTGAAGTCTACCTTGTGAAAGCATCGATGGTCCATCTCATAAGAGATTTGGTGATTATCTGGTAATGGTAATCATCAAATCTCATCAAATGAGCAGTCAAAGGTTTAAAAAATTATTTTATCAGTCTTGGTAACTTAAATTAAAGTTACAGAGACGGCGATTGTGGTCTAAAGCAATTCATTTTACTGTCGTCTAAAATCGTGGAACTGGTATGTTTCTATGCGCATCTGTTTATTTATCGAATTTCTCACTGCTGCGATGCCAGGCGGGAAATATTTTCCAATCGTCTTTTGTATTAAAATATAACTATTTTCTAATTTAAATAGCATAATTTTGATAGGTTTAACGAAAGCCCTAATTTTGAGTGGTCTCAGAATTCACCTAATCTTGGTCAAAAATCGAAGAATAGGTGTACACACCATGCTACAATTTAATTTATTAGTAGGTTTTTAATTGCTATAATAAAATAAAAAAATATAAATATTTTTTTATTTATTAAAATATATTTTATTAAAATTTCTTAGGTTATTTTTTTATCAATTTCGTATTTTAATTATAAATGTGACTAATACTAACACAGACCTTAATCCCATATTTTATGTGTGAGCAATTTCTGAATTCTAGTTAGCAAGCCTAGGTAATTTGGATAGTGTATTTGTGTCCCATAAAGGCAATATGCTTGACCCGAGGCAACCGAATCTAAACCGATGAAATGTGGCCAGTGCACACTCCTCGTCTAAGCTCTTTGAGGAAACACCGACGTTGGTTAATATTCTCCGAATATACATTTGTATTGATGGTGGCTGTATTATGTTTACCTATATGTGGAATACCTACATGTATATATTGATATCAATCAGCGAAATTTAAATACTAGGAAGAGTGAACTCTAGCTAGTATTATCCATAATAGTACACTATAGGATTATAAATACGAGTATAATAAAAGAACCGGCATTTTTTATTTAAATATTAAAATACATGCTTATACTTTCTATATTGAACATTGAATGAAGGATGAGAAATACAAATTTAGGAACTTTTAAATATTTAAATTGCTGACTACTATTGCCTTTTATTTATAGTTTCATTTGCTTAGTACTATTATTTAAAATAATTAAATATAACGTACTTGCACAGCTGTTACTAAAAATGCATTTGGAAAAATATCTCTTTTTTCATACTTTTTAACTTACTTGTTTTGAACTTACTACACTTTATGTTTCAACAGATATGTATTAAGCCTTAATCAGGCTATGGAAAAAAATGTCGAACTAAATATGTGAAAACTTAAATAAACCACGTTTTAATGCCGTAAAAAAGTAGCTTTATTAATAGTAGTTAACGCATAGGTATTAGAAAATATTATATGGAAAGATGTTCGGGGGGTAACAGTTGAAAAATTATTAAAGCTATTTAGATAGTAATGCGAAAAAAGACCATGTTTATAACGATGTAATGTTTGACTATTACCATGTATGTAATGAAATAAAATAGGTTACTTACCTTCTGTTCGTGACTATATGAACCTCATTTAGTCATAGTATGATCATTTAGATATAATATGATCACATACTGAAACGGTGTGTGTACTCCTAAAGTGAACATTCTCCTTTAAATAAACCATTTAGATACTAGTACTAGTAGACTGGCTTTCCTTTCACTATTTAAATATCTAATAACTAAACTATCTTATACCCACGTTACGCCGCCATCACCCGAGAACTCGCTGCTCCGTAGCGGCCTAGGAGTAGGCACACATCCTCTGGCGGGGGACTTAGTATTAATAAAGACACTAGAAAACCGATAGGAATACATAACACACACCCACATAACACATCATCGTGTGCACACCCATACCCGGCAAAATGGCAGGCATCGATTCCGGGTTTGCGGACTTCGCAAGGGCCTCCAACCCGGAATTGTACACGCTGTACCTGCGCCAACGCGCCTCCCGCGCGATCCCCGCGGCAATCGCGCCGTGTACCGCGCGCAACATAATACAAATATAGTGACTTGCCCTATTCTTTAAGGTGGCTGTCGCTACCAAATAGCCTAGACACGGGAGTAAAGCTGTTCTAGTGCCAATTATTATTCTGCCCTAAAATTACATCGATTTTCTGCTTTATTTAACTGTTCCAGTTCATTACCACTTACACCACAGTAACCTGAATGAGAACTGATCCGTGACTCGTCAACGTCAACGATTTGCTCAATATTTTCCCCATCATATTATGCAGCTTAGGACACGCACTTCAATCAACACCTCTGTCACTACAGTAAGCTAAATATTTTATGCCTTAGTACCTCTACAACATTGTCAAGACACAGACAGGATTGGATAACAAATACTCTACGTGATAGTTCTCTCATAGAATAATATCCTTCTTTCCTTTCCAAAGGTACTTTGATGATAGCATGCGAGATAGATCAATATAATGTACTACAGTATTGTACATCAGAAAGGTCTACAACAAAACCCCTGGTGATATATATCCATCTCTTAGGGATAACACACAATAACCATTTTTGTGGGTTATCGTAGGCTGTAGGGCTAGGCACATGTTCGTGAGATTTGTGTTTCTTATATTCAAGAGAAGGCTGTGTAATAGAAAAGATAAGGTCAGTGTGTGGAAAATTATTTCAATTAATTTAACTTTATAGTACTTTTTTCATGACTCCACTGGTACTTTTTTCTTTCTTGACTATACACTCTTTACTATCATCTGTCTCCTTACTAGGCCATCAAATACTAGGTCTGTCATGCATGCTTAATAAGTGACCTTTATTTACTTAACTTAATTGCTATTTATGCATGTCTTGAAGCATCGTACATTTGAAACTGCGATTTACATGTTTCTCATTCAACAAGTCGCTTGCTGAACTGTTAGGGTGTTTAGTTATTATTTTTTTGTAGGATACTGTTATTCTAAGATTTTTTATCTAACTATTTAATAAGTCGTAATGTAGTTGCGTTTGTAACTCACAAATGAGCCTCGGTTATTACTTGTTTACCTTATTAAATTGTATAGATAATATGTAAGGTTCTATGAAAATGACAGGCCTTATTCCAAAAAAATTATAAGTTCGGGATTGGATTGATACCTCTATGTGGGTCAATTTTATGCAACCACAACTTTTTCGTAAAATCAGTAATTTTTGCAAACGCAAACAAGCTTTTATCCTAGAAAACTAATTTTAACAAGAGACTTAGAGTCCAATCAAGTTCTAGGTCAATAAACACAGTTTTAATTTTTATAAGGCTTAAATAAACATAGAGGGAATATGAATGATACCAATAATTTTAAACATTGACCACACGCATAAAGATACTGAATTACACAGGCAAGCGTAAAATAAATTTGTTTTTAGGCAAATTTTTTTTAAAAGTATTTAGCGAATTGGTTAGCTTATCGATGTCAAGTCAATTTATTACTGTGTCAGCAAATAATGTATGATATAGGGACTAAGGATCAGATACTTATAAAAGATTTAGTACGCAAGATTTTCTATGTGTATAGATGCACTAATATAAATGTAGAGCAGTGCCACCTACACTGCTCCACATTTAGTGAGAAAGTAATACTTTTAGAAATCTTAGATTTCCTAAACATTTTCCTTTATATATCTTTACTATAATTGTATGTATTAACGGTGAACAAAAAAAAATGACGACCACCATCTCGTGTCAAATTTTGTAAAAATAAAGGCATAAACATACGTAAGGAGTATCGTATATTAAACACGAGCTTTTTGTTATAATACCATTTTTTTATATTTCTTTGTTATAATCGAGTATTTAGTTTGTAGCACAAGGTAACCACTAATCTTGCCAATCAAATATATTTTTGCTACGCTTAAGAATTGTACATGTTATTGTGATGTGTTTTATGATACACGTATAATAATAATCTAATTATTTCAAATTAACAATATTATTGCGCTAATAATATTATTCCTACAAGGATAACTTTTTCTGTAGACGAATACATTCTTGTGGTTGTAATCTATAAGCCTACACATTATATCAAAACGTGACAGGCCTAAAGCTTCCGACCAAAATAACAAACGACGCTGTGTAATTTTAGGACGTGTCATATATTTTTAAGAGAAAAAAATATGAGTTTCGTTTATATATTAAGAAATAAACCATGCTATCACGTCCGTGGTAAATATTGTTTTATAAGCTAAGAAGACGTTGAATCATCTTTTCTTAAATATAAATCTTTATGCCGGATGAACTCCTTAACTACAAAATCAAATTGAATTAAAATCTTTGCTCTCTGTATGTAGTTTGGTACAACTTGAGAGATAGAACAGTTTATATCTCAATTTATAGTCGCAATATATTTTTGATTGCACATGATTTGTTTATTATATGACGAATATTCATAATTCTGTAAGTAAATAATCTGTGAGTGCCCTAGGATTATAACAGATGGCGGTATATGTCTTCGATACAACTAATATAATAAACTCACGGCAATTAGATTAATAGGTTACCATGTACTAAGACGAAGTCAGGATGGGCGGCTAGTATAATAGTAGTAGTAATAGTAAAAGTATACTCTCTATTTTACACCAGTTAAACTAAAAATTATCACAAAATTGAATATTAATGGTTGCAGGTTCCTTTCTGGTGGCCCGTAATGAACCCGCATTAAATTCAGTTTTAAAACCCGTCTGGTGCCGGAAGACTAGTTTTAATATCGTAGGTTCATCAATGTTATCAGTATTATTAGTGTAATATAATCTAGAACTTCATATTTTTTAAACATTATAGTTTTTTTTGACGATTTGAAAGTGCTAGCAAGTGGCTAACTTTAATCAAGAATATTTTGTATTTGAGAAATCTTGCGTCTCCACTATATTCTTTAATGCTGTTGGGTATTGACAGAGTGCCTACAATCATGCCGACTTTAACTAGTAGATGGATGACAGGTATATAACCGGCGTAAGATATATAACCGGCGCGAGGCTACGATCTGCCACGTGACAAAAATCCCTTTGGGAGAGCCTTATGGACAAGAATGTACATCCCATAGCTTATAAAATGTTATTATGTAGATGTATTATTTAACATTCCCGAGTTTTAAAAAAATTATATATAGGTACAAAATAAAAAGGATATTCGACAAACATAGCACATTCGGGTACACTAAATGAGCCAAAACGCGGTTAAATGAATTGTGAAAACTATCTAGCGTAACAATGCACGTTAACGAAAAGTATTCGGAGGAAAAAGTAGGATTGAAATTAAGTTAATAGTCAGCAGCAGCCGGCGGAAGCAGAAACCGCAGCAGTGTAAGGGGGGGCCACGAAATATGTGACCTGCGCCTGGACATACAGAGTCATATAGATTTATTCTTTACTAGTAACCCTTTGCTTCCCCCCAGGTGTGACTCCCATGCGATGACTTAAAACGAAGTTTTAGCTATGATCTACATATATGTTGAACTGACGGCCCGATGGCGCAGATGGTAGTGACTCTATCTTGTGCGACAAAGGTGGTGGGTTGCTCCCCACATAGAACAATTATTATTTATATGATAAATATCTGTTTATTTAAAATATATATGTTACTATACCGCAGAAAAAGGTTAATACATAATAATCAATTTGATCATAAACCAGGATAAAATAAAGATAAAAATCCACTTTCTGTAACTCTTCAACTTTTGTTAACCTCTACACACTACACGGGCTCTAGTTAAACGTAGAGTCTGATATTTTTTTATTGTATTTAGTCAGGGTGTCTCTAGATGTCTCCTTCGGGCACGCTATCACGAACATTAAATACAGATAATAATCATAACTCTCCGTTCATCATCATCATCACGCGTCACATTGCAGTCCCAGACGCGCCGTAACTAGGCCTAGGCTAGTTTGAATGACGTCCGCTTGAGTCCTTATGATGACACCCTTAAGTTGAATAATCGTACGCTTTACGCAATCATCGTAATAAATACATAGCAACATAGACTAGCTAATAATAAACTTTTTTGATTGTTATGAAACGTCCTTAATTTTAATGGATACTGCTGACAGGCCTAACAATCCAGGACATAGGACACATATTTAGACATAGAACACGCCAAGAAAAGGTTTTTTTTCTCATAACTGCCACGCTAGGCAAGCGTGTTGGCAAACGCGGAGCATAGCTTTGCAAATAGGACGCTACAAAAAGTCTCCGCCCTGTGAATTTCAGCTAGCTATCGGCTCCGGTACCTCAGTCGCCCTTTAAGACACTTGGTGCAGGGAGGCACCATTCTATTCTACCGGTCTACGGCAAATTCACAAACATGACAATTGCAATAAGTTCATGGAATCCATGGGAACATAGACGAGTTAAATTATTATAGCACCAGTGTCTAAAAATAAGTTCTGAAATAGAACACTCAAGTCGAAACAAAAAGCATTTGTATCAAATATGATCTAATCAGCCGTTTACGTGGCCCTACCGTAAGAATTAAATGTAGCGTCGGTCGGATCCGGGATCGCTGAGTTAGTGCCGTCCGCGGCCGGAAACAGGTGCCGCCGCCGCTCTTACATCTCACTCATTTTATATAAGCCCCACCTACCCGGCCTGCCTAATCTATGCATGAAAAATGTAACCCACTACTTTTGTGAGCTTTGTTACGACTTTTGTAGCACGTGTGCGTTTGGTAATACTGCAATATTGTTATATTTCTTTTTTGTTTTAAAATTATTATATTATACACTAGCTGTGCCCACGACTTTGTCCGCGTGCAATAGTTTCTTTGGGCACTATACCTTTTTACTTTAACTAAAGTGTATATAACACTTTGAATGTTATATTTATTTATATATACAAATCAATAGCCTTTATAATAAGTTATAAGCTCTTAGCTCTAACAATAGCGATACTTTTTACTAAAAAGACTTGATTTTATTCCTAATATCACTCACTGAATGTTGGCTTACAAGTGACGAAACACTTCCTATACTAAAAAATTATTCCACACTTGCTACAAAAAATCTATATTACCAAAATGATGGTGTTGTTGTTTTCCTTAACAATAAACTAGATACACATACATACGAACCAGATATATCAGATGCCAATTGTTTAGTTACTATTTTGAATAACACTGTTGCTATTATATCTATCTATAGATCACCATCTCACACACACATAGAACCTTTCTTAAATACTTTAGAGTCACTTCTGCATACGCTAAATAGATATTCCAATATAATCTTAGTTGGAGATATAAACATTAACATTAACCCTAATTCTGTTAATAAACAAGCATTAGAATATCTGAACCTATTAGCAATATTCGGTCTTACTCCCACACATCACTTGCCAACGCGTATTGATAGTTGCTTGGACCACACAATAGTTAAAACATCCCACCCCTTTAACTCATATGTGATACAAAGTAGTATCACGGATCATTACCCAGTTTTACTTGCCATAAATAAGAAACCTAAACAAATAAATCAACCCATTACAGTCCCAAACATCAATTACAGCCAAATAACATGTGATCTAAAGGAAGTAAATTTGTCATCAATCTTCGAAACGAATGATCCTGAACAGGCTATCAAGAATTTAATCACTATAATAAGTAATATTATAGTACAAAATACAGAATATAAAACTTATTCTAAACGCAAAACTCCATGAAAACCATAGATAACAAATGGTTTGTTAAGATGTATAAAACACAAAGATAAACTGCATTCAAAATTAAATAAATCACCAAACAATGAAATTCTTAAAATATCTTACAATAGATACCGAAATTATCTTACTAAAATCATAAAAAAAGTTAAAATTAGTTATGAAAAAGAACAACTTGAATTGGCTAGCTCTACTAGTGTCAAAAAAACTTGGGAAGTCACTAATAAAATAACACGTTACAAAACAGCAGAACATAGTTACTCTGACCTCTTGAAACTTAATAATGAAATCTGTGGATGACATATACAAGTACTTCTGTGAAGTAGGAAAGACACTGGCAGATAAAATAAAAGAACAATTACGTTTACAAAATACTACTCCCTTTATAAAATCTAAAACCGAAAGTTCTGTTGTATTACTGAACACTGATTGCAAGGAGGTTGAAATAATTATAAACAGTCTCAAATCTAATTGTGCTCCTGGTTGGGATAACATTTCTAACAAAATAATAAAAGATAACGCATTGATATTGGTCCCACTGATTATGCATGTAACCAATATATGTTTTGTATCCTCTACTATACCAACAGCACTTAAACTTTCAAGGATTTCACCAATACACAAAACCGATCAATATCTCTATTAAACTCTTTATCAAAAACTATAGAAAAACTGATTAATAAAAGTTTTTAATATCTTGAGGACAAAAATCTTCTCTCACCAAATCAGTTTGGTTTTCGGGGAGGAAAATCGACTAGTGATGCGGTATCGGGGCTCACTAATTTCTTGGTCAGTGAACTGAATTATGGATAAAAATGTGTTGGAATATTCCTTGACCTTGCAAAAGCTCTCGATACCATATCCATTCCTCTTCTACTTCGAAGACTTGAGTCTGTTGGTGTAAGAGGGGAATAACTCAATCTTTTAAAAGTTATCTGAGCTATGACAACAAACAGTTAAAATAAGTAGCTTTATTAGTGAATCCTGTGAATTAAAATATGGAGTACCTCAAGGGAGTGTATTGGGACCTACGTTATTTATCATCTACATTAACGACATAATTCATACTATCCTAAAAAATGGTAGAATAATTGCATTTGCCGATAATACTGCTCTAGTGTTTAATGGTAATGACTGGGAAGATGTCACTGCAAATGCCCAAATTGGCTTTACTGACATACAACAAAAATTGAATAAAAGCCTACTAACTTTAGATACAGATAAAATAAAAATTTTAACTTTTTCGATTACTATAAAAAACTCAACCACCTACAAATTGTTTACATCTCTTCGCCCACTGGATAAATAGTAAATTTTAAAAAAGTATATGTGTTTGTCCAAAATTAGAATATCTTGGCATAACATTAGATTCTTTATTAACTTTTAAAAAAATTAAAAATATTACACGTAACTCTATGTCAGTCTCTCTTGTCGTACTGTATTACTATTTGGGGGGGTGCTACTAAAACGAAAATATTACCGCTACAAAGGGCACAAAGATCTATGTCCAAAGTTATGTACATTTTACCCTTTAAATACCCTACCTCAAAACACTATATCCATAGCAAAGTTTAAACAGTGAGACAATTGTACTACCAACAACTTATTCTCAAACAGCATAAACTATGTAAACCTGAAAATAAACTAACTCATAGTAGACGAAGGTATGTAGTTTTCCAAAATAAACATCAGCCATGCCGTACGCGGTTCGCACAGCAATTTCTAAATTTTACAGGACCATTTATTTATAATAAAATTAACCATGAAATAGATATTCATGACATGAATAAATACACTTGCAAAACAACAGTAAGGGAATGGTTTTTGACATTGGACTACAACAAGACAGAGGAATTGCTAACAATATTATGCTAGACTATATTTATTGTTACTATTATTGTTTGTGTATACTGTATATACTAGCTTAGCTTCATATTCTGTGTATTTATGTAATGTGTGCGTAAATAATGAGTTGTATTAACAAACCTTGCATTATGTTAGACCATATACACACACATTCACACCTACATGCACACTACAGAGCATAGATGCCTATAAGAACAGGCTAGACCTAGTTTAGGTACTTAAGTATCAAATTGTATTTTAGTTTAAGTTTCCTTTTTGTTGTTGAATAAAGTTATTATTATTATTACTTCTATACATTTTTTATCCTCCCATTCGATCCTCTTATATCGAATGTAAAAGTAGCCTATGTCCTTTCTAAGGTTTTAGACTATCTGTGTACCAAATTTCATTTAAATCAGTTTAGTAGTTTAGGCGTGATTGCGTAACGGAAAAGCAGATAGAGGTACTTTCGGATTTATAATATTAGTAAGGATACAGCAAACACTGTTCAGTGTGTACATTATTTTAAAAAACGTGTCAGATGGGCGTAAACAATATTCTTATACTTAAAATAACATTTAAATAATATAATGGTAGGGACACTATCTTACAATCCAATTCTTTAATAATAATAATACAATAATCTAGGTTGGAGCGTATACGTAAATGACCTTCAGTAAATATTTCTTGGATATTCTGAGTATTAGGTATAATATATGTCTAATCGACACACTTTCGATAGTAACGATGTTGCAGGATGGTTATACTGCCATCTGACGATTCCAGTGCTACAGTTGCCTTAAACGACACCTGACATGGAGGGGGGTACTATTCTATTCTGCAGGTATCCTACGGCTAATATACCCTAAGTTAAAAATTTATAAGTGATTATCAAATTTCAGGCAACAAAAGAAATCATAAAAGATCAGCCTTTATGAAATTTCTTCCCAAATATATTTGTATTATTTCAGGATATTCTCCGAGAAATTTATAGTAAATTGGAAGAATACAAAAGGTGTTTGATATAAAACTATCCAGGGTTGATCCTTTAGATATTGCGCGATAGGATTAGAGGAACAACCCCTTAATCCTATGTGAAATAGAGCCCATTGCAACCTCAGAATCACATTCTTGTTAAAACAAGCATGGATCTGAATAAAAATATCACAAGTTTACCTCTGCTATATCCAGAGGCACATAGCTTAATGCGGCAAACCACTTTATTGAGCGTTATAGTAATAAAATGTTACCTATCGAAATATTTTATAAATTTTCAAGAAATTCCATCGTCATTAAAGTGACATAAGCATTTGACTAGTACTACAGTAGACGCTGTAGACTTGTACCCCAGTTCACCTTTACCCCTATATGCAACGTCCTGTGCAGATTTTAGATCAGCCTAAATATTCTGTATGAGGCGTTTAATTTTTACGAAAGAAAATTCTTGACTTTAGACTGAGGCCTTATTTAAATAGGTAAACCAATATTTATGTTACTCGTTCTAACTTAAACTCTATGTATTTATTATAGCTGTTGTTAAAACATTAAAATGGAAGCAACATATTACTGAAATTAACTCGCACCTGCATTGCTTACGTTACAGCGAATTTAAATGAATGGTACTTGTGTTCCAGAGGCGAAGCGGAAAATCATTCAAGTTTGCAAGTCACACTGACGACCGGGGAAAATATGTGGCTCTTGACGTGAGACCATTGTTCTCCCGAACACCTGACTCACGAGGCGTCGAAACCTCTCAAGGTCTTTCAAAATTTCTTTGTGTAATTCACCTTAGCCGTTTCATGAATAGCATTTAACCATGAACATTGTGTTTATAGTTTATAGGTAACTACAAAATATTTACTTTATTGCGTCTTATTCATATTTTCGAAAATAAACCTTATAACCTTTATCTACCGTCAAACAGTTGTGTTAGCAGTACTGTGTTCCGGTTTGAAGCGTGGAAGAGACAGTGAAATGTCTGGGTAATGTGATGTAATATCTTCACGTCACAAAGTTGGCAACGCGACCAAAGATGTGGACCATCCTGTTTTTGTTGTTGTGTAAACTCTTCAAAAAAAATTAATTGGATTTATGCACTATGTGCTAAAAATAGATTATCTACAATAAGACCAAAACTCACGTCGGTAATGATGTCTTTGTACAATTTCGCCATACAGACAAGAATATCTTTATGTGGCCAGGATTCAGTCTGTCGTAATCAGCGAACCCATTATGTTGCAGCTGAGCCATTTACTGGGCAGGTATTCCAAATTGTTCCTCAGTGTTTTCCTCGGAATATTGTTACTCTCAATTAGTTTTAGTTCCATATATCAATGAAATATTAAAAAGAATATTATTAGTTATCTTTACTTTTTGTCATCTTTTTTATATTTTACCCTTTAAAAATAGTTATGTTTGAGTAATACTTAAGCATTAAGCTGCCACTAACATCGTCAAAAGAATGTGAGATCAATATACCTGAATATAACTTCGTTAAAGTTCTTACGTGTTAATATACTCGTATTTTGCACGTGTACTGTAAACATTTAGATCCTATTGTATTTTATTACGAGCGTAGGCATTATTGAGGATTAGATAAAGTTCGTATTTTTGTATATAACAGATTAAAGGCAACTATATGTACTACTTTATATATAATGCATATACACTTTAAGGCTTTAGAGCATAAATTTTGATTTTACAGTAGTTCATTTATTGAGATTTCGGGCTATCTTGAAATTAGAAGGCCTAACATCAACATTAAATGTTATTATGGGTGGAACAAATATTGATAGAAACATTCTAAACCCAAATTGACGCGTAAATTCCAATCCGAAGTAGTACAAGAATTAGTCATAATGTAAGTCAATTAATTAATATTTTAGGACAGTAAAATGTCCAATGATTCGAATATTTTTATTTAACGTTTTCTCCTTTAATAGTTAATGTATTAAAACTACTTTGTAACGGCTTTAAAACGTGATTAATGCATCTTTTTTATTTTTTAATCGAAGTGTCGGTAACTTTGCCACAACTATTTTGAAGATTGTCAATTTTATTTTTAATACTTTTCGTTCCTCAATATAGTTTATATCTTTTCATAGTTGCCACAATGTATCGACCACAAGTGTCCACTTAGTGCAAGTTGCAGACTGTTTGAATTGCCAAGTTTACTTACTCGTCAAACATTAAGAACTTCCAGCAAAGAGAGGTTCGCGTAAAAGGCCCCACGGAAACGAGGTCATGTTCATGTAACCTGCCTTTTGTCTTATATTTAAATTTTGGCAGGTTCGCCTTTAGAATAAAATGCAGTTTGTATACAATCTGCTGCTCGCACAAAATGAAATCTTGTATACCTTTTGTAAAAGTAAAAAACTAACGTGTTTGTTGTAGATGTTTGCATGTACAACAAACACGTTTACTTTAAACTGATTGACAAACAGCAACGTTCCAACTGAGAATAGAATTAAATAAAAAGAACAATAGTTCGGCATTCTATTCTATGAATGTATGTAGCAAACGTAGACTTATTTGAAATTTAATTAAGTAAACCAATATTTCAAGTCATTCTTCCGTTCTCTAGTTTTAATATCGCGCTAGACGTTGGTTTTTCTTTATCCTATTTGGCTGCTTACCTCGCCGCTATATGATGCAGTGCGGATGGCGCATTTGCATAAAAGCGTCCATTATCCAGCTCCAACCAAATAAAAAATCGATAAGAGCCGAGCACACGCGTGGAGATAAAACTAGGTATGTTTGTTGGTAAATATTCAAAGCGCTCGCCGATTGAATCGGTGCACGAGCTGTTCATTACAAAATGACCAGCGGATGGGTCGTTTTTCAAACTATACTGTAATTCGAGTTGATATCCTTTTAGTGTAATTAACTGTTGGGGATGTTTGATCTACTAGATTTTAACTAGATTTTGTTGATAATAGATAGATATAAATAAACAAATAGATTAAAATATATATAAAAAATTTCACTTACTAAAAATGGAACATAAATCAATGAAAATTGAGAACCATATCCATTAGAGATAGGGAATTATGAATAAAACTGATGTTCACGCAGATAAATACACGTTTTTTATTATGATAATGGAGAATTTTTTTGTAATTTCATATGCGTTTATATATTTTTAAAGAATATCTGTAGTTAAATGCATAGTAATAATATAAATACATTCTTTACATCCATAACTAAACTAACAACTATGAAATGGCACCTATGCGTTAGTTACTAAACGATTAGTTTGTTATGTTATAATTTTAATTCGAATAAAGTACTTTGGCATATTTCATTCATGTTTATCATTGTCTTGTAAGATTAGAACAGGTAAGATACAATAAGATTGCTAAAGTAAGATTTTGAATATCAAGTTTTGCGTTTGGTTTGTGATGCCAACATAAAAATGCCTCAGAACCATTATGCTTAAGCAATAGATATTATGTCTGATTCGTTATTCCTTACTTTATAAGTTCTAAATGGAATAAATCCTCCTCTAGGTGAGATGAGGAACATGTGTCTACATCAGTATCATTGTAGATACTGGCAATAAAAAAAAGTTTTATTTTGTTAGATTTTTAGTTTGTGATATAACAATGTGTATTACATGCAAGCAGTAGGAGGTAAAATTAATAGTTTTTATTTTGAAACTTATTTTATTTATATAGATATTTTTTTCTTACTTTATTTTTACATGTCTATTAGTAAGAGTTTTTAATCTGTAAATAGCAAACATGACAGTTTTATCAGTGTTCCTTCTCTTTCAGAAACTTGTCTTCATATTTCTCTGGCGTTCCTCGAAATTTTAATGTACTCCATATAAATGCCCAGAAGCGTTTCTGCTCATATCCCTGAAATACTAGCTTCATTCGACTGTAAGTACATACATACTATCCTTATATCTGAATCTTGGCTAAAGCCGTCGCCATTCGTCCCTCTACACTCTTCCTGGTTTTCAACTTTTAAGAAACGATCGCACTAGCTGCGGTGGTGGTGGGGTTAGCCATTTACTTACGTGCACATATACCGTTTTTAATTGTGAATGTGTCGGTTCAACTAACCCAGTCTAAGAGTGGTAAGTATCTTTTTATGGAAGTTGAACTCAAACGCATTAAAATCTTACTCGGTATATTACTATCCCTCTCTTCATATTAACTTTTTCTCGAGCTTTGACTCAATTTTAGAAAAGCTTGTTAGCTCTTATAATTATACAATACGAATTGGTGATGATATAATACTTGTCTTCCCAAAAATAATTTTCGTTCTTCTGCCCTATTATCTGTCATTGAAGCAAATAAATGATAAGTTATAGGGAGATCAGCTCCCTATAACTTAACATTTTCCTATCTCTCGTCCCTCCCTATAAGACCTTATATTTGTTTCCTCTCTAAACCGTGTTGCCAAACATGGACAGTGCTCAGCATATGCCTTCTCTTACCATGATTTAATATATCGTTGATATAAAATTTTGACCCCTAAGGAGAGAGAAAAAATTCTTCAGCAGCGTAATTTTGGTGGTATGGAACTAGACAACCTGCGTAAAGATGCGTCACTCATAGACTGGACTTCCCTCTTGAAAACTTGAGTCTATTGACAAGAAGGTAGATTTATTTAATACAAACATCATGCAGTTGTGTGACAATCACGTTCCTATTCGCTCAGTCAGAGTAAAGCTTTTACCTGCACCTTGACTTAATGAGAGTATTAAAGCAATGAAGAGAAAGGTTACTGCCAAAACTAAATTTAAATCTAACCTACAGATGCAAATAGATATAAATATATAGCAGCTAGAAATCTCTGTAACAAGATGTGTAGAAATGTTCAACGCCACTACATTCACAGTTTAGTACTAAATGGAGAACCAGCTAAGTTCTGGAATTTTTTTAGATCCTTTGAATTTGGAAAAACTGAAAAATAGTAATGTTCCCAATACCTTTGATATTAATGCATTTAACCGCCATTGCACTGCCTTAACCAACTTTAATAGAACAACGAAAATAAACACATAATCACATCTTTCCTCTCTTTTGACTCCCGATTTTTCAGCGTTCATATTTACTCAGTTTACCGAGTGGTGTTAAGAGGAGCTTAGTGTCAATAGCTTCCAACGCAGTTGGAAGTGACTGTACCAGCTGTAAGATGAGTCTTTTTATCCTTGATAAAATATCTACCAACTATCTGTCACATCTTTAATTTTTCCATTTCCTGGGGTATTTTTCCATTAGCATGGAAAGAGGCGCAAATAGTTCCCCTACCTAAAAAACCCAATCCCACTTCATTCTCTGATAATCGTCCTATATTCTACCTTTCCTCTTCAAGGTTCTTGAGTGACTGGTTCACGACCAGCTCAATCTTTTTCTTTATTCCATTCCGGTTTTCACCCTGGTCATTGTATTATAACTGCCCTTATCAGTATTACGGACGATATAAGGTCGGGCTCCATAATCGGAAAAGTCACGGTTTTAGCACTACTTGATTTTAGTTATGCTGGGCCTTCTACGCTCTCTTAACATATCTCCATCAGCTGCTGATTGGTTTCATAGTTACCTGTCTGAGCGCCGTCAATTTCATCAAAAATCAATTTTCATCCAGGACACTTTTTTATCTTGGAACTGTACGTCAGTTTTTGTACCGCAGGGTGGCGTTTTGTCTCCGTTACTCTTTAGTATATTTATTAATACTATCTCCAACAACGTTATTTCTTCCTAGCATCTTAGGAGATAAGGTGGGTAGCTCTAGGTTGAGTTCAAAAATAATTAGCCGACTCTACCGCAGATTAATTTCAATGGTATTTCTATTCCATACAGTAGAACAGGAAACAGGAATACTTATGGACAGTAACTTGTCCTGGACTGCACAGTTAAAAGATGTTAGTCGAAGACTATATACCTCAGCGGCTTCTTTGAAGCGTTTACGAAACTTCCCTCCTTTTGCCACCAAAATAGCTCTTGCTCAATTCCTACTTCTACCAGTCCTTCATTATGCCGATGCCTTACAGAGGATAAACTTGAAAATCTTGAGCGTCTTCAAAACTTCTGTATAAGATTTATTTTCGGTTTACGTAAGTTTGATCAAGTGTCCAACTTTCGTACTAAGCTCAAATGGCTTCCTATTCTATTTCGCAGGAATGCTCATGTCCTCTCTTTGCTATACAAGTTGTTGTACTTCTACTACTACTATACAAATAATTGTACTAGTCTTTTTCCTCCTACTTATAAATCGCTTCGTGTTCCTTGGAAACAGCCGTAAGGTCGTGAGGAACCGGCAGAGTAGAAAAGTACCTTCCCCTATAACAGGTGTCGTTAGAGGCGACTAAGATACCAGAACATACAGATAGCGGTATATCCATAGAAAAAAGTCAGCCTGAATTTACAGAGCGGAGATGGGCAGCAGCTTCCCCTTTGCGAAAGCTGCGCTTTGCGATTGCCCAGCGCGGCAATTATGGGCAACATACCCCCTTTCTTGGGGAGAACTATGTCCAACAGTGGTCTTTTAATGGCTGGTATGATGATATGATGATAAGGCCGCCTCTTGTACCTACTATTCCATGTTTTCGTGATGCACTTGTGTTGTTTTTATTTATGTACAGTAAAGAGTATATTATTTTTATTATGTTACTCGTATTATACTTAAACAGAAGCATAGACTTAAATAGACAATAACGCAAAGATAGTCCGTCTATTTAGGATAGTTGTAAAAACGAGATAACAATCTCAAAAAACGCGATTGTGTTATAAAAAAAATTCATCCGAATGCAAATCCAAAGAGATTTTGTAAAATTAATTTTCTTTCCTCCGCTTACTTTTTCAACATAGTGTACACAAACACCTTTGTCAGGATTACTATTAAATAGAAGATGGCAGCGTATCAAATATTGAACTTTAGTACCTTTAGTATAAGAGTGAAGGTCGGCGGAAGTACTTGGTATACCAAACCCAGTTAAGGACGCAATAGCTCTACGCAACGCGTCATAGCACGAAATCATCTCTCTTATCGGTCAATCAGGTGATTTACCCAGCTTGCTAACTATACTGCAACTAGGTCAGTTACATAGTGGCTTTAACCTAACGTGAATGAACATTTTGGCAAGAAGGTATGTAGATAGCAGCCAAAGGAGCAATGAAAGCTAAAACTCCCTCGCGACTCCCTCGGGCGAAAAAAACAGGTGGTTCACAAATAATTTTACAGAGTTTTATACCATACTTATATTAAACCCTTTAGAATCGTTAGTAATACTTATAATAGAGGTGTTAGCAAAGAAGCATTTGGCGTGAGGTACCGGCAAAGTTGAATAGTACCTCCCCTTGTAACAGGTGTAGTAAGAAGTGACTCGGGTACCAGAACCGACAGATGGCGGTATATCCATCCTAAACAGGGTAGCTCAAATGCACAGGGCACAACATTCCCTCTTTCTAGTGTCCTCCATCTTTTTTTCTTTCTAATGTCCAGCACCGGTTCCAACAGCTGATATGATGATAATAAAAGTAGTGTATTACCGCTCTCTGTATAAAGTGTCATAAGAAACAACATATCGTCACTGATTGATGGTAAATTAATTGATAAATTGATGGTTTAATGTCCACCTGAAGCAGCGTGCTGCGCAGCTCTGCAGCGGGACAAATATAGGGAAAAATACCTTAAAGCTTATCTTCGGGATTTATGAAATAGTGTGGATTTGAATTCTCACAAAAAATAAAATAGTACTGTAGAGTGGTACACGACCGGAGCCACAGGCAACGGATAATTAACTAAAGCTACATCCTACATAACAAAGACACTCTCTTTACTTAGCATTGTACGGCCAGCGGCGTAAAACGTGCCGAGTTCAGATGGTTCAATTAACCTGACCCTAAAAACTTTAAGGGCATCTTTGACATTTAAGATAAACAGGGTTACGTTGAGAGTACTCGCTACTCCTCACTCACGCACTCTCACCTCCTCACTGTACATTTGTTCGTATATGATACTATTCATAGTTACTCATAACCAAGTTTTAGCAAATTAAGTTACCAGCTTAAAAAGAAGTTGATTTAAAAAGTAAAATATCACATATGTTTTTTTTTAATAAACACCTAAAATCATTCTGCTGTGTGGAATGCACTTACCCTAACGATTTCGAAGCATATTAGAAAGTTTTTCGTTTATGTACAGGAAACAGCGAAGGGAGAAATACCTGGGACCTATACCTAGATGATAAATTTACATGGACGCCGCACATTAACCATGTGAGGGGAAAATTAACATCTTTGGTAGGAGCTTTTGTGTAAAATAGCACACAGTATACCCCGAAAATTTAAATAATTTAGTATAATGCCTTGGTGATATCACACTTAAACTATCTTATCGATATTTGGGGCTCAGCTGCACCCACATACCTTAATCCATTGCAGAGATTTCAAAACAAAGTCATTCAAGCCTTATTTTAATAGCCCTACTATAAATTTTTTTTACAAATTCTGCCAAAAGTAATATCCGAACTAATAATAAAGTGCAACTATCAGCACCTAGAACTCACTATGGAAAGAAGACTGTACTGTTTGGAGGAGCTCAGCTATTCAATAAGCTACCTAACACCATAAAAGAGTGTGAAAATATAAATATATTTTAAAGTAAGTTAAAATTGTATTTAGAGTCGAGTCGACCGGCTAATTGTATATTTTTATTAGAACTAAGATAACATCTCATTGTAAATTAAATGTAATTTCGTATGAGAATAACGATGTTTAAACACATCACAACAGCAGTAGCAAACTTCTTACAGTAATTTGTTTGATTACTGTACAGATAAAAATACATAAGAAAAGTTGAAGCAAACATTTTTAAATATTTAAGTAAATGTAGTATCCCTCGTACAACACTTGCAATAAACATTAAAATAGACTCATATAATACATTCACATAGTATTGCATAGTAAATTCTAAATTGAGACAGGCCTATAAAACGAGCAGTCCAACAAAATGTTAAATCTAAATTAGAATTGGAAAGTTAATGAACTTTTTATGTGCCTGCGTTAAATTCTGCTTCAGTAGCAAGCGAATGTTGCTTTTTTGTAATGTTTTAGCGTTATTCAATGTTAATAGGCTCTTTTAGTGCTTAGAGCACACTCTCATTACGATTCACACACACTCAATTTACGACCATTATATTTGCAAGGTGACATTAGAATTTCGTTCAGCAAAAGCTATTTATTTTCATATGTAGAAGATTAAGCAAATGCATAATAATTTATTATAACTGTGAAACAGTATATTTCATTAATATTATAAAAATACGTAAACAGTGAAATATAGAACAGCATTTATTTTGCGACAAGAATAATCATCATACCAGTCATTGGAAGTCCACTCCTGGAAATAGACCTCCCCAAGAAAGGGAGAATTTTGACCATAATAGCCGCCCTGTTCATTTGAGCGGCACTGTTCTGGATGGACATACCGCCATCTGTCGGTTTCGGTACCTTAGTCGCCTCTTACGACATCTGGTTTAGAGCGAGGTACTATTCTACTCTGCCGGTACATCACTGCTATTCGACAAATGACAACGACATTAATAACATATGTTTTAAACAATACCATTCTTGACATTAAGACTTTTGGTATCGCTAGCCCAGCAAATACTTCAAATCGAACTTAGCATTAAGACCTACATTAAAAGTATACAAGATGTATGTTTTACATAACAGGCTGCCTTTTACGGAACAAAGAAATTAATTCGACATAAATACGAGAATATAAGTATACTATTTGTATAGTATCATGGTGATGATAATGATGGAGTACGAGTATATAAGTATATAGCTTAGCAAACTTTATTCCGGTTCTTATTTCAAATTTTCCCCTTATGTCACAGAAGATTAAAATCATGAAAATATCGCAAACATCCAGACTGAACAAAAATATTTTCTATGTTAATACATAAATAGAACTCTGCAATAACGGTCTGGAATCGTATATTAAGTAGTTACAGATACCCAAACACGGACCGTCTTATCGAAAATTCGCTTAATCACTCTTTTAAGTCTTTTAAGTAACTCCAACTCACAATCACCATTTCCAGTACATGAGTGCGGAGTAGCATTTAGTTAGCTGAAACATCAAAGTGAAAGGCAAATTAAATCATCGGACCTCACGTAATTAAATAAGTCTCATTTTAAGAGGAATTTACGACTACGGCAACAATAAACAACGCCGCCGCTCGGAATGACAAGCTACCTTTTTTCTTTTATTTTAGATTAAATTTTCAGGGACTCCAAACTAATGAAGGAGGCATTTTACTCTTATAAATGCAATACTAATGAATGTTGCAAGATTTTTTTTAGTCTTCTAAATTTATAAAAATGAGTCCCTATTTTTCTTAGTCACGACATCACGCGTGTACAGAATGTCCGACTTCGCTTATTCTTATTTTGTTGTAATTGTTATTTTCAAGAGACGATTCTCGTAAGAGGCAGAAATAGTTGCGTATATGCACAACAGTTTCTGTTCTATATACACCAAAAAATCTAGAAAATTTAACGGCTTTATAAACCTTTCGAATGTAGCATTATAGCGTTTGACAGTTGGCGCATCTTTCTGGTCAGATTGTATAGAATTATAATCAAAAATGACAAAATTAATAGAACAACTCGAATTCCAGTAACATCTACCATGATCCCAAAACTTAACACTAGGGTGTCGCGTTAAAACTTTAAAATATAAGCAATACTAGGTTTCTATCGATACCTTTCATGTAGACTCCATGCATGGATTCTCTCCCAAATCAAAAGAAAGTTTTATCTCATTCTCGCCCTTAAGTTGTACATATTCACGCCATGAAAGCGTATCAAACATAAAAATAGAAAGGCAACTATATTTTCATATTCCTAATATTGGTATAGATTCAAATTTTGGGCAGTCTATTTCTATATAACTGTTATTACCAGTCCTTACTTTTAATTGTTAATTATAGGTTTACGTATATTCTAACTGTCGAGAACCGTATTTTAAAAATCTAAAAATGCTACTATATATATCTAGAATATTGCAGAGAGTATTACTACCGCCTTATAATTACTTAGCCACTTCTGAGCGGAACAGACAGTAGATGAACTGCCAAAACCAACCCGCAACCCACGGATATTACCGTGAGACATTTAATTTTCTACGTGAAAGGATAAGCCGAGCTGAATTTCCCGAGCATCCTGTGCCGGCTCAAATTGTGTTTCGGCTCAATATAAACACAATAAACAGGCTAGAAAGAGAGCCGGTACACAGTTTTTGGTACGTATTGGAAACACCAGGAATATTAGGTACTCGAATTAAAAATATGAAAATAAAAAAAAATGCTTTGGAGCCATTAAGTCATTTAATGGCTCCAAAGGGCATTTTGAATTAAAAGCTAGGCTTTTATTGAAATGCGGTTATAATAAAATAAACTTTTCCCCTTAAAACTTTTAATGTCAGCATTTAACTTTATTACACAATTTATATGATAGAAAAGTTAATCACCAGATTTCACCATGTGTTAAACAAGTAAAATAATAACCAGTATGTTTTAATTTAATTAAAAATAAATAAAACTTAGTATTTACGTTAAAAAGAATTATATCATATAAAGATTTGTGATTTTCTTTTAAAGTATTCGTTTTATTTTTATAAATTTTAAATATCCCAAGGTTAAGTAATTTACTACGATAAATTCGAGTTGTATCATTTTTTGCCAGGTTACCTGCATTCAGGACCTTAGTGTCCTTTTTGTGCTAAGAGTTCGACACCATCTGGTCATTAGTACAAGTAATTACCTATAAACACTCGAATAATAATAACAACTAACCGGTTCTGAAAAGTACCATATCAATATTTCTAATTGCTTATAAAATAATTTCCAAACACATAATCGTGAAATATATGTTAGCTTAAACCTAATTATCGCCCGTTTCGAAAGAAGTTTGACAGACATGACAACAGATACATTTAATAAATTTGTGCGGCGCCTCAAATATCTACCCGAAATTTTGTACCAGCTCTCAGGCTAGTTTCCCGCACAGACGTGACGTATTCTTGTCTACTAGATAATCCGTTCCAATCTGCGAGTATTTGAATAGTTTTTCTGTTTGAATAACAAAAGCACTTCTTATGTGCGGCGGTATGAATGTCAGGCGCCTTTTGTAGTTTCTTTTATTTATTTTTCCTTTTTTATTTAACCCTTATTCACTGTTTTGTTACCTAAATGCGCTATTCAGTCCTTCTTATTGAATATTTACATTACAATCGCTGATTTGTTTTGCATACATACAATACGCCTATATCCCATCGGGATAGGCAAAGACTATGGATCTCAACTTTCTACAATCTTGGCATACCTCTACGCTCATTTATTCTTGGTACTTCAGACCTGGGCCTTGTTTAATTTCTCTTCTACCTGGTAACTCTTAAATTATGTTTGCCTAGGTTATCTCTTTTCGCTTTATATATCTGTGCAGACATACCACTTTCATTCATCCTTTTTACATATCTAAACCATATTAACGTTCCTTTTTTAATTGTTGTCACAATGTCATCCTCTGTACCACATTGATCTCTTATCACTCTATTCTTTAATCGATCTTACAAAAGCACATCATACATACTTCGAAGTACTCTCATTTTAACAGCATTTATTCTAGTCGTGTGCTTCTTCTGCCATACCAAACGTTCAATACCATATATCAGTGTTGGAACCAACACACCTCTATGAACAGCTAGTCGTGCCATTTTTGACACTTTTTAGCTACCTATAAAAGCCTGTAACAACGTTTGACAACTTGAATAATTGCAAAAAATCACTTGATTTAATCAAAAGCTTACAAATTAACTTGAAGATTTATTAGCTATGCTCTTTGCTTTTACTCTCTGTGTCTGTTCACTTAATTCAAGAGCAGAAATTACTAACGTGGTTTCATTTATCATTTCCATAGATTAGAGTCAAGTAAAATCATAAACCGAATCAATACTTTGTTTTGTTATTTCTTATATAATAATGTAACATTATATTATTTTATCATGATGTCTTCGGGTTCTGAAAGCTGCAAACTTTAATACAGCGTTACACCAGTGCTAACTATACTCACTGTAATTTAAAGTTCAGACATTAACTTACATTAATTATTAAAAGTTAAGTTTTACCTTCTGTTTCTCGGGTGACTAAACTAAATTTCAGCTGCTACTAGAATTCACAGTCCAATTCCTTTGAGGACGAACTGTTTGAAGTACATAGAATTCACTTGCCCTGTGATTTCACATATTGTTGATCGACTAGAGGCTTAGTGACACGAATATTTAGTCCACTGTCATCTATTTCCCTACATAAGCAAACTCTAAGCATTATTGTTGTCCCGATGAGAGCTTTCGTCACGCGAATTATCGTTAGCCATACCAGTGGTAAAATAGTAATAATAAATAAAAAATACAATCCAAAGAACTATAAAACCCAGTACACCTACATTATGGTTATCATTTATGCATATATGAATACAAAGAAACATCCATTTAAACTATTTGACTTATGCAGTGATGCAGATTGAGTACGGCACAACGCATACGTTATTGCAAATAACTTTTACTAACCTGAGCTAGCTTCGACCAGTTCCCCTAATATTGCTGAAGCTAACACCGATATTGAGTGGCTTTTGGGTAGCCATTTTCTTCCAAACAGCAGGCTTGCGTGCCTCTATGTACCTTCACTTTTTTTTAATTACTCTCTAGAGGTAGGGCTGATAATGATGCCTGTTGTCAGTCTAATATTTGAAAGACTATAGATAAGTTACAATCTTTAAAGTACTAAAAATCATCGTTAATCAATACATATTACTCCACTGAGAGTTAAGAATTTAAGTTAATACAGTCACTTTGAAACAAACTAGCGACTAGACCAATGGTTAGTTAAAATAATTGTAATAAGTTCACCTATGCGCACAGGTTAAAACCTTATTAAAATGGCTATTTTAGACAAGTTGAAGGTGTGAAATAATAATTTATTCCTAGGCAAAAGGAGTTGAACCTAAATTCTTACGCTGAACCACAATATAAACGAGGTCGACACAGCCTTCCTCTAATTACACAGCAACTTTTCTTCAATAACCAAAATTTCTCTCATTTTATACGCGCGCTTGAATATCAACCTTCAAAAAGTCATAATTATTGTAGCCAGTTTGCAAGGAGGGGTATGAATTGTCCAATATTAAATTTGGAAAACGGTCGATTATCTCGTAATTAATAATTCGGTTATTTTCGCTGCTCATTTTGCGGTTTAATGAGACGCTCGTTCAACCTGTTGGGAAATATTCGTGAACTCTTTCCCTTGTCAATATTACCAATGGAAAAGCAACCTTCAACCCTTAAAATAAGATGAACATTACGCTATTACATGAAATCATAAGAATACAAATTTAGATATTTCATATGAAAGGGAGATTGCGAGAGAGTAGGACAGGTTAACCTACATTATTTACCAGTCTTGGAACTCTCATTGTCATATGTAACCATTATTTCTAGCTAAATCAATGGGAGCTCAACAATTTACAGGCACTGCTGCTCACAATATTTCTATTATTATCTATGGTTGTATTTAAAAATAATTGAAAATATCTAATAAATGTTCAATTTGAATTCTTACAATACTCATGGACTTTAATATATCTGAAATAAGCATTATTCCTATTAATATGAATAAACCCTGACACATATTATGAGTCGTTAATGTTTAGAATTAGGTTTAGCCGCCCCTTATCATGCAAAATGATAAATTTAATGAAATAGCCAGTCACAATATGAAATGTATATATCAATTCTAGCTACGAAATCGACCACTATATTTTTCTTGACTAAAGGTATAATTTTAAAATGAAGAGATGCGACTTGGTGGTTCCCAGGTGGTAGATTACAGGCGGAGAATTTGCTTTGGCAGTTCCTAAGACTACTTTGTTAATTCGCTCGTCGACCAATCGCCTAAAGTATAGATGATGGACAAAGTTATTTCGTTTCTATTACTAATCATATCAGACCAGTGATATCATATCCAACATGTTCGCTATGCTCGTCATCATTGGACCTCCTAGTATATACACTGATCTAGTGGATTAGTTCAGTCTAGAGTTCGTCGGTTATTGTTTATATTTAGTGGGCCATAAACTGTAACCCGGAGGTAAAAGGAGAAACCGGTGTCACATTTACAGGGGTTGTCGCATTTACAGGGAAAGTTGCGAGTTCTCTTAACAGCTAATGATGTTAAGAGAACTATGAAGATGTGGTCTGGACCGACTTAATCAGGGCCAAGAATAGTGAATCTCTGTAAAAAAAAAAATAGGGAAAATACCTACAATTTGTAACCGGAGTTAGTCTACACCAAAACCAGACAAGTCTGACAGCCTAAAATGTTTTATAGATGCAAATAACGTAAAGGTAGCTTATTTGACAGCTTACCAGACAGGTAGTCATCTAAACTAATGGCAAACCTTTTATGTACATCCTGCCATGTACCTATAGTTTGTAACCAAACTAGGTATCAAAATTAACCTGCACAATCAAAACAAAGTTCCAAAGCTACAATCAATTAGCCGTCCGTCCGTGATACACACATTGGATTGGCTAACGAACTTCTAACTTTTTTTGGAACCTATTGCCTAAACAATATGCAGTCAGTCTTTGCCGACAGTATAGTACAGCTATAAATGTACATTCTACATAGGTTTGTATTTTATTTGAAGAGCCCGATGGCGCTGATGGCAGTGATCCTTGTGCGCGGTTCGATTCCTGATTAATATTCCGGATAAACATTTATATAATATATATTTGTGTGAAATATGTATTCAACTTGAATTCAAATATTTGTAACGCCTCTGTTGTCTGATGTCTGAAATACAAGTGATTTAAGCGAGTAAAATATCTCTGAGTCATATTAATGCATTGATATTGTCAGACTTTATTATTTAATATCCTTCCTAAAGAATAAAGTTATCATTATACTCTGAACTCATTGCTCCTTCGCACAAAGGATGCAAATCTTAATATTAATTTAAAGCAAAGTTGCTGTCCTATCTCTCCTTTAGTTCTCTTGTATCCTTAGACTTTTGAAAACCATGAAACGGATTTTGATTTAATTTTACTACGTAGAGTATAGTACACATCTTTCTGAATAATATTGGGTATTTACATATGAAATTGGCGTTTTGTACGGGAGGACTAAAGTAAATTTTTTTTGGAAAATATATTCAACTAATGAAAACATGCACCATTGTTATTTATATACTTTTGCCATCTCATTGGTAATTCATTGATCCCTTTACAAAAAAAAACACGGGGGCGAAAATCAATAACTCTTTGAAGGCGGTGTGGACAGCCGGACGGCGGCGTGGATATACATATATATATATAATATTCTCCTTTTATAAAAAATATCAACAATAAGTCCGCGATACGAATAAATAAATTTAACTTTTTTTATAAAAAGTGAATGATTACTTTTGACTAATGAACATTGCTGTGAAATTATAGTAAATATTATTGAGGATACTTAAAATAAACCTCAAAGTTTCTCTGAAAATACAAAGAAATGTTTTGTTTATCACGCCTATTAAAATTATACAACAAATATAATTTAACTACGCTTAAAACATATTTATCTCACCTAAGGATACAAAGACGATTAAAGTTAACATATAATACCTCTTTAATAATATCTTTATTTAGAGCTTACCTTCGCGAATGCTGCTGCTCATCCCCACCTTGTTGCATTTCAGCTAAAAACTGCTTGAAATACCGCCACCTTTCGGTTTCGGTACCTTAGTCGCCTAAAAGTAGGTACTAAGTATAGAGGAAGGTACTGTGCTATATACGCCGGTACCTTACAGCTAAAAATATAAATTTTTTAATATTATTAATATATTTTGAAAGACTTTTTCTACTTACACGCACACAATAAACTAATACAAAATAAGCCATAAAGTATTTCAGTTTAGAATCTGTATTGGACTCTAATTTGTCATTTCAAAATTACCGCTCAAATAATATCCAACACTATAAAATATTATCTCACAGGCGATACCAGTGAGTAGGGACTGTAGACCAAGTGCAATAAAAACTAATGCCGTGGCTTTAACTTTTAAAACTCTGCGAAAGCTGAAAAAGCATTAAAAGGCACTCCGTTACAGTTTTTGCCTGAAACGCCTGATAATTCTATTTTGTAGCCATTCGAGAGAACTCCGGCTGGCATCATAAATTGAGGTCGTTCGTTTAGAACATGCTTACAAATGTGCTCCAACACACAAAGGTAAATGTATTGTCTGATAAAATAATAATGATGGCAAAAATGCTGATTTCGTCTCTTGGTTTAATTTATAAAGTGATATAAGAACGGAATTTTTGCCCGAATTTTATTTGATTGATAATAAATAACTGGCTTTTAATTGCCGTATAATGTTGTTTGCCAAATTTTCAGAACATTGAAATATCATTGGATACCATTATCGTAGATACGTCAGACAGATTTTTAACTTTCTGTTTTTGGCTGAAGTTTGTCAAAAACTTTTATCATGTGGCACATTAGTAGGTGACTCAAATTAATGTTGACCAATTTGTATAGACAAAACTACGCTCAACTATGTAAAAAAGAAGACAAAAAAGGGAAAAGGTAAATAAATAGTACTGTTTACTTTATCGTTTTACATTTTTTGTACTTAATAAAAAAAAATTACCTGATTTCAGATGTACGTACATAGCACGAAAATCATTGCGGCTAAGGAATTACAAATATGATACTTATATACCTTCATATATGAGAATATGCACAAACACATTTCTGGAGAAAACTAGGATTTTATTTATTTTTAATAATTTTACTACAATTATTACTAAAATTAATAAATATCTTGTTATTTTGAAAAACATAAATATTATATATGCTTTTATTAGGGACAGTAAAAAATAAACTCGCGTGACAATTTGATAATGAATGCTTGTGAAACATTTCGCACCTAGAATTTTTTAATATTTAGTAAGCTAAAACATAACAACCCAGATGAACCATTTTTTGAGAAATTACTTTGCAACTAAGCCATTATTTATCATCGCAGTGTGAGAGAAATTTTTTTTATGAGAAATATACATATTATTTTCTTATATTTACTAGTTCACTACTCATAATAAAACTTCTTTCATAATGGCTTTCAAACGGCTTTTCTTTTTGACTTTGCACAAACACCAACAAAAAATATAAAAATCTAAATAAACCGCACATTAAAGCCGTTTATAAAGCATTTCTACTAATAAATAAACACACTTATGAACTATGATCAAGTTTTTATAAGAAAAAATGCAACCATAACGGAAGGTTACCTACGTCAACTATTTAAGCAATGTACGCCGTGAAAGGTCGCGAAATAAGCGATCCCAACATAGTTCTGATATTCGTCATATCGTCATATTTTTTACTAATAAGTAGGTAATATTTCTTCCGGTTCGCCAGATATCAAATGTATCATTTAAATGACCAAAGAAAGATTCATTTCAACACTTGTAGTGTAGTAGTAGATTATTTACTTTCCTTAGAGTATAGTTAAACATAGTTTTATTGATGCTTTCTTTAGTTTTATTTAGAACTACCGACCCGCCAAGGTTTTGCGCGAGTGCAATGAGGATAAAAATGGTAATTGTTGGTTATCCCTAAGAGATAGAGATATGCTATATCGCGGATTCGCTATTATCGATATCCCATTTCTGTGGGCCTAAGGTGAACAATAATATTATATATCTCGTTGGGTATTTGAAATTAAAAACTATACATGACGAATTGAGCTGATACAAGTTAATTAATCTTCTTTGATATTAAAATGAAACTCATTTAAATATATAAACATTTATATTCTTGCTTGCTATGTACATCTTAATCCAATTTGAGAGATGTACGATGTGTCTTTGTTTTTTCCCAAACCCTACTGAACAGATATGAATAGATATTACAACTCAGAAATACGTCGATAGTAGGATTATATATGTCAAAATGTGTCTTTGTCAATAAATCTGTCTGTTAGTCTATCACGGCTTACTCAGTAAACTGGTTTTTATATAGTTTAGCACGGGCAGCTCCAAAGTCAGGAAAAGACATAGCCATTTGTAATCCCTTTAAAAATCCTACGGAACAGAATATGAATGAAGTTTTTGTTCAAGAAAGTTGGGGGTAATAGTTATAATTTAATTAGATTTATGTGCAAACTTATAAAAAATAAGGGTACGTTTTTAAAACAAAAACAGTGTGTTTCTTATAGCATACCAAATGTAAATATAACAACAATAAAAAAAATATAAAAGTAAAAAGTGATTGTTCCAAATAATCTCCAAAATAGCCGCTTAGAATCTGGCATGTCTTTATTGAAGTAAAAAGACATAACGTTGACTACTTTTATCTCCCAAAAATAATAAAAATTCTCACATGAAAGTGAAACAATAAACCGTCATTCACGCAAACTAAGTCGCGAATACCAGCTAGTATATACTAAAACCAGGTCCATTTCAAGTGAAAAAGGGTCAAAAGGCACTTGAACGGTAAGTCCTCATCGAGTGAGGAACTTATCCACATATCGATCAAATTTTCATACAACTCCTTTAGGGCCACTTACAATAAGGTTCTCACGGGTAGCGGGATGAAAAGCGGCGGCGGGTTTAAGGGCTCCCACCAAGCAATGTATGTCGACGAATGCCTGGCACCGTTATACTTGGGAACCTTTAAAAATGTGGAAAGATAAAAAGAATGTACCGTGAATTTTAACAATAACCCGACCATGGGATGGGAATTATCGATTCTCGTTTTTATTTCGTTACGAGGCGGTCGGCCCGAGCTTTGTTTCTGTGGGAATGCTATTAAATTATTCGGTTTCGGATTTCTATTCCCGGTAGGGTGTCGTGCATCAAAAATTTTCACCTATAAACAATTATATAAATTATATAAATATAGCTATAATATTTTACAACATTTAAGCGTTGGTTACACATAATAAAACTAATCTTTATACAACTTTAAAACGCAGTCTATTTAACTTTTAAAGTTTTTTGTTCGACGTTTTCCTTACGCCACTTTTTCTCAAGATTTTATTAGATTTAGATTTTTTTTTACATGTTTTTATTCATTTATAGTTTATTTTCTTTTACTTATGCGTATATCACTCGATTCCTGCTCCCAATTCCACCCGCGTTGTTCACTTGCAACACTTATTACAAGGGGTACTATTAAACTCAGCCAAGACCTAACATAATAAATAAAAAATTATATGCCCTGGGTTGAGTTCAAACGTACCATTAGCGCACAAGAAAGGAACACAATCGAATGCGCCTTCAAGCCGTCAATTTATAGTTGAAATTGAAACAATTAAAACATGAATATAAACTATAACTTAAAAATTGAAATTGTATCGTTATTCTTATATTGATAACTCGCTGGTCCTAACTAGCCCGAGTTATACGCGCGGCCTTTGTATGTAAATTGACTTCTGAACCTATTTGTTTTGTACCTCAGGGATGACGAGATCTGAACAAGGCCATCGGCCATCACTGAAGGACTACGACTTAGTCTTTGCGGGCTTTACTATGATATCTTATTGGTTAGGCATGTTCGATCTCTGACCACTAAACCACCACCGTACAATAATTAATGTTGATATCTCCATGAACAACTACAGACAAATCTATCGGGTACCGTACATTATTCCAGGATTACAATATTTAAAAAAAAATTACAACCCTAAACTTACAAGTAGTGAAGAAATCAAGCCGATCCGTTATGAAACAAATAATCTATTTCGCGGAAACCTAATATTGTACCTTAAGAAGCAGGCCAAGTGTTATTTCAGTCTGTATATCCCTGTACCTAATTTTAAAAAGATGCAATCAGCAGAAAGTAATCAACATATACATTCATTCATATAAAATGTCTCGTTTATATTATTAGCAAGATATGTACAAGATAAATACAATTAAAAATGCAATGTTTGCAGCATTTGATGTCCAACAAAACTGTAAAGATGAAAATGTCGACATGGAACATATTCGCTAAGCAGAGTCATTATAATGTCGTTGCCCTTTATTTTTGCTCAAACACTAGCTCACATTATACGAGCGACGTTTGTAAACCAACAGTTCTGCACAAATTCCAGCGCAACAGAATTGCACGGGGACGACGACGCGACACACACAATTTCACCTGTAAGGGCGCTATGACGCGCCTTTTGTAACAATCTCACTGTGCCAACACTTTGTACGCTTGCATCATACATTTTATGCAATATTCCATGCTGCTTGGTCGTCGAGCAAAATTAAAGTTAAGTGTTAGACGACAATAAGGCACACATGTTGCTCCTTACAATTCGCTTTTGATTTTCTTTAGTATCACGTGTTAAAGAAGTAACCACTTCTAGATCAAAACAGCTTTGACTCAAAGCGTTTAGTTTCCTGTTAATCTTTTAGAGTTTGCGAGAATTATTGGAGATAACATCTGGATACTTGGTTCGGGAATCCCTTGATGATAAACGCAATTCATAACAATATTTTTACTAATATATATTTTTAAAAATTCGTTATAATTTATTCGATTCATCGAATTCACGAAACGATTCAATCAATTAAATTGATCATTACTCGACGAAGGTGCCTTTGGGCATCCTACTTAAGACAATAAATATGTGAATATTTGTATTTGTTTTATCTGGGTGTTTATATATGTATCTCTATATCTGTTACACGAGTGCTTGAATCTATTTTCTCAGAGTCAGGTCAAAGTACGAGATGTTGTGTGAATTTATTTATTATTTATATATTTGATTGTGCCAGTATGATAAGAACCCCTCAGTCTAGGCATATACTAGATCTTAGAACAAGTTACAACATCGGGTTTATTTTACTTGAATATTTAATGATATGAATCAATAACTGCTGACTACAACGTAATTGGATCCGTACTTGATTAATGACTTCCAATGATTCGAACACCTTTGATATGTTATATGTCATACTCAGTTATCAGGTGAGCCTTCACCTGGTGCCGGCTAGTATCCGTACACTCAATGACCTATTGGCTTGAATGACTTCTATAAAAAGGTTATCAGGGTCATCGATAAATTGTGTAAAATTATAACAAGCAAATCTATACTTATAGATTTATTTTGATCTGACGATTTGAAAGTTTAAACACATGATAAAAATCAACAGGTATTGTTTGCACATTACTGATATATTGATCAAAAAATATACAACTGAGTCCAAATATATTTTTAAAATAATTTTGTGCCTGTTTGTATTCCTACATTATGCAAAATCTACGGCATGGAATTGAATCCAGTTTTCATCAATGTATTGCTAGGGGTCTAACAAAAAACAATTGACAGTTTGTTACACTAACAAAGCTTAACTGGAAAATCAATATTGAGATTTAGCATATAGCTTGAACACTTGAAAGTGAACTTCAAAGTTCTCACGCAAAGCGAAATTAAATGAAGTTCATATAAATGATCGCTAGTGGAGTTATAGTAAACTAACAGCGCCCCACGGTTTTTCCTGCCCAAGTTTTCGAACTTTCATGCTAACTTTGCCCGCTCCTTTAACCCCCAAAGGGACGATTATTGAAAAAATTGTTTCATGATTTTTAAATGAAGAACCTTTGAAACTTTTTATTCAAATAACTTAAAAAACAGCAGTTCATACTTACTAACTTTGCACCTCGTTAGGGGATAAATTCTCTAAAATTATTTTTTAGTGCTACCCTATGTTATAAGGTGTAAACCTGTGCAAAATTTTAAGTTTCTAACCATTATGTTCAGGCTCTGCGTTGATCAGTCAGTCAGTCAATTGAGAAATTTACAAACTAAAAAAACGCGATCGCACATAAACACGGCTCATAGGTGCAAAAATAATCCAAACCCATAGTTGAAAAATGATATATTCTATTAAATCTGTGCAGTAATATTGTGGATAATTTACATATACACAACGTACAAAATTCTGGCTAGGAAAGTGAAAAGAAATCTTTTATGCGCGTTCATAAAGTTTTACAAGTCGACACATTCGAATAACACGCTCCGTCGCATTGCTCCTAGCTTGTGGCCGGCTAAACATCGTTTCGGTTTGTCGGTATCCCCTTATTTTTAAATTTCATATATCCTTCAGAAGTTGAGCCTGATCTTTGAGAGAACTATACGTTCTAAGTTAGTTTTGAGTTTTTAAATATGTCTGGTATGAGTGGATATTCACAACCAAATAAAAAAATCAGCTTTTCATTTGCATAAATGATTTCACACCGTAACTCAATTAACGCACTAGACAATCATCACCATAATTCATGTCCACTGTTCGAAACATGAGTAGAAAACCCCAAGGGATCACCAAAAAGATCGCTTGTATGCGATTTGCATCAACCTATAATTTTTAAAAGACGTCTGACCTTTTAATCGGGTATGTTATGAAGTCAAGTTGCCTAAGTTTCTATTTACAACGATATCTCATATCAAAAAATTTCACAAGGACCCCATTTATTTTTAGTCATTTGGTTTTCTTAAAACATAATGATATTAAAAATCTTATATAATATTTTATTCAATTATTTTAAAAATATGATGTTACAAACCTTTGACGTCGACCGGCTTATGAATAAAAATATACATGTATTTTTCCACTGATTCCCTCAGTCGAAAATGATATACGAACTTGGAAAACGTAACGATTGGCATATTTATGAGTAGATCGGATCACATACATATTGTAATAAATAAATACATTTTTATGAAACATTTATTTTGCGTTGCAAAAGCAACAAAACATTAAACCACTGTTGCTTTGAAAACTTATTTAGCCTAGCTCAGTAAAACAAGAAAATGCTTGTAGGAAACTGAATATCGGTTTCGGTTGTAAATACTTCTAACGGTTAGACCCTACTCTCGGCTTCTTATGGTCTTATTGAAATATTAATACGGTCACCGGGCAATGCACGTGGTTTTTTTTGTTTTATTCATAAAATAATTTAGATAGACGTTTTTATGTGAACACCTCGAAGCAAACATTTGAGCTTTACCTCATCATAATCATCACCAAAGCAGCCGTAATCTTGCTTTGCTGAACATAGGCCTGCTTAAGGTAAGGTTCCCATAGTTGGCCAAAAAAGTACCGCCGATTACCACCATTCCCACCCTGTTGCATTTGAGATAACATTTCGGGTGGATATATGGGCATCTTTTGGTTTTGATAACTCAGTATAGGTAGCGAACTCTGGTATAGGGACAGGTACTGTTCTAATCTGCCGGTACTCTCTGGCTACATTAGAACATTACTATTTATTATAAAGCTTTTTTATTGGCCTCGTCAAAGCGTACGCATTTTGTTATACATATTAAATAAATTTACAAAACATCTCAAGCATTGATCTGACTCCCAACATAAGTTGCTTATACGAGTAGCTCTTGTGTTAGGGAGATCAGACAATAGAGGAATCACAGTATAATACTTAAATATAATGCTAAAATTATTTGTGTTTATTATATAGCACTCAAATATATAAGAAACGCAAATATTTATCATATAAATATTTGTCCTAAGTGAGGTCGAACCCGCGACCATTTGACAATAAACTAAGAACACTACCAAATGCGTCATCGGGCTCGAAAACTATATACGTATATTTTTAATTCTAATAACCTTGGAGGGGAATCCTTTGTTTACCAATTCAATTACTGCCCAACCCAAAGTAAATATCATCATTCTTTAATAAAAGATGATTTTACAAACTTATCTTGTTGTTTCGCCATTAACGTTATTTATACATGTTCATACATGTTCTTTTATTTTAATAAAGGATAGACATTTAGGTCACACGTCAGTAAATCCTTTCATGTGTTGCTTGTAAGGGTCGCAGAATTTATAAATATATTTTTACATGTACATATCTCAAACAAAATGTCTTAGGTAAAAATAAATTTGTATAGGTTATAAAAAAGCACAGATCATAAAAATACATTTCTACAACAAAAAACAGATCCATTTAACGTATCATATGTAACGATCAAGCCGTTAAGAATGTTTGATAGTTTTCTATGTACATGGAAATATTTTTGCTAATTTTGAAGTCAGGTTTTCCTAAATTAAACGTGAGTCGTGGACGTTTCGTTCGTTTGCAACTTTGAGTGTTACTAAGTCTCTACTTTTAACACTCAAAATTTGTTTTATACACAGTGAATTCCGCTGATTTCAACATATACTCGTATATACAAATTTACTACAAATATTATGAATTACAAAAGCCTGCATATTACTAAACAAGTTTATTCCGTGTACAAATAATGTCTAAACATGATAAGACTGTATACATAAAATTGGCGTGTATATATTTTCTCTAACGCTATTCAGTTGTTTATTTCTGTTAAAATGATTTCTTTACTTTAAACATATCGTGCACCTACACATTTCAATTAAAACCTTATTATAACAATTATTAACTACATCCGATCTGGATTTATTAGCAATTTTGTACACGATTCATGTAAAACATTACTATTGCATTGTGATCTAACCTGAACTAGATTTAATTACTGTGTTATTAAAAAAAAAATTATTTTAAATAACCTAATCATAGACTTCGATACGGAACCTTCTTCCCGAAGATTGACTCCGGGTGTACATTTGTGTTTACATAAACAACGGACCTTAGTATTTATCTAAAATAACAAAGGTTCGTATATCAAGAATATTTTTCTAATAAGTTTTAATGAAATAAAGGTCTCGTGCAGTTTAAAACCGTCACGGATAAGTTATAGATTTGGGGATAACGATGCTGTCATTGGAATAAACTAGAACCCGTTTCTTGAGAAGGCCTTTGTTGTTTGTTTCTATAATGTTAATGATGATCCATACCCATTGCAATTATATTGGAATTGGATCGATATCCGCCGCCATCTGTCGGTTCTGGTACCTCATTCGCCTCTCACATAGCACAGGGGGAAGTACTATTCCACTCTGCCGGTATCTCACATCGTAAAAAATAAGGCTGTGAAAATACTCTGTAATTTAAAATTGGGTGCCCTAATTGAATAAAAATATTTACGATTTTTTACTTACTTTAAATAAAAATATCATCACACAATTATACTCTTACGTATCATTTAATATATATGCAGGTGATTGCCCCAACAACAAGGATATATTTAAATAATCGTTTCAAAATATAAATACATTCTGAAAAAGCATTGTTTTTTTATGTATTGAAGTTACTTCGAACGCACAAGAATTAAATCAGTCCAAATCTGTAAAAATTATCCAATTGAATCTGTGCTGTGTTAGTTAGTTATTGAGTTCAAATTTGGTTAATAAAATCTGAAAGGTGAATTCAGTGAAATAAGTTGATTGCCATGGAAATGTTTATAAATTTGGAATGAGTACAAAAGTGGTCAATTGTCCAATGTACTTGGAGTAAGTATTAGTGAATATTTTGTATTGTTTTGACGGATTGTTTACAAGATCCGTAATATATACCTGTACTCAATGTACATACAATATTGAAATTGTTATTTCGACCTTCCTTTCACCCATTATGACTGAATATTGAATATTCATCGTTTAAGCCACCAACTGGCCTTCAATGTTCGGAACAAATTAACATTTCATACCATATCCAAAATATGATACAAAGTGTTGTTGAGGAGACCAATTGGATGAGCATACTAAGTCAGTTTCGGTTATTAAGGCGTTTTCTATATAAGCATTAGATAATGTTTTCTGGTGTATATTTGTGAGGCACAATGATGAGGGTTGACTTGACTTTGGTGTTGGTACTTTTAGCGTGTTTATCTGTGGTGTGGGGTGCGGATAATGCCACCACCGCTGCACCTACCACCCCTGCGCCACCAACCACTCCCAAACCTCCTGGAGTAAGTAAACTTGGCTGTTTTATATTAGCTCAAGTGGTAAAACATAGTGTTTAAATCAACAAGTGCCTTATATTTGATGTTGTGTACAGAAAGCTTGCGATTCCACGACTAAAAAGAACTTACATTGCAAAATTCAAATTTATCAAAATTTTATTAGTGGTTATGGTGGTTGCTTTCATAAATCAATTTAAAGATCCTTTCGTTATATGTCTTTCAATTGATCATTCTAAGCTGTTTTCTGTTGCTGTTTCATACATTTTATAACTTCGTAGTCAACACTCGATACGTATGAAACCTATATGTATCGATAAATAACGTTATGTGGCTGTGAGTTGCACACGCAACGCAACTGATAATATTTTGGTCCTTTTGCTATAGAAAGGTTGCATATAGATTTGATTGGACTTAAGATATTTAAGTAGCCAAATTGTCAAATTTGATTTCCTTATTTTTTTAATGGATTTTTTTTTCTTTATGACAACAAATTTAATAAAAAACGTCACTAAAATAAGGTATAAATTATGATACTACCTATATCTCAAGAGTTTTCAAGTAATGAAAATCCAAAGTTAATATAATTATATCTGCATTTTTTTATCGTATATTCTATCGTATAATATTGGTTGATTTGCTGGTTTTTATTTAATGTGTCTAAAATTTTTCAGGTGATCCACAGTGTTGAGGAATTGGTTACAGCTCTTCCTAAAGGAATAGCTATTGCCTGTAAAACTGTAAGTAGCTGCATAATTGCTGATAATGCTTTATGTATGATAAACAACCTAATTCCATATAATATATATATATATATATATATATATATATATATATACAGTCAAGTATGATATCAGTTCCGACTTGTGCCGGTAAAATATATTGAGAAGAAAATTAAGAAATAATCTAATTATTTGCATAAGTATTTCATAGATGGCCTAGGAAATGTACGTAACCGATTTCTTAATTATACAGATAAAAAATTTTACAAGATAAACAAAAGCGTCAAAAAATACCACTATTATTCTGTGTGATTAACGCTAATAAAACACAATTTAATTAGAGTACACATTAATATACCGTAGGTTACCTGCAAAGTAAACTAGTACTTTTCTCTATACTAGGTGCCGTAAGATACAATAAGGCGGTATAACTACCTGGAACAGCACAGCTCAAATGCCATGGTGCCAAAGAGCAGCAGCATTCTTGTCGCGTACCTACGCTCTGCGATTTCCACCACAAAAACGTTGACCGTCTGCATGCTACTGACAGAAATAATAAAAAAAGCGACTTACTTAATTTTTACCAAAAACGACGTTTACTTTCCGAAATATAATTGATAAAATTAAATACTGATTAATGTAACATGACATCCTTAACTTAAAAGGTGTATTCTTGTAGATGAACGTTTGCTTTTGTGCAATGTAAATCTGTCTGTCCAATATACCTACCTAAATATTTATTTATTAATAAAATATATTTCTTTTCCAGGGTGCAGATGCAGTGTTAGACTTTATATCTAGTTTATGGTAATAACTTATAACTATATGTAATTTATAGTGTTTGTTTTCTTAAAAATTAATATAATTTGAATACCTCGCAGCTCTATAATTTATTTTGTTATTTAAAACACCCAGTTAAGTTTATTTTTACTATTAAATTCTATAATATAGTATCAACACACCTAGGTATTATGCGAAAAATAAATTAAATGAAAAAAAAAATACAGTTGAATTGCATAATTTATATTACAAAAAAAACCATTGACAATTTATAAAATAGGTTGTACTCGAGAAAATTAGTAGTAATTAATAGCGTCTCTAAAAATGTGATGTAGATTATGGTATAGATATATGTGCACAGTTTCACGCAAATATAAATAATACATCATATGCAAAGAATTAGAAAGTGAAATTATAATGTGATACAACTTGTTATTCCTAATTTATAAAAAAAACTATGACAAAATTCTAAATACTTAAACAGTTTTAGGATATATAATTTTAGGAACAATACAATATTTTTTAGCAAATAACACATATTAAATTGTATATAAAATACCTATAAAATAAATACACATTTTCGGTACAATGTAGATGAATATGTTATTACAGTTTGATTTATGTTACAAACTAGTCACAAATACGGTCAGGGAGATTGATTTCGAGTTGAAGTAAGTTGGGAGTTATTTAGGAACTTATTTGCTTTGGTAAAATTTCATTGCAATCATTTCCATTTAGATCATAAATTTTATTACATACAAGTAACGCCCTGCTGTTTCACCCGCATTAAGTTCTAGAATTTTCATACTAACTTTGCTTCCCCTTTTACCTTCTTAAGGATCATTTAAAAAAATACATATTAAGCACGTTTGTCATGACTTGCAATGTAAAACCTTTATACTGATTTTCATTCGAATAACTTCAAAAACAGCAATTAACTTTGCACTCACGTTTTACTTTTTTAGGGGATTAATCTTTTAAAAATCTTTCTTAACGCTTACCTATTTTGTAGAAGAAATCCCGGTGTAAAATATCGAGTTTCTAACTATTAAACCCTGTGTAAATATGTCAGTCAAATAGCTTCTTTTATATATATATCTATATAGAAGAATAAAAGAATAAATATAAATTAGACGGGTCTGACTTTGTATAAACATTTTTATGATATAGACCACAATTAGCCTCGCAAACGTCGTCATTATTTTATTCAATTTATTGAAACAAAACAAATTAAAATCTTAATGGCCTTTAACAACGCCCATATATGAAATCAACAAGGAAATTAGTGTACGTATATTTCTTTTTAATTTAGCGTAAAACATGTTAAGAAAATTTTCACATTAAATATATAACAAACTACACAGTGTTCATCATTATTTTTCTTTGAAAACATGAATTATATTGTATAGAAATATTTTTATAATATATAACAGCACGTAAGCACAGCTGTTGCCAGTCCAGTTGGATCCGTAATAATGAATACACAAATAACCTACAAATATAAGATATTTACAATCCCTAAATACACAAAGACTTCTGAACAATATCAGCTACTGCTACTGCCTTTACGGTCCGATTGCGTCGGCGTAGCATTGTCTGAGATATGTAAAAACAAAGACCGTAACACTCGTCTAATGTCTAGAGCAAAAACCAGTTCACCGAATATTGAAATGTCATTCTGTTTTTACATCATAACAGTTCTGGCGTGTCTTAAGCGTGGTTCTGGATATATATATATAGCACTCTTTACTAATAAATAACGCTATTAAACACACCTACGTTATAATATTATTCTTAATTAAACATCGTATGTACACCTCCAAAAAAATTACTACTAAGTAGAAAGCTTCAATGATCGATAATTTACCATAACCTCCTACACAGACACAGAATTAATAGTGACTAAATGAAGACTTTATTCCCATATATTTAACGACAAAAATCGGTGTCCACTAAACTAGACACAGCGGTTCCACATAGATTTTCACATCTAGCGATATAACAGCTAAGAGCATCCACATATGGCCCATTGACTCAGATGGTAGAAATCCTTTCTTGTGTACGTGGATTCGATCCCCACCCAGGAAAAATTTTAAAAGATGATACTTCTGTTTGTTCCGTGTCTGGGTGTTAAATATATGTATTAAAGTAGTAAATTTCTAATTCCTATGTTATCTGATGTCTGTAACAAACGTGCTTTAAGCGACTTATCACTCAATCAAGTCAACGTATGAGATCTTGTGGGATTGATTTATGTGCAATATTGTTACAGTTTTCTTTTCTTTCAGTTTTTCTCAGTTTTAATTTTTAATATTACTGTTGCTTGGCAGAAGTGAGTCTAAGGTATCAATGCAGACGACCTCCGCATGAGGTCTACCATATTATCATGTATGTATATATATACATACCAAGTATGTCGTTAACATTTTGTTTATGTATTTAAATAACAATTACCACCATTTTCTCCACATATTACCACCAAAGCAAGAAAAACAGATACTATGTTTCGAAATACCTGTCCACCCTTTCTAGGTCCGTACACTCAGAGGCATAACAAAATTATTCATGGTGATTTGAAGAGCTATTTAAGACCGCGCTGAAAAACAGTAAACTGACAGTGTGCATACAACGATGGAGCATGTAGCGTGGAGGGTAATTGTGGTGTTTATGATGTTTAACGTATTGGTATTCTGTGCTGAGAATGCCACTGCCCCCCTTACTCCTCATGCGCCGCCGAAGGAAGTCAAACATACCGGCGTAAGTAATCTGTGCTTTCAGAATATGATGAATTGGAAGTATTGAATTACTTACAATTCCATTCAATTCGTGTAAATAGCTCTTGTGAACGAGTCCAGCAATTATTGATTGTGGAACATGAATTTGGAAATAGACACATTGTCATGTTCAAGGTTCCGAATCACAACAAAAGGCGTTGTTCAAGAATAAATTAAATTTTCTTATAAATGAAATATTATTTATTTGCTTGAACACATGCCAAGTGGATCAGTTAATTATATATTATCAGTTTGATTGCTGCGCTCATTATGAATACAATTTGAAATTACCTTCTATTGGGAAAGCTAAATTCAAAACTCTCAATTCCCATGCCCAATACTATTTGTATTAAACACTTGTACTAAAGATAATAAGAATTAGGTATGCAGTTTGTTATCGTGAGTGCTATTCTGTCATATACGTCTAAAATTCAACTATAATACTGGAGAAGGAATACAAAATAACATTACTAAATGCGTCACGCAGTCATGTGAAGTATACAACCACAACAAAAAATATGTAGCATGATAATGCTACATATATTTTTTAAACATTCGTCAATTCACTAATAATTTCATTGTGAAACTTAAATATCTATATAAAAGGTAATATAATAAACAAAAGCGCCATACAACAACTGGCAATCAAATTAGAAGAACATTATTTAATATTCATTTAAGATACTTAGTGATTAAGAAGAACGGTTAAGACAAATCAATTGCAATGTTATTATTGTTTGTACTATGTTATTACAAGCAATAAAACTTTGACTATTTATTTCAGGTTATCACTACATCGAAGGCTGAATTCGAATGTTAAAACAATCGAATTTTAAACAATGTAAAATAATGTCCAGATTTCATAATAATAATAAATACAAACATATAAACCTATAATTAAAAATAAATGCTATGTTAATAAATTATAAGTAATCATATTGTGAACTAAACATTTAATTTATTGTAGGTACTTAATTAAAATTAAACATCTACAACTGTATTAGGAGAAAAAAGTATTATTAAGAGAATCAGATACTTTTAGAATACAATCAGTTTATTATAGTCTTAATTATCTGTTTTCTAATATTCATATAATTGCAGATGTGAATCACTTTGTTTTTTATGTCTTCACTGATTTTCGAAATATTATTGCGATATAAGCGATGAGGATCAAGCTACTTCTAAAGAGGAAACCAAAGCTTATATAAAAAGTAGTACATGACAAAGATCTTTTTAATGATACGTGTTACCTAAAGTTAGAGCTCTAACTTCTATTTATGTGAACAAGCCTTTATTTAATCCTATTGTATTGCAGGCCGTGTCCAGTCTAATAAAGATGCTAGTCGATATACCTATGGGTGTCGTCGAAGCCTTCAAAGATGTAAGTTTTGTTTGAACTATGTAAATGGTAATATTGTTATTGTTACAATACAATGTGTTGTCATGATTTTGGATCATTAACTTAAATTATGTAAATTCATCAATGGACAAGCAGAACGGCAAAGGCTCCAAATACATCTAAGGAAGCCACTTGTAGTAAGGGAGCTAGTCTACAGTTTCTGGTAAATATTTGAGGTTAAATAGAATAACTCTGGCTGAGCTGAAATGCCAATGAGGCGGGCAATTGTGGAGCGTAGCTTTCTAAGGGGATATTGCCGTCCATCCCCGCCCTGTTTTCCATTTAAACTGTGCTATTCCAAATGTACAGCCACCTGAGTTCTGATACTACAGTCGCCGCTTCCAAACCCTGGTACAAAGAGATTTTTTATTTTATTCCACTAGTTACGGTATTTCTTTTCTTAGTGTGATCGAGTGTATTCGGTATTGTATATAGCGAAGAATCCAAAATAGACAAACCAACTTCAAATCAAAATCAAAAATGGTCATGAAGTATGTTTCCTGGTCAAGTTTGATGTTTTTTTAATTATTCATGAATAATTGAAATTTTACTGTTAAGAGTGGTAAACATTGGATGTAGGTGGGATAGTTGAGAGGTCTCGCGCGCCCTTTAACTCGCGAACATCAATCTTTTAACAGTCGTGTGATTTGCTTTTATTTTCATTATTTTTTTGACAATTACACCTTTATATTACTGTATCTTTAATATATTTGTTTAATATTTGTGAGATACCGGCAGATAGCCGTTAGGTACCGGCAAAGTAGAATAGTTCCCCCTGTACCAGATGTCGTAAGAGGCGACTGAGGTGCCAGAACCGACAGATGGCGGTATATCCATCCCAAACAGTGCAGTTCAAATGCACAGGAAGAAAATGAGCAGCAGAATCCCCGTCTCAAAAGCTTCTCATTGCGAATGCCAATATACTTGCCCAGCGGCGGCAGTGATGGGCGAAATTCCCCTTTCTTGGAAAAACCTATGTCCAGCAGCGGAATTCCAATGGCTCAGCTATATGTATTTCACCGCATTTTCTCTTTTTCTGTTTAGTCCGATAGTTGACTGGTAGATAACGCCACTAGGCTTTAGGTCTGCCATGTTTATATTGTATTTTAATGTGCAAAAAGTTTAATAAATAAATAAACCGTAACATCAAACAAAAGTTAAATCAGTCGTCTTATAAAACCATTAAAATAGTAGTTTTATTATGAGTATTATATATCAAAAATGATAATTCGGAAATTCTTATATATACCTACGTTATTCCCTGTCTGTAACCACCTGTGGTTTTAATTAAATTAATTCATGTTATTATTTATGACAGCTGCACCCGCCCCTTTGTCCGTGGAATTGTGTCCTTAGGGGGCATATTTTTTTCAAACGTCAAACTTCCACGCAGCGGACGCAAAGAAAACTCAAAACTGTTTTTGGCATATTTTTGATTGTCGCTCTACTCCTATAAGTCGTAGCGTGATGTTATATGGCCTAAGCTACTCCTTATTATATAAAATCTTTGCCAGGTTAGGTTTGGTTAGTAAAGTTCTATCAAAATCGGTCCAGCCGTTTCAGAGATTACCTCAAACAAACAGATGACAAAAATGTTATTTTGTTATATGTAGGTGCCGTTTGTACATTCCTATGCAAAAATAGTTATTTTAATATTACAAACAGACACTCCAGTTTTATTAATGTTTTGATTTCAGGGAGCAGACGCGATAGAAGGGATGGTGATGGCGTGTATGAGAGGAGCTTTTTAAAATATACATTATACTTAATGATCTACTGATCCAAAATGAGATTGATCTTTATCATCATCTATTTATCGAATGTGATGTAATATCATTTTAAAATATCAGGACGCTTTCACCCATTTGGTTTTGAAATACAGTTATACGTACGTACGTATAGAAATGTTAATGTTTTTTATATCGGTCCATTTCAAATACGCACACACATTTTCTTTTTAATATTAAATATCTTTTGTTACTCGTGATAGCTTTCTATTGGTGAACGAGTATTTATAATCGGTCAAGTTCTTTAAAGATAAATCGTTACAAACATATCTTTCGTCTTGTCAATATTAGTAATAACCCTACTATAAGGAATATTCAGGGTAGTATAACAATTTATTCCTTTCAATGTTAAAATGTATAACCATATTTTGTTTACTTTAAGATGTTCCCTCATGGGATGGAACTAAATAAACAGTTGACGACGTTAGGAAAAAGACCAATTCGCTAATGGCTAAAAAAGTGGATAAATGTTTTACCTACATTGACCTTTCATTTTTCTTTTTTTTTCATTGGACAAAGTCGACTGACAAACGTACAGTCCGCGTGATAGCAAGCTTTTCCGCAGGCTACAGACGGTCCGGCAAGGCTTAGCGTGTTACCAACTTTGTGCCTTGAGATATTATGTCAAATTGCCCAGCAATTTCACTGCCTCTCTCGCCCTTCAAACCGGAACACAGCAATGCAAAAAACTGTTTGGTGGTAGAAATAGGTGAGAGTAAGGTACCAATGCAGACGACTTTTGCAGATATTATATTTTTACATGAAGTCTATCTACCTCATGTGATGAGGACTTCGATAAAAATTGGACATAAGACAATACAATACCTAAAAACATTATTAACTCCCAGACACATGTAATTAAAAGATATATGAACATTTATCTTGGGTGGGGATCAAATACTCTTGGCTAGATAGGATTAGTATCATTTACGCCATCAGGCCCGTCAAATCAAGAATATAATATCTCAAAAAATACACAATTTAATAGATGTGATTATGAAGAAATATAGTTGTAATAAAATGCTTAATGATCGACCTTAATTTGTATTTTGTTCTGGACCTGTAGTTTTACTTATTTAATAAAGATATTTTTTTTAAATTTAAAACTAAAATAAATCTTAATCCTGAATAAACCTGACATTTTAGGATTATATTCTGCTTCAAAGAGAATCTGATCTAGATCTAATAATTATCAAAATTAACTTGCAAATATTGTAACGTCCAAAATTCGTTAACTTATAACAACCAAATAGACAACCTGTACCTTTTTTTGAAGTTAATTAAAAATAAAACAATTTATTTGATATAATATCATGTTTACTTTCCTTTCTCTTGAGAAACAGTTATAAAATTAACAAAAAAAAAATCATATCAGTTAAATCATATCTCCAATATTATAAAATTATATAGACCTACTATAAAAATAGCAATTACAAATACCTAGTTAGAAATTGCATTTATTATAATAAATCGAATACATATAATAAATCATATACTATTATATATTATTATATTATTTCGCAGTTTGAATATATATTTCGAAAATAATTCTATTTATAAATAATAATTTATTGTTACGTCAATTATAAGAAAATAAAATAAACTCTGTAAACTCAATAATATTTTCTCACTTGATTGAAGGACTGGAAAAAGTCAAGCATAAGAAATAGAATCATAAGAGAAATACTTAAAGACGTGATAAGTAAACACATTTTTATTTATAAAATAAAACTCTTGTTCAACTGCTAACATGTTTGGTGTTTGATGATTAAAATACGGACTAGACCTAAATGTACTGGTAATTCATAGACATAACTTAGAAAAAATAATTTGAGCTCGAATATCAAACTTGAACCAAATTCTAAGGTTTGTTATTAACCTTTGCTTACATCTAGGTATTATCAAACATCTACATTGAAGTCCAATAAAATCTAGATCTTACCCTACATTAGGGTGAACAAGATTTGATTCCACGTGAACAAATTAAAACAAATTCGAATTCATTTTGTAACAATACTTATACATAAAAATTGACTAAAATGCATTGTTGCATTGGTATTAATATTGTAACACCCTAACAAAAAGTAACCATAATAACAAAATAAGGAATGATAATAAACTAAATATTAACATTCAAGTTCTATATAAAATATTTTATGGTGGGTTTTGAGAGGAAAGATCTAATATATTTATATGAATATTAATATATTTTTATTTTATATATTAGGATTTTCATTCATATATTATATCCGAAGTTATCCTACAGTAAAATATCACATCCACGACACACTTTTAAATGAGTGCCCCAACTAAAACCGAAACGGTTTATCCAACCTTTAAATGCCTCACATCTAACGAACTAAAAATATATAAACTGGCGTATTAATATTTTCCAGTATTCAATATAGGCACATAAAGCATGCAAGATTGTTATAAATGTATACAAGAGATTGAGAGGAAAGAATATACATAACATGCAATAATAATTTTTGTCTTGGAATAATGAAGAACAACGAAATACAAAAAGTAAATTTAAGATAGACAAGAACTCAATTCTTATTTGAAATGAAAAGTGACGGTGGTACAAAGCAATCTTGCAAACATTTTCAATTCTACAATAAATGAAATATTAATTCGTGAATTTAATTAATGTAGCTCTAACGACGGTATTTAGAATATAACCAAACCCCAAATTTTAAGAAGAGATCAAAATATAATAATTTATCGTTTCCTCCGTTTATTCGCATATTTGTTTTGGTATACCTGTTGATTTGAGTTTCATCACCTGCAGTAGACCTGCAAGTTCTTTATTTGACTAGACCATTTGGTACATTGATATAATTATTAATATCTTGTGGTTTCTTTTCCATGTCCACATTTGAGATGTACATGGGATTCGTTGCATAACCGTTTTTCTGTATATTTTTCAGGTTGTTGTGCGTCGGTTTGAAAACGTCATCGTTTTCTTTGGTACATTTTCTGGTCATATTGAGGTATGGTGATTGTGTTTCGTGGTCGGACTCGGAGCCACTCCTCGCTGGTAGGTTGTTAAGTGTCAGCATCGGTGTCAGCTCGGAGCCAGCGTGACCATCGCCCTCCCGCTGCTCTAATTTCCTGGTATCGAAATCAAATTTCGTCGTCGAATTCTGATTCCGTGGACTAAATATGGACGGGGTCATTTCTAAGTAACCATCCTCGTCTGTAATACAAAAATATGTAAAGTAAATAAAAATCAATAATAAAAAATCCTGAAAAGTATTCAAGAGACTCGCATGATTTAAAATATGTCATAATTGAGACGATAAATAAAATAAATTAAACCTCATATAGCTAAGTAAAGTGTCCAATTCATAATACGTAAATGTTCTATGGTTAGGCCACTTCCATAATAAACTGTGTAATTAATAATTAACTTCTCAGTACACTTAATTAATATTAAGTTTGCAATAAGTTTTGTTTAACACACGTGTGGAAGCAAACAACAATGTATACTGTGCAGAATAGTGCGAAAACATACAACGATTGCAGACTACTTTGAAAATAAAAAATAATCATTAAAAAATCTCGTATTTTAATTACGTATGTTAAATGATAAGTTTGGTATTTTAAATTGAATACCATCTAGGTGGTTTGATATTTGTTATAGAACATAGCTCAGTTTGCACGCTTGGAATTCAATGTAATCTGCAATGACGGTATACTCGTATGTGACAGTATATTAGGACACGGCACTTCCAGTGTATTATTTGACCGGTGCTATCAACATTAATATTTAGTTATTAACGATAAGAGAAATAATATGTGGGACTATAGAAATGTATCTACAATAGTATTTATAATATCATGCATTCATCACTAAGTTTGCAAATAAGGTATTCAAAACGTTTGATACCTTCTTTCGTCGCGGCTGCGTAAAAGAAAAACCAATAAATTATTAATAATTAATAAAAAGGCTTATGACACATACAAACTTTGAGGCGATAAAATAAAAACAAACCATCATAAAGATGTGTAAAGACTTTGAGAGTATATTACATAAATGGCATGCAAATAAAACAGACAGTTAATTTATTAGACATTCCATTAGATAACATTCTAAAATAAGTCATGTTACCACACGATGTCTGCATTTTTCATATTCAGAATGTCGTGGTTTCCATTTCGGCTGATTAAATATGAAACAATTTTTATAAGGTAACTATCTCGTTATGATAATAGAAATATTTGGATGAGGTACCTTCTTCCGGCTCAGCTGCATAGAGGAATTATCAAAGGAACACAATTAATAACTTAAAATAATGACCGCACCGGTGGATCTACTTACCGATACTAAGTACGCAAATTTTAGTATTTAAACTTTGACATGCGTGTCGAATTTGCGCGTGCATTGCCTAGGACTGTATCATCATCGAGTATTAAGGAATTGTCCCCATTAGAAGTGATGCAGTGCGGATTGCTGCGGTTTTAAAGACTACCGACTAGGTTGGATATAATTGGATAAAGGAATAATAGAAATATCGTTGGATAAAGTTGGTTTAATTGGCAGTAAATATCAAATTTCCTTGTAGTAAGTTGAAAATAGTAGTAACAAAATAGTCCTTGTTCTAGTGCTAACTCTAGATACAGCGATAATTTTTTTCAAATTATTATGCTAAAATAGTAAACTGCTAAATTAGTTCTAAAAGAACTAGTAGATAGAAAACATAACAGTGAACTTTTCTCAAAAGAAACTGTAACCTTTTTGGCTCAAACTGAATACCAACATCGATCATATTGTTATTAACATCAATTTAATCCGTTGCCAATTCTTCGCCTTAAGCGGTGAAGAGTGGACGTGTTTCCTTCATGATCCGGAAGGAGGAAGACCGACAACAAGTCGCATACGCACTATGGTGGGAAAAAAATACTGTTTCAATACCCTGTATCCCATTTGGGAAAGTAGAGACTATGAATTTCCACTTACAACGATTTTGGCATTACTTTTCTTGCTTCTCTTAGTCGGATAACTCTTTCGTATTTTCGCTATTTATTATTGGTACTTTTGATCTGACCTTTCTTTAAAACCTCTTCTACCTGTATAATGTATGTTCACCTAGGTTGTTCTATCTCTTCCATTCACTTCCGTTCTATATATTTGTGCAGTCATTCTACTTTGATCCATTGTTTCTACATCTCCAAACCATCTCAACGTTCATTTATCTATTGTTATCACAACATCATCGTTTTACATCACAATGATGATGAAATGATTAACGATAGTTAGATAGTAGAACGTTAAAGTTATTACTTGGTTTAATGGCAAATGGCATTGGCTTACCTAATGGCACCTGGGTGGGGGTAGGTGGGAAGAAACTTCTGACGTCATTCATGTAGTGGTGGGGACTCGGCGTGACCAGGTTGTTGTAGTCCGGCGCGCTCACCATTGCTAAGTAATCTTCGCCGTCCGGTTTCACGTTCATGTCTTTATAGGCAGAGTTCAAATCCACGTAGTGCTAAAATAAAAAAATAAAAAAGACTTTTTCCGTAAATCTTAATTTCAATTACATTTAAACATTTCGTTCACCAGGTTTGCTCTAAGGACAGAGTAGCTCCTCCTCTACCAGCTATTATAAGTGACATATGAGATACAACGTAACACAAATGCAACGGGGTGGGGATGGATAGTAGCATTCCCGTCGCGAAGCTACCATTTGCAATTGCCACCACGCGCCTGCCCAGCGCGGCAATTATGGGCGAAATAAAGAGGCCTATGTCCAACCGTGGACGTTCTACGGCAGCTTTATTGATCATAATAATCATTTCACCAGGCAGGGCGTGAAACAACTTTTAAATAAATGCACTTACATTCCTCACGTTGTCTTCTAAGAAAGAACCTAAAAGCTCCTGAAGCTGCGTGAACGATGGTCGGATGTTGGGCTTTTCCTCCCAGCATCGCTTCATTATATCGTACAGCTTGTCGTCAGCGTGCGGCGGCTTTTCTAATCTGTGTCTGAAATCAATTTTGAACAAAATAACTATTACGTTTTTGTTTATTACGTTTACCATAGAAACTGGCGGAAAGATGAAGGCGGATATTAAGTGATCTACTTTTATCGATTTTTGTCTAATTTCCTGAATTAGCACTTCTCCTGTACTCAAATAATCTATAAATTGGTTCAGAACACAATTAATATACCTATATATTAATTAGGCATGCATTTATCGTTTTCAGGTAATTCCTTTTTGAATGAAAAATAAATTCAAATGAAAGATGGAAGTTACGAACTAAAAAAAAAGTAAATCAGTGCCAGCCATAGAAAATGACAATACTGTAAGTGTTATCTAAGTTGAGTACAGTATAAAATTCTTCAACACTGGCCAAGGCCATGTTATTGCATTATTTTGAATTTAAACCACCTCACTGTGTAGTGCAGTAAAGTCAGCAAAGTTAAATTAATCATCACATCTATAAAAAAAAGTTTCGTTCGGTTCATGTTCAGTCGTGAAACAGTATCAAACATTCAGGGTGCAAGGAAGGAATGTCAGGAGCGAAACTAATACAACATAAATAAAAAAGAAGTTTTGTACGTTACCCCAGGTGCAATATACGTGCTTCATACTTGTTTTTGCAAACAAATAATATATTTCTTACCCTTCTTTGAGCCAGTCCAATAAGTTTTGAGGGCTCATATTCGGATACGGAGTCTTGGAAAGTGAGAACATTTCCCACAGCACGATACCGAACGACCACACGTCCGACTGCGTAGAGAATATTCTATTCGTCATACACTCTATCGCGAGCCACTTCACCGGCAGAGGACTCTGAAATCATATGAGAATAATTTCATCACCATCATACTAGCCATTGAAAGTACTGCTGGACATAGGCTCCTCAAGAAAGGAGGCTTTTTGTGCTCATTATTTCTGCTCTAGGCACGCTTGTTGGCAATCGCAGAACGCAGCTTTCGCAACGAGAATGCCTATCCCCACCCTGCACATTTAAGCTGCACTGTTTTGAATGGAGATACCGCCATCTGTCGGTTTTGGTACCTAAATCGCTTCTTACGATACTTGGTGCAGGGGAGGTACTATTCGACTCTGCCAGTACCTCACGGCGGCATATTTGTAGCAACATATTTTTTAAAAGAGCCGTGTGTGATATTTTAAGAAATAGAATTCGTAACTTGAACTAGATAGAACGTAACTGTATAACATAATGTCTGGTTATGTAGGATATAACTTGGTGATCTTTAAAAAAATCTTCCTACACGTGTCAGCAATCAATCACTGACCATCTTTAAAACTACATGATCGCTCTTTCGTAAATTCTAAACTAAAAATATATGTAAGTATACATTCTGTTTTAAAATACATCAAATATATTATCTTTTTACCTCATATTGCCCTAACGAAAATGTGAGTTTGTTTTATTTAAACACTAATTATTTTGTTTAAAAATAGCTTTATCGTATAGGATGAAATTAATGAAATTCAATGTTTTGATTGAAGCACATAGAGTTAAACATGTGCATTAAGTCTTTCATTTCCATCATGCATTGATCGCTGATCTACTCACATTTTCTTTTTTCTGATATTCATCATTCTTATATATGCTTCGTGCAAGTCCAAAGTCACAGATCTTCACTATGTTATCTTCAGCCAGCAAAACGTTTCGTGCTGCCAAATCACCGTGGAGTACCTGTAATATGTAAATTTATATATCAGCAATGGTACATTTATGACAAAAACCTTGTCCTGCGGTCATATTATTAAAAAATTCTAGTTCAGTTGTAAATATTGGCAGTTTCGAGAGCAATAGACCTAAAGAAATTTTCATCTTCTTTTTTCCAATTTTCAGTTTTAATTTAAATCTTAATCCATCTCGTCTGATCGATTTTCAGATCTGCGTAGAAAAATTACCTGAATTGTCCCAGTTCATTCGTGGGCAACGTTTTAAATTGCTCCAATGCATATATATAAGGCTAACTATATGTTACATCCGTGGATTTCCAGTATTTTTGGATGATGTCGAAACATTCAAATCATTCAATTTCGTCAAATTTAATGACGTGTAATATGTAAATTTATATATCAGCAATGGTACATTTATGACAAAAACCTTGTCCTGCGGTCATATTATTAAAAAATTCTAGTTCAGTTGTAAATATTGGCAGTTTCGAGAGCAATAGACCTAAAGAAATTTTCATCTTCTTTTTTCCAATTTTCAGTTTTAATTTAAATCTTAATCCATCTCGTCTGATCGATTTTCAGATCTGCGTAGAAAAATTACGTCACCTGAATTGTCCCAGTTCATTCGTGGGCAACGTTGCTCCAATGCATATATATAAGGCTAACTATATGTTACATCCGTGGATTTCCAGTATTTTTGGATGATGTCGAAACATTCAAATCATTCAATTTCGTCAAATTTAATGACGTGTTATAGGGTTAGACTAAATATTTATAAAACGTATTATAACGAAGATTATTATTATCGTTCGTAATTCTCAGGTAGTTAATTACTTCGAATGACATAATTTGGCCACAGATATCACTAAAAAATTTAGTGCGACCTACTTTTATATGATGCTTGTTTCCAAAATTATTAATGAATATGTACGATAAATAAAATCGTTATTCTTACTAATATTATAATGTTTACTAATTATAAATGGGAAAGTTTGTAAGTATGGATGTGTGGACGAGTAGATAGATATATAAATGTGCGAACGTATGTTTGTTACTACATCACGCCGAAATTGCTGAAACAGATCTGGATGAAATTTAACATTTGTTATTCCGAAAATATGTTCTATAACAACAAGAGATCTTCAGGGATGAGATGTGAAGTACAGATCTCACGCATAACTTCGCCGGCGAAAAGGTAGTTTTTAGATAAATCATAAAACACTGCTAACAAATGCTAAAAATAAGTGAGTCTATTGTATGTATGTATAGCATACCTTCCTATTGGCAAGATACTCCATTCCTCTAGCGATTTGAAAGGACCACGCGAGCAAGTCTCTTGAACAAAGAGGCCTTGGATTCCTCCCATCGTAGTTGTAGTCACTTTCATAATTAGACCCCCATTCGGGCTGCACATAGCCAGGCTCGGATACTGTAATTAGGAAAACATTATATGTAGGTACTGTACATTTTAGTATTTCTTTCGAGACGATAACTAACCTTTGTCTAAAATTTAATTAAAATATTGATAAAACTACATTTTATTAATTTCTGTTAATTATAAGGACCATAAAATAATTGATCGTACAGAATTCATCATCATCATCGTCATTATCACCATCATACCAGCTATTGGAAGTCCACTGCTGAACATACGCCTCTCCATAAAAGGAGGTTTATTGCCTATAATTGCCGCGCTGGGCAAGCGTGTTGGCAATCGCAGAGCGCAGCTATCGCGAGGATGGGGATGCTACTACCCATTTTCGGGTGGATATACCGCCATCCGTCGGTTCTGGTACATTAGCAGGTACAGGTACACCTCTTACGACACCTGGTGCAGTAGAATGTACTATTCTATTCTGCCAGTACCTCACGGCACGTACAGTATTATAATGGAAATATAGTAATGATAATGTTACTCCACTCTCTATTTAAAAAAAAATTATATTTAATTAATTCGTTTTCAAAAACCCAATAATTTTACACAAGAAATCCAAATCTACTACATGATGTTTATTTTTATAATAAATTTATCATTACAATGTTAAATATACGTCAAACTAAAAAAAAATGTATTTGTATGTATGAAAATAGTAAATATTTTTATACATTTATGCATGCTTGATCGTGCATAAGAAATGAAAATTTACAAGCTAATTTCTTAAAGCTTATAATTATAAAAATAGAACTTTAAGCGGGAAAAACTTAATTAGTGCAGTTTTATCATTTTCCCTCTATGACAACATGACGAACAGCTATTTAAAATTACTCAGTTTCTAAAAAAATGCAGGATAAAGGAAGTATGGTAGATTACGGTCGAAATGGGTGAACGATCCAACATAATCTATTAAACGGACATATGGATGACCGAGTTCACTGTGGGTCATAACGCAAATGTCATACACAATTCACAATAGTCAGATGACGTGTAAACATTCCACGAGATGAAAATATTATGTGTTCATATTACTGAAAACTATTAATTTATTGAAGACGCGCAAACTAAGTATAAATTAAAGTGTACATGCCTAGGTGATAAGTTAATTAAGAAGTTCAATCAGCAATTATGAGCACATTTTCACTCCACTCGTCCCTCGAAATGGGTGTGCAAACACCGAATTTTTTATACATTAGTTTTATCATAAACGTATGAAGGTGAGATTTGCAACCGTGCATAGATAAGATAGTGAACACTGAAGCATGGAATCACAACAGATTACGTTAGAAATTTACCTTTCTCGAATTCCTCTTGCTGTTTTTGTTTATCTAGACAGAATGGATATATATTACTAAACTGCACTATTTCTATTGCTTAATTAAATAATATAGATGTTACATTCCTTCCAATTTGTGCCGTTATTACAAAGAAATATAATGATAATTTAAAAAATATATATAATCTTAATTATTGGCCGATTCCCTTTTTATACTGCAAACGAGATATATATATATATATATGGTGGTGCGGGATTGTACGTGCGAACGTTCCTCAATTGATGGTCTTAACCAGAATATATATCGTCAAACATACTAATTAATAAAGTGAATGTGTACCTTTTCTCCCTGATCTGCTTGTGTTCGCCGTGTTGACGAACGTATGATCTGTAGCTTGTGTGTTGTTCAGGCCGAAGTAGTCCGAATTGATTCTAAAATACAACAGATATCGTAATGTTATTATTCACTGCAAGATAAGGTGTTTTATTTACAGGAAAATGTACCACATTTATAAACCATTACATACAAGCGCAACAATTCAGGTAGGGATGTAAATAAACATACTAATAATAAATTCGCACGACATCTCATTCGTTCATCTGACTCTCGTATAAGTAGCTTAAAACACTAGTGTTACAGATTTTAGACAACAGAGAAATTATAGATATTACTGATCTAATGATGTTCATCATAAAAATATTTGTTCGGCATGAGGATCGAACCTGCAACCTTTGGCACACAAATAGGATCACAACCACCTGCGCCAACATAATAGGCCAGTAGGAATACTCGCCGTACAAGTGTGTACCTATAGTATGTCCTCACTGTATCAACCATACCAAAAGTCATAGGTCATGTCTTGATGGCACTCTTGACTGATTGACCGCCAGTTTCATTTAGACCTCATTACTGCGTCTTACGACTTGCAAGGTGTTCGACAAATGCTCAAGCACAGGATTAATAAACGAGCATTATGGCCAAGGACGTTATAATTGAATTGTCGTCAAAATAGTCTGGCAATTCGAAAAAATAGAGCATGGCGATTGTTAGGGCTTTTTACACTTTAACTCGCATACTACTTAATTCAGTAATAAAACATTGTTGTAATATGTATTGACAAAGATTCATAAATAAATATTTTTTATTTTTAAAATCACACATACTGTTTACCGGAATTGTAAATGAAATTGTGATTTATGTTTAAGGATATTGAAATACGGCATGCCTGTGTCAACAATTTTTATTTAAATTATGAATTTTAAGTTACTTCTGAGGTTAAATAAGTTACTTCTGAGATCGCAGGCATCTTATTGTTTGCCATCGTTACTTAATTATCACAATGAACACCGAATCTTGAAGCTAATATTACTGTGGATCTTACAAATAATTACTTCCAGTCAAATTACTCGTAGTGCGATGGTAACCTTAACCACTAGCCTCTCGAACACACAAGTTAAATAATAAATGTATATACTTAAATAAAGAGTCGCACCCACTACTGCCGCTGCTGCATGAGTACCCTCGATTGACCTTCCCGAGATTTTTCTCCTTGTTGTCCGTGAGCTGGTCGATGAACACACCGCTGTGTTTCTGTATGTAGTTATGGATGTTGCCATACTTGCAGTATTCCACAATAACGATCAATTCTCCTGCAATTCAAAGACAAATTGCAAATAGTTCCGCGTGTTCCTGTTTCCGTGAGAAAACGGGGATAGAATATAACCTAGGTTACTGGCTGATGGAAGTAAGTTACTCTTAATAATATTAAGAATCTTAGTTAATCTTTTAAAATTAAGAATACGTCGAATCGACGAATACCTCCCAATAAAAGATTTTGAAATAAATCACAAGCTTTACTTTATTATAGGATGCAAGTAACGTATTAAATAATGGCCAATGAGAATATTTATGCTTCTAAATGGTGGTACAATTTTGATATATGTTTATTAGCTTAATCATATTGGAAAACAATTACCAATGAAGGTCATTATTTATCAGTATAAGAGATATGTATAATTAATTTGTTTTGTCTAGGTTAATGATATATATGCATATATCTTACTTATATCACGTCTTTATTCTTTTAATAGTCAACACAGGTCACATTAATAACGCTTACTGAACCTTTAAAAAATAAAACAAAGACATTGACAAAGAGAATCCTAAAAGTATGAATAATGAAAGGGTAATGGAATACTAAAAATACTTATATTGGTCTTGAGTCATTAAATATCAAATAATGTAACTAAATGCATAATTACACATGTAGTAAGGTGTTTGATGACACTAGAATGAGTCATTGTTGGAGACTGATCGATCGTTATTATTGCACATCTGTTCGGAACCGGCAATTTAAGTTACGTAAGTCAACATTTTTTGAATGAGTTCATTCTCTTACCATAAATACTTAAGTACCCTGTCTGTTTCATTATCATGGCTGCTATATATATATATAGGTTATACTCTAGGGAATGACTCAGGCTAGTTTTGATACCGAGTAAGTCCCTGTGGGACGAGATACATTATGTAAAGTCAACCTTAAACATATATAACAAAGTCGAAGGTGGTAAATTAGTAATTAATATATTTAACAGAATAGAATGAAATAAATTTCAGAGATAATCAAAACAAGATGCCACCTTAACAACATATCTATTAAACTAAAAAAAATTATTAAAACAAGCTTGTAGCCGTAAAAATTAAGACTCACTCTTCCCAACATTCTTCGTGCATGCTCCTAGTAGATTGACAATATTGATGTGCTTCCCCAGATGTACCATAATTTTCAACTCAGAAGCCAGAGCTTTGATGTACATGTTGTCTGCAGTCTTTTTCACCATCTTCACCGCCACAGTCATTGCTTCTTCTGCGTTAACAATGCCTCGGGCCTCGGCTTTGTATACCACGCCAAATGCCCCAGCACCTAGCTGCTTTCCTGTTTTATTAGCACGTACAAGACAATAATTAATTATGCTTGTTCTGCTGTAATGATTGAGACCTAACACAGGTTTGTGATAAAACATTGTTCACGCAACAAAATGGGTCGGTATGATAACATTGCCTCCACTCGTAGTTGTCTTAATTTTCCTGGTAACTTTTGATATACTTGCGCGTATATAGTACAAACTTCACCTTTAATAATAGAATATTGAACTGTACTATGTCGAAAACACTATTTAATTATCTCTGACGATATATGGATGCCCATTTAAACTATTAACAAGTCAAGAGTAGTTTTTTTTTAATGGTCATAAACCGTAATTTAGTAAACTCAAATATATGAAGAAAGAATTTTATTGAAATTATTTTAAACATAATTCATATATGTACTTGTATATTTGAAATAAATATTATTATTATCATAATTATTTACTATGGTCTACCGATAGTCGTTTACACAAAAGATATACAAAAATATTACTTATGAGCTAAACTTAGCTAAGTGTCCAGATATACTCGTATTTATAGATAAACATAAAACCTTTACATTAATATAACATTAAGAACTATAAAGGGTATTTCACGTACACTAGTTATACATTATTATACTACCGTACTTATGTATTTATATAGTAGTAGTATAGATACTTATTGAATAGATCAAGAAGTAAACTTATTGCACTAAATACTGCAACCAGAAAATTATTTAACAAAAAAACAGTTCCAAGGAATTTCCTTGGGACTTCCCTTTAAAAATCGATGAAATCACCAATCTCAATGACAAACAATCTGAGTATAAAACCCTCGAACACATTGCAAGTACGATTCAACTAACCTTAATATACCAAAAATAGAATGATTCATATTGTTAACTCAATAAAATATTACATACCGAGAATAAGTTTCTCCGGGGGGAATTCAAATTTTTCATCATAAGGGAGTAGTTCAGCTTGCTCATTAATACCTAATTCAGGATTAATAGATTTCGTGACGCCTTCTTTAAAGTAAAGAAGACCGGCAGCAGCAAGTTCTTTTCTGAATCTCTTTTCTTTTTTAATCTTCCAAGTCAAATAAATGACTACGACAATGAGAGCCAATATTATAGCGCCAATAACACCTAGCGTGTAACTTTTATACGGTGAAGAAGAATCTGAAATCATAACATATACGATATAACGTTCGTTACTTTTGTAAAGTGTTCTATCCTATTGTATTTTTAGAACTCCTAGTTTTTTTTTAATTATAGGGGGGCAAACAGACCAATGGAGTCGCTAATGTTAAGTAATTAGCGTCGCTCATGGACACCTGCAATACCAATGAATATTATAGGCGCGTGCGTTGCCAGCCTTTAAGTATCTTCTAAATATCAGTGGTTTAAAGTAATGCAGTGTTTATACTTTATTTACGAGTGAAGTAAAGCTGAAGCATAATTTTATTATCATTGACTCATTAAAGTTATGGACATTCGAGATAGTGAGGTAAGTTTACAGAACATAGATCACCGGAAGTCAATACAACGTAAAACTATATCACCATTACCAGAGGGGTCTGAAACCCAATTTTATAGTTGGTTCATTCAACCATCTAGATAAAAAGCTTCGAATAAAACCACAATCAAGCAACAAATAAAAATTGTTTTTTTAAAACTAAGAAAATTATTTAATTAGTTGACAGTGATAAGTAGACTCTGTCACCTGGCTCACATATTGTTTAAAAATTATATTTCTCACCATTATATTCCTTACATTATTTTCAAAATTAGAGAACTTTAAAGGAAAAAAGGTAGGTATTGTGTCAACAAAATTTGTATTCTAGAGGATACGAGTAGTAAGTTACTATCCGCATTAATAAAATACATTTCCGCGTGACGTTTCCTTTTCATGTGACGGATTGCATCTCATTGTCTATGTACTCCAATAATGACAAACATGCAAAATTAGCATCGAGTTTGTCATGTTCTCCTGGTTATCATGGTGATATTTTATAAAGAGTTTTCAATCTAAGTTTTGAAAAAACGAACCAAAAACAGACATAGAAGACATAAAAAACATATTAAAAAGACACTTAAAAATCAAGGTGTAGCCGGTTGCGCACTGACAACTAAGTGGTACGCGGGTTACCAAAGAATCCCTCATATATCGCATAAAACATGTGTTACTAACTTCAACATTAAAACACATAAATACCTTTCATCACCAAGTTAAAAAATCTACTTCTCGATGTAACGTAGCCATTCGTTGCCATACATTCGTATTTCCCTTTGTTTTTCTCCTGCATGCTTTTTATAATTATAGTGGAGTTCAGATCAGTATGATTTCTCATGTTATAGATCGTCAACCCATCGGTATCATTTATCACTAAAACCCCGTCCTGTAATTTAATTAAAATAATACATACATATAGACAAAATTCACAAATTTATTTATTTCTTAAGTTGGATTCACTTTTTAAATATACATGTAAAATGTCGACTAAAAATATTTTATTCATAGAAATTTTTTAAATGTTCAACATCTTCAAACTTAACAAAAGTGGATCAATTATATTTAATAATATTTTTATACATTTGTTATAAAAATTAAAATTGACTTTCGGCATTTCGATATTTAACAAAAAGTCTCAAATACATATTTTAAAAATTATGGGCAATATTTTTCTAATATCATATATAAATAGTATTTTTTTTTTGGAAATCGCGAAATTTTTAAAATGGATCTATGGAGGAGTCTATTTATTAGTAGTCCCGTTTATAGTTTAGAGGAAGGAATGTTGCAGTTTATGTAATGTCCTGAAAACTATCAATTCAAAGTTATAGATATTTTTTATAATTTGGACTCGTACTATTTGTCATGAATCACTAGGTATATTCTTATAAGATGCACCTTACCTTAAACCATTCGATGTTCGGTATCGGTACAGCCACCGCTGAACAGCTTATTTGGACCGGCTGGAAAGTAGTCACTTCTTCGTCTTTGTCCACAATAGGCTCTATAATGTCTATATCTCTAGTAGCTAAAATATGGATACCAATAATTAATAGTAATCGTTTCACTGTAATTATTGAAAAATAATTATTTGATATTTACCTTCTACCTCAATGTTTACTTTTTGAATTTTTTCAGATCCATTAAAAGCCTGTGCGATACATATGTACTCTCCATTCTGTTTTGGAGACACATGATCTATTTGTAGTTTTGCGACAATTGAAAATTGATTCACGTCAAGTGTCACTGTAATAAAAAGCTGTATTAGGATATTGAATGTAATAAAGTATCTATCCAGTTTTGTACTCGTTCTCAGTAGAACATTATGACAAAGTCATTCTTTTTATACAAACCTGCGTCGCTGATATTCATAGCTCCATCGCGAATCCAATATACGGATTCATAAATGTATTTGGATGCTTTACACAATATTCTGACTTCGTGGTTTTCGGGATACCATGATTGTGCACCTTCAATTCCAAAGCCTCCAGGCATTTCGAAAACGAGCACTTGCGATGTCGAGGAATCATTTCCCATGCTATTAATAGCCTTGCAAGTTATATTTCCTGATGATGTAGCCTTTCTGATTAAAATGGAACTCGTCTCGTACTCAGACAGTTTTATATCATTTCCATGACCCTATAATTAGATAAAGTTGCATTGAATTTTAATTATAAAATATGTCATATACATTAGTATATGTCAATGATAAACAGGTAATATGTTTCTATATATTTACATTTATATAGACAGTTTTACACTTAACATTTTTAAAAGTTAAACACAATGGCTCCACGCATGTTTATTTAAATTAAAATTATTCTTTAATATTTGTGCTGCTTTGTACACAAGATTTCATATCAACTTATACAATACTAGCGCCCTGTCTCGGGTAGACATAAATAGGTACATATATTTAAGTAATAAGCATGCTAATTAAAACGACCAAGAATCCCTAATTTGAAAAAAAATTGTATGCTTATGTTAAAGCCTCCCTGTACATATACTACGCTGGCTGTAGTATTTGTAGGTGGCAACGAAGCGTATTGATTTTCAGGAGAACCTACTCGAGAAAGTTCCAAGTACAATTGCTCTCGTCGTGTTAGTTACTCGATGCGCTGCGTGGCGACCGCCGCCAGTATTAATTTTTATTTTAATTTCATGATACCTATCTTTTGATTGAAATGTTCTATTTCAATAATTCAAAAAGTAATCACCAGGCGTTAAGACACTTTTGAATATTAAATTTGGATAAATAATTATAGATGGTATGGATAACACGGTCTGATTTTGATCGGCATTTCTATCAATTTGCTAAATGTAATAAAGTAGTTATAGTGACGTAACTAAAATAGTTAGACATATGGTCTCGCGAAGTTTTTTGTAGATATTGATATATTCTATAATATTGTCAAACAATTTTTCTCCTATCATTTATATTCTTCGCAGCGTATGCGATGAAAGCTGATTATTCTACACCTTTGGTTGGTTTTATTAGGAATTTCTAAAGTAATCTAGTACTAAATATAGCCTATGTTACTCAATGATAATGTATCTCTCTAATAAAGAAAGAATTATGTATTAAAAACGTGCACTACACTTGAGCTACGCTGGCACAGGACGGGTGGTACTATTTTATCTGCCAGTACATTACGGCCGTAGCCGTAAGGTACCGGCAGAGTAGAATAATACCTCCCCCTGTTCCAGGTGTCTTAAGAGGCGACTAAGATACCAGAACCGTGAGATGGCGGTACATCCATGCAAAAAAGTTAGCTCAAATGTAAAGGGCGGGGATGGGCAGCAACTTCCCCATCGCGGCAATTATGGGCAACATTTTTGGGGAAGCCCATGTACAACAGTGGACTTTTTATGGCTGGTATGATGACAGAAATGTTTACTTACTTCCGTGTCACTGTCTTCCGTAGAGAATATCCACTGAATTCTAGGCAGCGGGTATCCAGTAGCTTCACATTTCAAGCTCGATTCTGTATTTAGCAGGTATATTCTCTCTTTTCCAAAGCTTCGGTTAACTACCGGTTTCGCTAAAATAAATAATAGATTTATTGCTCTAAGATATTTTTTGTTACAAAATGTAGAATATCTCGTAAAATATGCCAGTTCTCTCTTCAATCACTGGAAAGACTAAACCAGTAATTTATGTAGTAGTTAGTTGCAGTAGGTATTTGCAATGAAAAGAGTAATTTGCGGGTATAAAAGTATCAAAAATGCGAATATTTTTCTTGTGATTATCAACTTTGTTAAAAGAATTTAACATAATTATATACTTACATTTTTTCCGCAAATCGAATGTAACATTGGCCGTGGTATAGCCATTGTCAGCTAATATGGTGTAATTCGCGGTATCATAAACCATAAGATTGGAAATAGTCAAGCTAGCATCCCCCGTATTCTCTTCTATTTTCGCTCGATACTTTGATGGCATATCTGGTAGGATTTTATTATTTCGATAGCTAAAAATATAATGCTGATTTATATGAATTACACTTAGACATACAGTTTGAATTGTAGTCATATTTTCAATAATGTATATACTCACTATGTAAAGTTAGGCCGAGGATACGCTTTGACTTCAGCTAACAACTTAATTTTCTTACCTCCAGTTTCTATTACAGAATTTTGCACACTTTTACTCAAATGAATGTAGGGTTTTTCTGTGAAATATAATAATATTTTTTCAGGATCTAATCTGTTTATATAAAAGGAGAAGCAGTTTGGCTGACTGACTGAAATATCAACGCAGGCCATTATAGGGTTAAATACTTTAAATTTTGCGCAAGGGTATTATAACGCACCTTTTATTAGGCAGAAGAGAATAGGGGAAAAACGGGGGTGCAAAGTTAGTATGGAACTTTGGTGTTTTAGAAGTTATTACAATGAAATTCAATATAAAGGTTCTCATTAGTAATTATAAAACATATGTAAACAATTTTTTCGAAAATCATCCTTTATGAGAGTAAAGTAAACATAGCTAGTAGAAATTTCAGAGTGCATTAATCATTGGAGAATCGTGATACTGAAGAATTATTGAACAATATTTTACTGTCACATCTTACCCAAGTAGATCATTTGTTTCGTTTCGGTTGTCCATCTATCTAAGCCCTCTTTGAGTGTGCAATTGTAATAGCCGGAATCTTCTTTCGTTGCATTGATTATTGTTATTGCGTAGTACAATTTATTCCCAGATCCCACTTCTAGTTCATTTGTATCATTGACAACATTTATCTGCATAAAGTCATTTTGCCATTTAAAAAAAATCTATTGATTTATTAAGGTACAGATTAGTTTTTTTAACAGCAAACTTGATTTGTACCATATAGTTTAACACATAATTGCATATATCATCATTAATTACCTCTGAGAAGGGACGTGGAGTGCTCCATTTCAAGGATAGAGGATTATTAGGTTCATAGGTAACGGAACATTTTAGTGTGAAATTCTCGCCTTTCAGGAAGTTATAATGATCAGTAGTTATTTTCAAATCAGCCCTATTTCGCAGTTTCTCTGTAAAATAAATTAGAATTATTATTTATTCTTTATTAGAATTATTATTATTTAACTTTAAAATTCATATAAAATGATTTAATTTATGGTAACAGTGCAGGCATGTTCTTTTCTCTTTGAATATTGTACCTATGATTTTTTCGTTTACACAATACACATTACATAAACATGCATTATACAATGAAATATACATATATGCATAATATGGTTATTAAGAGGTAATTAAGAAAACTTCAGTCCATGCTTAATACTGGTCAAAATTATATTATCAGTTAAAATCATAGGTAGGTAATAAATATATCCAAAAAAACATATATATAATTTGTTGTAAGATTAACCTTATAAGATATCCTAAAAAAGCCGCACTGTTACCGTACAAATAAACGCAAATAAAAAATATTATGCTTTTCTGTATAATTTATAAAAAATACGGATATTTTTTTCATAAAATTAAATAAACAAAATACTAATCAACTATGAAAACATTAAAAATGCAAATAATAAAAATTTCACAAATATAAAACAATATAACCAAGACAATGATATAACAAAACTAAAATGCATACAAGTAAAGTTAATTCGGTGACAAATTTCTTGCTGTTTCGATTAGATAGAATATTTATTACATTAATGATGATAAAAATTTACCAAATATCTCTGAGGGATGCGTACACTCATACATTCACGATAATCAGAATATGATAATTACACATTAGTTGTTAATTGTTTAGTATAACACTGAATCATATAACCACAGATAACATAGAAATATATTAGTATATACAATAAAATGTATGTGCATAAGATTCTAAGACGCAGAGCAAGACATCAAATAGAAACAAAAGGAAAACAGGAAGTTACAAGCATAAGCCAACCACGTTAAATAAACCAATGATGAAACCATCACACCACGCTACCTCGTTAAGTGACATCAAGTCTATGTTACTTACTCGAAACCATAGTCACAATCCGCTCAGAGCTATACTTTCCTCTCGTTGCTTTGCATTTGACAGATTCATGCTTTACCGGTTTTACTAAAAACCCAATCTTTGCCGAATACCAAATATATGGTGATGTCTTGGTTATCTGCGACTATTATAATATCGGCCAAATAAATACATTTGTTAAATATAATATACATAAATAGGATGTGTTTTTCAATTTTAATTCACTATTATAGCCATTTCGATTAAACATTGTGTAGTAAAATTGAAAAACTTTAAAATAAAAACCACATTAAAGAAACTACTTAGATACCAAAAACAGATCTTTGAAATTTCTTCGATATTAAAAACTGAACATTTTCTTTAATGTGATTTGAGCCTCTCTTGGGCATTGGAAATCACTCATCTAATCACCTACGTTTGTGCACAGCGATTTGAAAATCCTTTGCAATATTTGGTCTCCGAGCACCACATTTTAAAAAGGAATAGTTGTCAGGGAGATCGTCGGTATTTAATGAGATAAACCCAATTTTTGGGTTGTAATCGTAATAGTCAACTCTGAAAATGTCGTCTGTCGCGCTGTCCTGGGTATTAAAAATGCGATTATGAAACTAATGCAAGATAAAGTGTTTCATGCTTTAGTGAAGCTTAACAGACAGCAATAAGCGTTAAGATTTATGTATGCAAATGGTGTCAGCGAGACAGTGATTAAAATAATTTATCATATCGGGACCGCTCAAAAAGAAAAATGCTTTTCTTGTCTCAAACGGAATATAATTTTTAGTTCCATGCAGAGGCAAGCATCTTTTACTTAATGTTACTTTACGTTGGTATATTTCTTCAGAATATATTTGCCTTTAAAATTATTTAGTTTTGTGAGCTACGATTTAAAAATGAAATCTGTATTTTTGTTATACATACCAGTAGCCCTAAAGACATTTCTGTGTCTGGCATTGTTGGTCTACACCGTACCATCGCCTTTGATCCGGATATGACAGAAATAAACAGCGTTAGAGGTGCAAACAAATCTGTGCCTAAAATTGTTACAAATCGTAATTATCAACTATTGTGTCGTCTATAGAGATATATTTTCTTATCAAATTAATGTCTCACCATTGACAAATATGTAAATGTATGTAACATGTTCAGTGTTACGAGGTTCCTCCATTATGTTGTACAAGATTTGTGTACCAGAGACAGAGTCGTCGAAACATGCGTAATAACCAACGGCATAATTGTCTACATTATAAAGATCTAGAGCTACTTCGTATGGATTTTGGCCATCTGTAGATGGCAAATTTCTTTGCTTCATATAGAATGAACTAGAATATTCCTCTGATATATCCTGCTGTTTGATTTGCAATGGCATTTTCCCTTTACATGTGAGTGTATAATTTTGCCCATTCTGTAATATTATTTCATTTCCATTCGGATTGAGAATGGGCCCTTTTATAGGAAAATCTGAAAATAAAAATAACACCCTACATTCATGGTGCTTAGTTTATCTCTGCGCTGTTTTTATTTAATTATAAGCTAATGTAATATCGATTGAAGTAACTCTCTAATGTAGTACGTTTAATGTTTGATATAATTAATATCTCATCAAATATTGGCCCCATGATTGATGAAGTATTATTACTTTCACAGAAAACGATGCGGGTAATCGTTTTAATAAAACGTGCAATAAAGGTCATCGTAAACTAACAGAGCTGTCAATACAGGCTTAATGACATCAATAGGGTTGACTTAACCCCCAACAAGCGCGCAATACATCATGAGCCCGATGGGTGAAGCGGTTCGGTGACTGTCGGTACTATCATGTTAATGGTATATTGTACACAAGCGCGAGCGCCCGCACACTATCGAAAACACTATTAATTAGCCCCGCTCGTCCTGGGCGTGACACAGGTGTGGTCAACATTCGGGAAATTAATCCTACCAGTAGGATGGCAAGCGACCGCTCAACGTTTGCGGCCAACAATTGATCGTATCAAACTCTAGAAAGACCAATTAAGTGATTAGGACCCCGCGGTTCTACTTATCAGCAAATTAACGGTCATCCCATTAAGTGGAAACGTGGTGACGTCTTTTGTGTCTAAGAATAAATATGATCCCTTTGACGTACAAAAATGTGTACTTTTTGGGCGAGGCTAAATAAGTAATTTATCGATATCAATATAAACAGGTCACGTATAACTTCTTTATATTGTTGGTGACATATTTATACGTGTGTGGTAAAGACTTCTTTGTACTTTCATAGCATTCGTGTTTGTTAAGAAATATCTGCACAGGAAACGGTGGTAACATTTATTGCCAAATGAGTTACATCCTTATAAAGAAGGTATTTACGAGTAAAACAGTCTGGGGAGCTTCTGGTGTTTAATGTGTGATATCACATTAACAGCTATAGCTGCATATATGTCTAATATTACCCGCGAAAGGTTATACTAAATAATAATTTATATACGATTTGTCAGTAATTACGTTGCAATCAAGACGGCTTATAGTATGACTCTGACATTCTTTATAAATAAGATATAGTTAGCAGTTGGTTGTAAAAAACACAAGTAATTCCAAAATGACGCTTTGATACTGTGATAACCCCTTCATGAATAACTAAATAATGGCCATTTGCACCGCGGCCTTGCGGCCAAAAGGTCAAGAACAATGCTTGTATTCGTAGTAAGAAACTGTAAAGGGATAGGTAACTAACTGTTCGCAGTAAAATTTGTCATGGAAACCGAAAAATATTTATTTACCAATTAAAGTATTAGAAAATAAACTGTAGACATTCTCTTTTAGTCGTGTCCGGATATTTGTCATTATTATATTGAACTAGCTGTACCTCTCGTTTGCACACAAATTATGCGAAGGAAAAAATCAAATCGTACCATTGTTCGGTGAAAAATAAACTAATTGTACATCTGCTGGCATAAAAGTAGCATAAGAAACATATCTATTTCTGCGCATAATTTTACTGAAAACCTTTTAGTCATATCTGAGATATATAAAGCCACAGTTACAGAGACAAACTTAAAAACTAAAATGATTTTTTATCTCAGTAACAAAACGAATAAAGTACATAATTATTTGTTGTTTTAAAAGTATATTGTACTTTTGATTTACTCTTCCATTTAATTAAATGTAGTGAAAATGGCAGTAGGTACATATATTAGATATTGTATTTGTAATAAGCCCTTGAATGCATTTTAGTAAAATTCATAACGAAGAAATTTTACAACCATACAGTTCAAAACGTGTTCTTAACGGGTTTCATATTAAAGAAATTTATCGATTAATCACTAATTTACGCATTTTACATTTACGAATAGATTTTTATATACACACGGCTTATAGAAATTTATTTACATTTCAAACACCATTGTTTCTTATAAAATTTAAATTTAAAAATAGTATGTTGTTATTGTCTGATCAAGACAAATGGAAAAAATAACGAAGTACAGTTTTTAATTATTTAACTGAATTAACGTTTTTTGTTTTCAATTCAATATATGCATTTAAAATTAATTCAACGATGTCTACTAAAATACAGTACTTTCAAATACTATTTGTTCAGCCCACCTTCAGATCTGATAACAAAAACCATTCTAAACACAGAGCAAGCAATAGAATGGAGGGTTGATGTAAAGGCGACAATGACAAATGTACATTATTGTTGCCAAACTAGGTGGTATTCATTGAAAAATATTCGACCAAATGATAATAACAATAAACACTTTCGATTCTATACATAAGACAAAAGTATACATAAGATAAAAGTATACTCATCATAAACAAAGAAGTGTTGAATGATTAATAAATTATAAGGATACTACTGATGTATTTAATGTCAATATTTGAGACATCAGTTGGAGGTACTAAATATATAAATATTAGTCAAACTTAATATCACGTGGCATTTATGTATAGAATAGTATATAAGATTATGGTTTAATATTAAACCGAGTAATTACATACCCAAGATACTTTAACGCAAACGCCTTTACCGCAATAAATGCTGATAGATAGCTTAACGTAGTTTTTCTAGCAAAGTTTAAAAATATTAAGATGCTTAATTATATCGACCCTAGAAAGTCCACTGTCGGACAGAGGCCTCGGCCAGAAAGAACTAGGTGGCGAAGTAGATGCTGCCGCACATTCCCACCCAGTAGTATTTAGGCTGTGCAGTATCGGATGGATATACATCCATCCGTCTGTTCCGGTACCTTAGTCACCTTTTGCTACAACTTACCAGTTCTTTACCTAAAGGTAAAAAAGAGGTACATGACACTACAGAAATATGACATATAGATAAAATTTTATGTCAAAAAGGCTGGAATGCCGATAATTACTCGTAATGAGTCAAAAGTGAGCCGCATTTTAAAACCGTTTGTGAGGTATTACAATTACTTAAGTGTTTAATATATAATAAAATAAAAAATATATAATATAATAAAATAAAATGTATGTTTTATTTGGTTCTCATATGTATTTGTGAGTTCGGTTGATTTTGGATATAAAATACGTCAGTAATTTTTTTGACGTTTACATGCGTTTTTTACAAAGAATTGGGCCTTGAGACATTCAAGGTATAGAACTACTAAGTGGCAGTAGTAACCACCTCACGCATTAAATGCATAGCATCGAGCATCAGTTACTGAATATATGCATTAATTTAATCTTAGAGGATACCTTCGTTGGTTTTTACCACAGCACGGCTCAACCACTAAAGCGATATAAGGAAATTCTACAAAGAGTATACCGAATACTTTTATATAAAGTATTAAATTTATTTTCTTGTATTAATTATTACATATGTTTATTTTTAATAATATTGGCCGTTATAAAGATGATGGTCGGATATTTAAAAATATCAACATTATTTAACATTTTAATTGGATTACTTATGTAGTTGAAATTTAATATTTAGACCATTATTCCTATTTTCCATTTTGCATTGGTTTTTTATTAATAGGTAATAACTGTATTATAAGTATTCTATTTAAGTCCTTATAATAAGTATCTTTTTGTACAAATATGTAAATTTCGGACTTCGAGCGTCCTCATTGTTTCAATGAAGTCTTAGTAAGACTTACATATTCACTCTATCTATAGTATTAAACTAATTTTTAACGGCTTCATATAGCGGTTTTTTATATTTCTCTTTTCATCTAACGTGTTGATAACCTTCTGAATTGCAAACATGCTGTGTCTCAAATGTACTTATGTAGCAATAATGAGAAATATAAGATTAAGATTGAATAATAATATTGACTCGGAATATAATAAAGTGGTTTTGGAATTAGAAATGACGAAAATCAAGCACATAATTTGATTAAACATATTTGTATAAAAATATAGAATATTGCAATTTGAGAGAAATCACCACTTTAAAAAATTAAATAATTGAGGACAAACTTTTATAAATATTGAATTATGATTAACTGAGAAGACTTTTTTTTTTCTAAGCTAGCACAACCTATCACTACTGAGGTCAAATACCGTGTCCCTTATAACTGAAAAGTGTTACAACACATGTCACAAAAATCAGACTACAGAGTCCTTATCAATTTTATCACAACATTAATATGTTGCTAATTAAACTCAAGTGCAAAATAACAAACTCAAAATTATGAATACATTTTAAACCTTACACATTATACACATTATATTCGTACAGGTCTGGCTGTCTGGATAATGTCATTGCTATTTGTGTGTCCTGTGCCCTAAACACAGTCTTGAGTTATCTTATCAAAATAAACTTGTTTCACTATAATTGATCCATTGATGTTTTCGGTCGAACAAATTTTAGTAGCAGCCCGAGATAGACAATTGTGTGCATCCTTTGCACACAATTGTCTATCTCTTTCTGCCCCAAGCGTAGGAGTGTGTATATCGCGACCTTTTTTATTAAAGCCGAACAGAAATAAACTGGTATCATATTGAATCAAAACGATTATCATTTATATTTTTTGTAGCTAATAGATGTGAGGAATTCAAAACAAAATTTATTTATGTCTATATAACTGTTTTTGTTTTGATAATGCGCAAGATGGTGGCGTTAAAAACAAAATTCTGTTACGCAACTGTTTTGCGAAATATAATAATTTCCTAACACAACTAATTCAATTATCTAAGTAACACATGTGATTTTCAATGGAAATTATAAATCATGATGATAAACAAAACTTATCAATTGTAAACGTTTACATAGAAATTAATAACATGTGTTTAATATTTGCTTAGAAATACGTCACCGACTTTTCGGAAGTTTTGTTCCACCACGTTGTACACACAGCAACAGATCAACCTTTCCATGTCTGTCAAAACTTCACAATAATCTATAAAAGCGTGCCATTGAATTCATAATTGACTGTAAATATTTAACAGATTTGGGTAGGTTGATCTATTGCGAACCGTAATACTATAATATAATGATGATGATAATGCTGCCATATATTTCTCTTTCTTTTTCAAACATTCAAGCGTTCACTACTCATAATGAAACTACTACGTTTAACTACATTTTAACGGCTCCAAAACGCGGTTTATTCCACTTTTACACTTTATGCCCGTCACCTGTTGTTGTGGCTACCGTTATTTATGTTTATTATGTCATATATTGTTATATGATATACTATTTGTAAAGAGTTAATAGTATTTTGATTGTTCTATGAATCCACTTTAGCGAGTTCACAGATGAGTAGTAAATCTAGCTTGTCAGTTATCATTCCACGCTGTTTATTATCATGCGCGTAGGCATTTGATGATGTCACAAATTTATTCAGGGCAATATGTTCTAGTCTGACATTGTATTTAATATATTAGATACTGGACTATGCCCACGTGTTTGTTAATTAATTACCAATTATTACGCCTACATACAGAAACTAGTTTTCGTCCAGAATTGATAACTAAAAACACATTTTACGGTTTGAAATAAATATATTTATATTATTCTGTCATTTCTGTCTTAAAATAATTTTTATTAAGATTGATACACTGCTTAAAACTTTCTTTTTAAATGGGGCCTTTTAAAAAACTTTTAAATTCTTGAAACGTGCATATCGTTCTATCTTTACTAGAAATTATTGTATCGCGATATTCGAAGGTTCTAAACCATAATAACATAAATATTTGCTATTTGACCTTTATAGGACCTTTAATTAGCACTTTTTGGTAACTTTATTTATTCTTCTTTTTAAATTGAAGTAAAAATAGAGTTCAAAATTGCAAATTAATTTCTGTTCATGATTCCAAGATATCAAATAAATAAAACACTTGATATCACTTAAAAAAAAAGCTTACTAAAAACTAATTATTATTAAATACATTGGACCATATAACGTTATTTTTACTGCAACACGTTAAAACAAATATTATTGAATTCAGAAATTTCACAATTAATATTATTTTGAATATCATATTTAATTATGTACTGCTATTATCTAAAATGAGTTAACAACTTTATTTTAAGGTATATAAACACACCGATGACCTTATTGCAAAATTATGGTGAATATTCTTCCTCTTTTTACGCAAATTCAACTCAGATGTGTTCTAATTAATTCAGTTTTTGTTTTGATAATGCGCATGATGGTGGCGTTGCTCTATGGCCGGTTGTTGAATTGTTTGTCTTAGGAAAACGCATGAATAGATGGCAAAATCATCGTATGTTTAAATAACTCTGTATCACTTAAACTTTTTTTCACCAAATGGTATGGCTGCTATTGCTGCTTACCGGTCTAAACAAAGACAAAGGTAGTAAAATCACTTTGTAATGTGACGTACATAATTCTCAAATCACACAGTTGACACGAGACGTACGCTATTATGTCTGCCATGACACTAGCGTTCTTATAAGGCGCATAGGAAGATCTCAAAAATCTCTTAACTTAAAAAAGGATCATTAAAAAAACATTTACTAAAGGAAGCTGCATTCTTCTGGGGTAAGAAATATTTACAAAAAATTGTGATACCTAAATAACAGAAATAAGAATAAGTAATTGTATGTAACACAAAAACTTTTTCACTCTATTTTTATTAGATCATATTGGTCGACAGCCAAGCCTGCAGTCTGTTAGATAGTAAGTTTCACTGCAGCCTATAGACGCTCGTAATATCACAAGGGTATAGGTAGGAAAAGGAACGCGTTGCCAGCCTTCCTTTACCTTTCACTGTCCTCTCAAAAACCAGAACAGCGATGCTAACACTGCTATTTGTGGGAGCGAGGAAGTTTTGCAGACGACCTTTGTATGAGGTCTTCATCATTTAAAAATTAATATCATTAATAGTTCATTCATATTTATATTATCGCGGGAAAAAAACCACGAAACGCCGTAGTAATACTAGTACATTATACGTATACATTCGATTCTCTGACCAATACTATTTATTATCTTTAGTCTTTATAATAAGCAGAAGCAGTAAAGATTACTGTTTTAACTATTGTACGTGGATGACTCATCGCCGTAACGTATCGGTTCTTGTGAGCCAGACTCCGTACATCCGAACCGGTGAGTCATGAAAGGCGCCACGCGGAGGCTGTGAGGCTGTGTCATACCCTAATCTAATCAATTTTACTTTAAAAAAATACTGCCCTTTATTTTGTTCTTTTTTATATTAGAGATTATAAGACCTTCGACATGTATTTTGGCAATTTATAGTTATCAAACTGTATTTTAAACAATAAATATATTTATAAAAAGAATTGCTCAATTTTATATACAATAATTTAATATTAGTGTAAATTAACTAGTCCAGGAAAAGAATATATGTGGCAATATTCTTAGTGGTTAAAGGAAGACAACCGTTTGCCGTGGTAACTCTGTCTATTCATTCAGACATTAGGATGTCTTGTTTCGAATCAAATCAGAACCGGGTTTACAGTTTGGTTGTTATGACTAACCTAGATTCAAAGCAGTCTAATAGTTTTTTTTTACATGGCTGTAGATAAATATTAGCGATCTTTAGCGATACATAGAAACCTTTAAAATTCCATTGTATACTATCGTATAAGGGCACACCCAAAATGATACCTCTTTTCTTTATGTTTGAAGCAACGACGTTGCCATTTTTAAAATTGCTGAATAAGAATACAAAAATGTTTATACATATGTTCATTTTTTGTATTCTTTTCTTATTGTTTTAATTTTTTAACGTTTTTTCAATGAATGCAAATACTTAGTGTGAGTCAAGTTTATACAAGGATTTGAGTCAACATCTGTCGCGTATGTTTTACATCCAGTGCTTTATTTAACTGACAATGTGTAATTTTGTCTAGACGAAGACTGTGTGGTCTTATTTAAATGTCTTGTTTGAAATTCGTTATTAACAACTGAAATTAAAGTAGCAACCAGTTCAGGTTTTTTTATACTAAAACAGCTATACAGATTTATATGTGATATATTTGTTAAGTATTTTATGATGCAGGTTAAAAAAGAGGATAACTTAATATAAAAAATATAATATATTATTGTATATTCGTAAACTATTCTGAAAACAATCACTGGCCTCCAAATGAGATCCTGTTCCTTCAAGAGTAAATAAATTCGTACATTTTTGTTTAAACACAGTCTCTACTAACACTATTTAATATAACTTTCTCATTTGTTACTGTAATTTTGCGGTACATACAATGAAGTATCATAATATTTTTCATGTGGTTTCATAATTAGATAAAGAAAAATAATGTTAAATATTTCTTCATATAAATATTTATATAAAGAAATATTTAACAATCATGTCTTTTAAATCAAATGAAGCAAGAAAAGCAGGCAAAATTTCGCAACGTAAATATAACACTACTAAATTTACACTGACGTTTGCCTGCAATTTTATTACGTTACGACAGGAGTCGACGTAATAAAATTAACTATAAAAAATTAGCAAACTCTTTTTTTGTCTTGTTCTTTAGGTAATTTCTAATATTGATAGCATACACTACCGAAATCAGTTATAATTTTTTGGTAAAAAAATATATAGGCTCGGTTCCCTTTACTAGTTGGCCATGATAATTCTAAATTTATACTCATGTCTTATGATCTGATATATGTTGTCTCGAACTCGTCAGGTCCTGATAAGATACCAGAGTCAAAAACCTAACCAACCGTCTATCTCTTTACATATCAATCAGTTTTATTTTTTGTTATTATCAGTAGTCTTGATAATTTTAAATATCATATTTACATATTAACAGTACAAAAATAAACAACCTTATCTTGATCATAAAGATTTCAATTTCTCTTTATTCAATATTCGTTAGTACCTATATACTCGTATCTTTACGTATGTACCTTTTAATAGAAGCTTGGTATTACTTATTTCACGACAATAATAAGGGTGATGGTAGTTACAATTTACTATCATCACTAAACAAGTAAATTAGCTATAAATATATTTTTCCATTCACAGGCGTTTGGAATACTTTTATAAGATAATATAATTTATCGGTTTGCTTCCTCGCTAGGTTTCCGCTGGAAGCAATACTTTTGGATTATCTAACTTTCTAGTCACTTGCTTGTATATTGAGATAATTTATTAAAATCAAACACATATTACCTTAATTTGTGTTTTATAAGTAATTGGGGAAACAGATCTTAATTAGTTTATTATTTAAGCCAATAACAAGCCACACGACATTTCTAAGAATAAAAAAGGGAATCATTTACGTATTCATAAGTTGTGAATGAGCATACGGAGTACAGATGAGTAATATAAGGACATTCAAAGAAAAGAGTGGAAGTGCAAAATAAAATCACGTTTTGAAAATTGTGTTTGTTGAAATCCTGATCAGCGAACTATTCAAAGATTAGTTTTATAATATTTAAAGAAAAATCGCAGTCTTAACTTTACTCATTTGTAACAATTATTAGTTTTCGTTAAACGTATATGTAGGGGCACCTCGCCGTGGGGTACCAGCGGAGTAGAATAGTGACGCCCTCTGTAGGTTTTGCAAGAGGCGGCTAAGTTACCAGAACCGACAGATGGCGGTATATCCATCCGAAACAGCGCAGCTTAAATCCTACAGGGTGGGGATTCATCCTCGTCGCGAACCCACCCGCACTGTGCGGTCGCCACCACGCCTGCCTAGTGCGGCAATTATAGGCAAAAATCCCTCTATCTCGGGGAGACAACAGTAGAGTTTCTACTGCTGATTAGAGGCATTTACATATTGTAGTCTGTAAAGAGCTTTACACAATACAATTGTACATTATAATATTTATTTATATATTTGACAGGCCCGATGGCGCAGATAGTAGTGACTTAGTCTTATGCGTCAAAGGTCGTGGGTTCTATCCTCACCCAACATATATATTTATAAAACGATATTGAAGAAGTATATTTGTGATTCCTCTGTTGTCTGATGTCCGCAACAAAAGTGCGGCTTATCAAAGAATCAGGATTATGTATGTTGTGAGAAATAAAAAAAGATTAAGTTCAAGTAATCTGAGACTTATTCCCCAAAGTAATTTTTGATTTTTATATAAGGCATTCAGATATAGAAGTCACAGAGTAGTTACATCTTAGATTCGTAGCACACTTGTCTTTAAAACAAAAATCTAGATAACAATGCAAGTCTGGAACTGATGCACAATAGCCCTGAATTGCAAGTGGAAAAACATTTCCAAATTGTTGATCCTCATTTGTTTGTCTATCTAAAGTTTTCCGTAATATTTTTGAGATAAATTGCTTACCATTGAAGCCAAGATCTAAACTCAATAAATAGGCATCGCCGCTCATTCGAATATCGTTAACAGTTAAATAATTATTACGTCCCATACAGTTAGTCAATCAACTGCAGTATGTGTAAAGAGATTGTTTGTATTGTCGCAGTCACATTGTCAAGAACACCCAAATATTATGCGCATTCTCATGCCAAAAACAAGATGCCCACCACACTTCAACTAACAAACCAAATGTCATGACAATTTTCAAGTTATCTATCAAAACACCGCTAATACTCGCAGCACAATGGACAAGCTGGGAGCACGGCTAAAGACTGCCATAAACTCAAAACATTCCTAATCAATCAATGCATGGTACGAGTATATTACACAAAGTGGCATAAGTGCCGTACATTCAATCATTTGCTTTCTTTTTGGTGTATGGTTTCAATAACGATTAGTAAAACGCATAATTGTGCGGGAAATGTTAGCACAATTATTATTCCTCGGTCAGCATACTTACAAACGGTTGCTTGCAAGCCCAAATAGCCAAGCTGACTCTTAGTTTCTTCAATTCCTTGTTATTTCACAAAATTGTTAAGACAGTAGCAAGCCTTATTCAGTAGATTAGTGACCACATTTTAATAAGTCAAACGCTAAAGATGCGAGAAGAAATGTGACAGGAACGTCTATAATGCTGGTTAAAATTTTTTATTGCTAGTAAAGTGCTTATTACATTGTGTCTTTCAGTAGTGTCCCAAAGCCATTCTTAATTAACTGCAAATTAGATTAACAACGTCATTATTTATCTAGTTACATATTATCGTAGATGCGGGATCAATTTAAAGGTCTTTGACCCCATGAAAATACGTAAGTTTTTACGTAAAATTTTTAATAATTTGTACGATGGATATCACTTATCCAGTTATAATCAACACAAACTAATGTTTTAGGTATCTATAAGTTGTTACCTTCCCGTAAAATATTGTAGCCAAAGTATTGTCTAACATTTGAGATTATAAGTGAGTACTAAATAAAAAGAATATTTTTTCATAGTTCTAAGAAATTCATTGTATCCTGTTGGTACTCTTACTCTAATGTATAAACTATACCAAGGATAAATCTCAGCATTAATTATTATTTACAATCGCTCATGTTTTTTATAAAATAGGCCGGGAGTCCTTTTGAACGTAGTCTTTTAGCCACTTACTCTGTAAAATAGTTACTATTCACAACAGTATTGTTACAAGTCTTCAAATCTACACAATTATTTAAGTGATGTAACAGAATTAAAGTAATTGTACTTTTTATCAAAATAAGAACTTTTACCAAACATTTTTTTAATAACCTTGGAAATTCTGTTGGTTGCTATAGTATAGAACTCTGTATAACGTAGTGTAATTTGGACATACAATAGATCTTTTTCACTGCATCATAAACACTTAGAGAACTGAGGATTGAAACGTACCAGAGGTCATAATGACGTACATACGTTGTACGTGCCGCAAGAGGTAAATATTTAGTCAGAAAATAATATGCAGGATATTCCAAGTACAAAATGTTTTTACCTATGTATATTTATACAAATACTTGTATGAATATGCATATGTTTATTTCACGTTACAACAATAGTAACATTCATATGTTACTGATAGATGAAAAAAGCTTTGGCACACATACTGATAAGATAACTAAGTGCAATAGGATTTAAATGTTAGATTTCAGACTTGTTTGAAATGAAGAAATTGGAACCAGTTCGAATATCGATGCAAGTTACGGGTGCTTGCTAATTGTTAAGGTAATTTTATAGTCTATCCGGGCAATATCCGAACGTGGTCCTATGGAAAGATAGGCGTGTATTAAACAATCCAAATGGCTTCTATCACCATATTTCCAAAATATCAAACCTGCGTAACTAGCGGCAGTGAAGTTTGCCTGTAATATTATTCCCACGGAAATAATAATCAGCCAACAGCTCCGATTGCTCTCCATGGCGATAAAATTGTATTTGAGTAAAAAAATAACTCGATCCAACTCTCCCATTAATCAATTATATTTATAACTTCAATTTTCAGTTCCATCAGAATTGATAATGGGCGATCTATTTTGATCAGGTCCAATTTCAACGGTGCCAATTGCGCATTCCACAGGTTATGATGGTCGAGCACTCTGTTACCGTAAACAAATTAAAACTGAGAAACACTGGTTCATTTTGTGTTATAACGTACGCTGCGCGAGCGCCGAGGTGGACGGTACGCGCGCACTATTAACGGATTACACTTCTGGGAGTCACTTTGAGACCGTGTTTGATATTGTAAATAAAACGCGTTTATAACTCGGCGAGGTCACAGTCAACTGATTGTGCTAGAACGCGGCGCGTGGTGTGGAAACGGGCGACGCGGCCGTTCCGTGGCTATGGCCTCGACAGAATGCTGACGAATTGTGCTGCGCAGCCCGATTCGACGATTGCCGGTTTGAACGTTCGCTTCTAGACGACATTTTCTACTTACAAACAACATAGTAATAAACTATTGGGTTAGGTAATCTCTAACCGACCAGGTCTTAACCAGTAAAGAGAAATCTGAATGCGATTGAGAATTAGTATACCTACCTATTTGTTATTGATTTTCTGTTGATATTTTGATATTACTTATTCCAAATCAGAAATAAACAAACGTTTAGCGATTAATAGCACACCTACTTAAAAAAATACGTTGTTGGACGTTATTCATTAGTTATCTGCAATATTGTAAATCTTATGTATGAACATCTGCTTACATTTTCTTGTTTTGAATATTGAATAATAATATTGTTAAACTATATTGTTTAATTGTTGTTAAATACCTTTAACGTCATCCAGTTGACACACTCGATAAGGAACAATTATCAGCTGATAAACAAGGATAAACACTTTATCCTATACCATTTCTTCATTATCATCTTTTAAAGGGCCGATGATACTACCAAATAGTTTTTTAACCGCTATTATTGCATTTATAACATAATATCGAACGCTCAGATTAACGTCTTTATTAAATGTACCTTCCGTCACATTTATAATTGAATTGTTTACTTGTTGAATAGTTAGGGTTTGAATGGGTAGTCTCTCATAGGTAAATATCGGCTAGGCCTTTATATTTTGATTTGACCAACACATGACGTGTTTAGGTGTTAAATATATGTATTTTAGTATTATATTTGTGATAACTCTTACTTGTGATTTTGTGATAATACAAGTTTATCGGAACTAAACAACTAGTAAACAGTAAACTTTTATTGGAATCAGGCCAATGTATCAGATGTGTGAATTTATCAAAAAAAACAGAGTGCACTGAGATCGTGATCCTAAATATCATTCAGGCCTTTAGAGTTGCATCAACAATTCCATTTTGCGATAACATGCTTCATTTTTACTTAGAACAATTTAATCACTTTTAAGTAACTCAATTTTAAGTCTCAGTTATGACATTGCTATAACCCCACCTCAGATACTTTATTGTTTTATAATATATACATATATACACTCATTTGCAAAAAACGGGCACCTAAGCAATGAACCATTTCAAATGTTACTATTGGTTAGTTTGATAATTATAGGTAGTTTTACTTTCACAATTTTATAAATTAATAAGCAAATAATCGTTTTCGTCAGTATATTCATAAAAGTTTGATCAAATTTATGGATTTTAATTCTAAAGTTCACTAGTAGTGTATGCTCGCTAGTAGTGCATAAATACTACTCGTGAAGTAAAAGTTAACAAAGATTTTTGTTTGTTTTTGTTTTAATGAAGTAAAATCAGATAAATGTTTAGTATCGAGTGTGACCCCCTCTAGCTGAAATCACAGTTTGAATTCGTCTGGGTATGCTAGCGAGGATATCCCGGATACTGCTTGCGGAATACGTTCCCACTTCACGGTAATCACGTTCTTCAGCTCTCTGTTGATCTGCGGAGCCGGTTGTACTGATCTCACGCGTGGTTTCAGAACGTCCCAGACATGTTCTATAGGATTGAGGTCGGGACTTCGAGCTGGCCAATCCAAACGACGAATGCCGACCTCTTGCACATACGCTTCCACATCGCCAGAGTGGGGGGCGCGAGCGTTGACGTCCATAAAAATTGAGTCTTCGCCTAAAGCGGCCAATGCGGGTTGTGCATGAGGAATTAGAACTTCCGTTATATATCGGCGTCCAGTCAGTGAGCCGGTTTTAATGAAGACTAACTCTGTCCGATCCATTGAATTTATTCCTGCTCAAAACATAACAGAGAACGTAAGGTGTGATTTCTTCAAAACAAGCCTCTGCAAAGCGTTCTTCTCGTCTTCGTAGCACTCGCCGAAGTTGATCTTCACCAAACAGAGATCTCCTGGCTTTATCGGAGAACAATACCCTATTCCAGTCTTCTTGAGTCCATGACTCACAATTTCGAGCAAACCTAAGCCTGGCAACTCTGTGCTCACGGAGTAACTTAGGGCCACGGACCGGGCGATAACTGCGTATATTGGCCGCGAGAAGTCACCACCTGACCGTCCATAGGCTAATATGCACATTTCTCACTTTTTCGAGGTTGTTCTTAAGGTCCACATACGAAGACTTGCGATTTCTCAATGCGCGACTCACAAGAAAACGATCATCCCGTAGTTGGGGTACATGGTACATGGTTTTCTTCCAGAACCAGGCCTTCTCTCGACGGAACCGGTGTCTTGATACGATTGGTGTGGAATTTGTAAAAATTGACTAAAAGTTATGAAAACCGATATTATCTTTTGGAACTTCGCACCAAAAATGTAGGATAAAAACCGGCCAGTAACATGTACATGTGTACATGTGTGTGGGTGTGTGCGTGTGTGCGTATGTATTTATGTTCAAATATAATACTAGGTAGATATATGTTTAATGAGGTATTAAAAAGTTTTGTATTGTATTTAATTTTTCTTTTGTTTGAAACTATAACTTGTAAGAGCAAATGTTGATATGCCTGTTCATATAAACAGCACATAGGTCTAAATATTTTGAATGGTGCTATTTTCGTTTACGTAAAATAGCAAACAGTAGTAACTGTGGTTAAGAAGTAAATTATCGTATACATTCATACAAGTATTATAAATATAGTAGTATGTTTGTTGTTTCTATCTATCCGACAGTGGCATGCGTGTTGCGTTTAGTTAGAGGGATATACCGACTAAACAGATTAGTACCTCAAGCTGCACCAGGTATCGTGAAAGACGACGAAGTTACCGACAAATAATCATTATCATCATCATCATATCATTGGAAGTCCAGCGAAACTGAGAATTTTGCCCGTAATTACCGCGCGGGGCAATCGCAGAGAGCAGTTTACGTGACGAGGATGCTGCTGTCCATACCCGCCCTGTGCATTTGAGCTGCATTATTACGGATTGATATACCGCCATCGGTTCGGTTCAAATTCCTTAGATCCCTCTTACGACACGTAGAACTGGGGAGGTACTGTTCTACTAGGCCGGTACCTCACGGTAAAATAGACAACACAGATAGACAACAGCATTACCGTGGCGAAACTATGTTCAGCGATTGCCACCACTAATAGCGCACCAATTATCCAGCAGTGGACGATCACCGACTGTTATGATAATGACAATGATGGTGATCGATCTGTCCACCTGCGACATTTTCACGATTGACCGGGTTCCTATCTACCTAACTATATTGGAACAGCTTGAACATTAAAGAAGGTTTAAGGCTACTTTTGGTTTTAGGAAATTCATGCGCTACACATTATGAAGTTCAGAGACATAGTTGAAGGTGGAAAGCTAGTACGTTTATAATCCAACTACAGTATATGATTACCACATTTTACAAGCATATAATAATAACGCACAGAGACAGCGGCATTTTTTACACGCTACTGAAAGTAAACAATATTAAGAATAATTTCAACCTTAGCAAATTTAAACTAGACTTATAAGGCGCTGCCATAACTAGACTCTCGGGAAGAGCACGGCATCATTTATAAATGTCTTATTAGTGATTGATGTTGATACTGTAACCTGGCTCAGATTGCCTGACATGCACGAAATTATGTGTCACGTCCCTTGAAATATGTCAAAGAAATTTTAGGCCTAAATTGGCCTCGACCTACGCTTAGGTATATAACAGTAGACACCATAATATTTTACGACTGGCGACAACAAAACAAAGGCTCTTTTAACGAAGCTATTTTATAGAAAATATATTGTTGATATCTATATGTATTGACGGACCTAATGGCGCAGATGGTAGCGACCCCATCTTGAGTTCCGTGGGTCATGGTTTCGATTGCCACCCAGCGCAAATATTTATTAAATGATATTCGTGTTTTTTCTGTGACTGATTGTTAATTAAGTAGTATATTTGGGGATCGTCTGTTTTCTGGCGTACGTAACACAAGTGCTACTTACCACGCAGTCAGGTCAATTTATGAAACGTTGTGGGAATTTATGATTATAATATTTATAATATATATGTATATATATATATATGAGTAATATAATTAAGTGGGGTACCGGCGGGCTAGAATAGTACCTCTGTCTGTATCGTAAGTGGCGACAGATGGCAATTAATATACATTCATCTAAAAAAATATAGCCTTTTTTAGTAGAACAGGTCGACAAACAGGCATATAATTCGTGTAAGCATCACTGCAGCCTGTAAACGTTCGTAATTTCACTAACGCGTTGTTATCGTTTTGGCTTTTAAATATTACGTCAAATTACCCAGTAATTTCCCTGCCTCTCACACCCTTAAAATTGGAATATAGTAATGCGAACATTGCTATTTAGAGATAGAAATGGTGAGAGTAAGGTACCAATGCAGAGGACCTTTGTATGTGGTCTACCTCAAAAGCTCCAGCTCAAAAACATCAGGGTGAAGATAGGCAGAAGTATCCACCAAGAGATGCTAGCTCTGCTATTGCCACCAAGCGTGTCTAATCGAACAAATATGAGCGATAATGCCCGTTTCTTGAGGAGATCTATGTTTAACAATGGACTTCCTATAGATTATATAATGATGACGATATAATTAAGGCTAAGAAGGATTTCATTTCATTTTATTCTAGATCATTTATGTTCGTTTTATATTACGATCACTTTCCCACTGAACACTATCTCGTGTTGGTGCATTAAAAACACCGCCTTATACCGTGCCTCATTGCTATCCCATTTTAAACTATTTAAACCTATATGTCTATAATGAATATCATATATTTACCAATACACATTCATATGATACATGTCCAAAATTATGGGGTGTTTTCATCCATACAAATAAAAGAAGAAGCTGACTGATTGACTGACTGACTTACTACTGATCTGTCAACACCAGGCCTAAACTATAAGGGTTAGAAATTTTAAATATTGCACAGGGGTTCCTTCCAAAACTTATAATGAAAATTCACACACTAAAGGGGTAAAACAAGTGAAATTCAGTGACAAATTTTACATTGAAAGCCATGAAACACGTGTAAAATATTTTTCAAATTTCACTTAATCATATATATCATCACTTAAGAGGGTAAAAGGGGATTGCAAAAGTTGCAACTTTTACAACTTAAGGCGGGTAAAACTGTAGGGTGCTGCTAGTAATGTTAAAAGATAGTCTTTTATAAAAATATTAATTCCAAATTAAAAGACGTTTTCTTAAAACTCCTTTACTGCAATGTTAATTCATTGCTCTAAAGGAGTTTTGGGAAAACCTCTTTGATTCGGAATCTATATTTCATTAGACATTCTAACTTCGCACGATCACACTTGACAAAGACTGCCTATGTCCAGCAGCTGACGTCCTACGAATGGTGGGAATTAGTTCAAGCAAAATATTTTGTGAAACAAGTGTCGGCTTATTCGTCGCAGAGCTAGCAATAATTTCTTTGAAGTATTTCTCTTGTTTAATCTTAACCTTATACCAGAAATCGTATATTCAGTAACACGCTGGAATAAAAATTATCTGCGCTGTTTTAAAATTTTCTAACGACATTTTGTATTTTAAATTTTCTAATGACAAATGGCAATGAGCTAGATGTTATAGATAGATGTATTTTCGAATATAATAATATTGTTTACTTTCAGTGCCTTATTGTTTTTAATCTGCTAGTTGTATTTATTCGTAATTTACGAATGGAATATAACGTACCCCTGTTTATGCGTATTTTGCATACCGGCTAGTACGATACCAGAGCGTTGCCCTTTACAAAAATAATAAACCTGAATGTACATGCAGAAAGATTAGAGAAATTTATGGGTCGGCAGGTAGTTATTTAAATATTTTTTTTCTAGACTGTTTATAAAATATTTACGGTACAGACTATTATTATAAACCTTTATTTATACGCATTACTTTATCTGATGTTTGGTTGCGAAAAAATAATTATAACTATAAAATAAATTCTTCGTATTTTCCATCAATCCAGTTCTCAAAGAGATTCTAAATCTTCAATTCTACTAATTATTTTTAAAAACAGAAGTATTGCGTAATATAGGCTTACGCTTAGTTCAGTGTCAGATGCATGATTTAAACAATATTATCAATATTGTTTTAATCATGCATCTGACACTGTTTGTAACATGTGAAACACAAAAATAAACTATTAATATTTCACATTCATACCTGCAATATCCAATAACTTTGAAAATAAGTTCATATTTCTATTACAAATTCGTGTTACCATTATTTTATTCATATTGATTTAATTTTCCCGTAATATGAAGTCAAAGCATTATAATGTTTGTTACACCTTTATTCTGAATATATGTCTGGCTTAATAAAAGAATTTTATAATCATAAGGAAAATGTTTTCGTTGTAGGAAAAGACCGGATAAAGTCCATACACTAAGAACTATATTTTAATTGCAACCTTACGCCAAGCGCATAGAACTTATTTTTGTATGTAGTCTAGTACTCTTACTACCACGTATTCTATAGTGAAATAAGCATGCATTGTTCAAAAGGAAAGTATTTATATGGGAGTAAGTGGAAAGGTAATTAATATACGATATCCCTGGAGCATAAATTTGCAATTTACGGAGGCACCACACAGCGCCGCAGCTATGGTAATTTATGTTTTATAACTTACTTTATTTAATATAATTTAATTTCAAATGACGACCGATTAGTTGAGGTCCGTGCCTTTTAATCGCCCTTGAGAACTCGTGTACCCTGAGGTTACTTTTTATTACAAGTGATTCGAAAAGAGTTCAAGCATAAACGTGCCAATGGTAGCGCTGGAATTAACATATCGTAAACATTAGGTCTACCTAAAAATATAACTAGAATTCTAAATAGCCTGAACACTCAATTGATATAATAAGTAGTTCTATATTAGAATAAACACATTACAGATAAATAAATTTGGGACTTGGGAGAACCTGGTGACCTGTAATTACCTACATAGGCAATCAGTCTCTCACAATTGACTTTTTAGACTGTTTATTTACCACGCTTCAACTATTAATCGTAATATTTATTATTTGTGGAGAGAAATAAATTTTATTTAATTTTATTTTTATTTATTATATTTCCATCGAAACGTGGATTGGAACTAGCATACATGTTAACGGATTCAATAAAAAACAAACTTACTAATACTAGCCAAAACGACATATCCCAAAAACACAAAAATCGAATACAAGATGTAGAAACGCAGATAACCAAACATATCCCAAATGCTTTTATCTCGGTTTGTTTAATGATAACGATAATGTAGTGATCAATGTTAACGGTTTTAGTCATTCCCAATATAAAACATTGCGATCTGCTTATCTAATGATGGCAATTTTATAATAAGTAATGGACAATTTAGTTAGGACATCCTTGTATATATTTTAATAAAAAGATACAAGTACATAAAGAAATAATAACCACTATTCAGTGATTTAACAAAATTAATCTACAAAATAGTAAAAATACCAAAACGACTGGCCCGATGACGCAGGTGGCAGTGATCTTATTTTTTACTAGTCGTGGGTTTGATCCCCACCCAGGACAAACATATGATGATATTTGTTTTATGTCTGAACGTTAAAAATATTTAAGTATTATATTTGTGATTACTCTGTTGTCTGATTTCCGTAACACACTACTTCTGTACTCTAAGCGACTTAAACGTAGCTCGCAGTGAGGATTGTATGAACTCGCAATTTGTGAGATGTAGGAAATAGTATTACCAACTTACGATACTGAAACGTAATCTCTGACTATATGCATTTTAGGTCACTTAAAGTAGCCCAACGTGCTATAGAGAAAGCAATGCCCGCGAACAGGAAAAGAGCACAAGTGGAGTTACGACATAGTCGAACGGATAAACAATTTATTTATTTATTAACCTAATTATCCGAGTTATCCCAATTACACAATCACAAGTTGAAACAAAAATTTATTATTCTACATCGAGCTTAATTATTAATGATTTGACGTTGTCGACAAATACGTCAAAGTTCGGGTGAAGTGGTGGTGTCAAAGGGTAGAACAAATATCTCGCCGAAATGAGGTGGTAAGGTTCTTGAATGAAGACTATCAAATGCAGCGTGGGGCGTCCACGCTTAAGATGGCTGGACGACCTGAATAGAATCACTTTTCTACCTATCAAGGCCTATGTCTCGTTTTTAACGCACAACAGCTGATATGAAGAAGATTGTGATAAAAAATAAATATTCACCAGCTTTCCGACCGTCCGCGAGGTCTTCACTTTATATCTCATCCCTGAGAATCTTATGTTATAACGAGAAGAAGTCTATACCGCTTTATGACAGCTAAATTGTGCAAAATGCTTGAGACAAAACAAAAATCAGATACGAAAACATGTTCCATGATGGATATTAAATAGCTTATGTGTATCCATCGTATATCTGTGATAAGTTAAAAATTCTTACAGACCGATATGAGCCGCTTGAAGGCTGGCCTTATCGGACACCACAGCTGCCGCCACAAAATGTTGAAATATTATACCACCACCAATAGGGAACTCTCTGTCCAGAAACAGTTCTAAAACCAAATTTAAAGCTCATCTTTTGGAAGAGCAAAGTAAATAGCCTCCTATTTGTTTAGTATCACTCGAGGCTTTTTATGAATCCTTGCATTTCAATATTTGCAAATTGGCAAGCGTGGAGATTATATATAGAAATATTATTTTTTATATGGCCCGCTTTGAAATACCATATATGGGCTATTTCTTTTTTTGCGTTTTTGTTCCTCTTTATTTTTCATTAGTTCTATGCCCGGTTTTACGTCCTGTAAGTGTTTTGTATGTATGTATGTATAAATCTCTTACCACCGTCCATTTCTATTTGTGTATGTTGCACCTGTTATTTCCGTTGTCAAAAAGTAACCACTGGAAATCAGCGTCGTCAATAAACTGAGTTCACCTTTGTGTCACCTTTGAATGCCTGCGGTATACCAACACAATAATTCCTTTAAAAAATTCCTGCTGTTGCTATTTTTATTACTTTTTTGTTTACATAATAAACATGTTGTTATTATTATTTGTTATTTCAGAGTATCAATAAACTCAGTGCCAAATTGCATTCAGATCAATTCAACCGTTTCAGCGTAAAAGAGTAACAAACGTACATCCACATATTTACACATTCATACTTACAAATTATCGCGTCTGTGTATTCGTAGGAATTTCAGTATCAAAGAGTTTTTATACGATCCAAGATCAAGGTTTGTGTTTAATTTCTGTGTCTAGTCATAATGAAACCTGGAATTGGAATATTTATTAAATATTATTATGACTAGGAAATTATATTTTCTTGTAGCTATTGTAGGGATATGATTTACAAAAGTATCATAAATAGTGTAAGGTTAGGTGTAACATCTACCAACTGTGATTGGTACTTCCTCGAGCAACTCTAGAGTGTTATTAAAACTCAACGTTGTGAAAAGAGTGCAGTCCTCCTGGTGTGCGTCAGAAGGCACCCTAAAATTTTAGGTAAAATCCAATAGTGCTTCTTTAAAACTAGGCGTGTTCATTTATTAAGCGTTTATCATATTTCTACCTCCATATTGGGCAGAATGTAGCAAAATATGCATTATGCTGTGGGGTACCGGCAGAGTAGCATAGTACCTCCTCTTGTTCCAGGTGTCTTAAGAGGCGGCTATAATACCGTAACCAAAAGATGGCGATATATCCACCCAAAACAACGTAGCTCATATTAAATATGGCGTAGAATCGGCAGCTGCATTTCCGTAGCGAAGCTGCGAATGGCACCACGCGTACCCATCGCGGCAATTATGGGCGAATTTCGCCGTTTCTTGGTAAAGCCTGTATCCAACAGTAGACGATATATAGTTACTATAAAGATGATGATTGGGCAGCATAAATAATATCTGTAGCACAACGGGAACGATAGCGCAGTTGTATTATTACTAGGGTTGTGGTTTCGATCCTCACCTAGGACAAACATAAATACATATGTTAAATATGTATTTTTTAATCAGTAACACGCGTACTGAAAGCCACGACTTGCATTTGTGGGGCGTAGCCGTATTGAGAGCTTATTATTGTTTTTTTATTACTTTAATTTGTATGCTATATATATACATATATTATTCATCATATGATACAGGCCTCCCAAAAGGATCTCCAATAGAACCCGTGGTATATTGGCTGCGACCGGCGTGACCCTGGGGTTTTAGTCAGATCATTTGTCCACCTTGTGGATGGACGCCTTACACTGCGCTTGCCGATACGTGGTCTCGATTCCAGAAACTTAGGACTTCATCGGTCATCGGTTCTGCGAACCAAATGCCCCGCCCACTGCTACTTCTACTTGCTAATGCACTGGGCTATGTCGGTCACTTTGTTTCTCTTACGGATCTCCTTGCTTCTTTTTCGATCACCCAAAAAAACTCCGAGCATTACCTATCGTTAGCTCGTTGATCTATTTTGAGAGGGCTCATAAGGCCAATAGATAGTTAGAGATCACGTTTCACTGCCATAAGTCATCGCTTGTAACGCATATTGATTGAGAACTTTCGACTTGAGACGCTGAGGTATGTCAGACGAGAAGATGTTTCACAGTTTTCCGAACGTTATATAAATATTAATTTTATTAATTATGTCGAAATCAGGTCTACGTATGAAATATTATGAGTATTAATTGATAAAAATGCGACGAAATAACAATAAATTATATAAATTTGATTATCAAATGAATCTCTAAATTATTACTAATAAAAAAACTAAGCTTAAATGATGCATAGGCAGGATATTGTTACACATAAATAAATATTTAAATTTTAAACCCTCGGGCTTATAAAACCAGAAATAACAGAAGTACCTATAATAACCATTTTAATTCGGTTGCATTTATAACAATATAATAATTGTTTGGCGCGCTAAAATCTAATAATGTTAATTAGGTATTATTCTGCAGAGTAACTAGCAGCCACATTTGTGTTATACAAATTGAATTAGTAGGCACACACCATTTACAACATTCGCCGTGCACACGATAATTAAACATACATATGATGCTTTAAGAGCCATTTTTCAACAAAGTTTATTAAGAACATGAATATGCTTTTTTATGCAGTATTTATGCAGATGTATTATCAAATTTTATATTTCTTTTATATTTTTTCTATTATATTCTTATGACTATGATGACTCTTTTTTAATTTTGATAATGGTTTTATTTATTATAGGTACACTTACAGTTTACTGTGATACATACTAATATTCATAATTGAATATAACATTTACTAGACGGTAAACTAGGAGATGTGTACACGGCATGTTTAATTTTATTTTATTAAAATTTGGATTTTTATTTATCTAACAAGACGTAATTAATGATAAAGAATACAACAAAAAACAATATGATGAATTATTGTTCTGCTCTTTAGTCGATTATGATATTCTATGTGAAGACTGAGAACGACTCCTTTGTTAATAATATCTATGTCTAGCAAATCCTTTGTTAAAGATATCTATGTCTTAGCCATAGCGTCTCATTTTATTGTAGGAACGCCACATTTGGGTTGCTGGGTTGTAGCAGGAAGTATTGTTTTTATACAACTTTATTTTGCGAAGGTATTTGGTGAACGGATTTTATACTATGCGTTAATGTTAATAGAATGGAGAGGATCCGGTGACTTGCTACCGCTTGCGACGGGCATGCAATGAGACCATTTTAAACTTCACAAGCAAACGGCGTATGCAGTGACTACGGGAAAGGAATTTAACAAAATGTTTTTGCATTATTCCTATGTTATCTATGTGTATTTTGTAAAAACGATTCCAGACTGGGCAGCAATACTCCAATTTACTTTTAAGCCAAGACAGAGAAGTAGTGTGATTTGCGGATATTTAAACAATTTATTATTTATTATATAAATATTATTTGAACTTAATACAAACGGCTGAAAGTTAATAATTCTTCTTTAAATGTTTTTAGAGTGTGGTCGAAATGTTAGCTTTGTGTCAAATAACACTTCCAGATCTCTAACAATGTCTTACGAATAACAAGTTGAAACTACTTTATATTCCCATTTAAGAAAACACATAGAAGTTGACATTTACCGGGCGAAATATTTTTTATTATATCCAAATACAGTCTGAGGCTTTTTTAAGATAAAAATGCAAATTCTACGGGTTATACTTTCATTAATAAAATCACTTTTCGACGGTTTTTTAAACTGTGTCATTCGTCCCTTTTTGTATCGAAGTTCTTAAGAGTCGCAGACATTGTCAGAATGTGTGACATACATATATATATTTACGACTTCAACAACTTCGAAATATCAATTTCGTATATTTAAATTTTGAAGGTGTGGTACATCATCATCATGACAGCCGTAGGATGTTCACTATTGGGCGTAGCCTTCCCAAATGATTATTATTATAAAAATTGCGCATAATTGCCAAGTCGGGCAGGCGTCGATTAATAAAAACAAGAAAAAAATTGAAATTTCTGTGGATTTTGTCTACTAAACTGTACTGAAATATTTTTTTTGTAGTAGCGCATTTACGCCGATCATCCTCATCAACCCGAAGCAACAATACTATAGAATAGCCTCTAATGCCACAGACAACCATTATTACCGCGTGTGACTGAACAAAATCAGTTAGAATTTTCACAAAGGCCGACCGGTACCCAATGCGCGGGGTTAATTCCACAAATTGGTGTAAATGAGAGGTGCACGGGGGTTGCGCCCTTGACCTATTGCGTGTGGCCTGTCGCATGTCCCGGCTTTCGAACGAAGCACCCACACTTTGTTCCTTTGTTTTACGCTTTTACAAGCAAGGTACGCACACGCGTCAATACAGCTAGCAGCGCCCCGCGGTTTCTCCCGCGTTAAGTTGTAATACTTTCATATTAAATAAGCACAGGGGGTGCTTATTGAAAAAAATTTTTTAAACATGTTTTATAACTTTCAATAGAGAACCTTCAAAAACCGTTTCATACAAACTTTTTTTGCAACCCCGTTTTACCCCTTTAGGAAGTGAATTTTCAAAAGCACATTTTTTTAAGGGGGCACTTTAAAATAACTTTTATGTGCTCCCCTATCGACCCCTGGGCAAAATTTTAAGTTTATAATTTATGGGCCCTGTGTTGATATGTCAGTCAGCCAGTTAGCTGCTTCTTTATATATAAGTATACAGATATATATCTTTATACTTATGCTCTGAATATACTCGGACGTTTAATTGACTTTGATGTCTAAACATTCTCAACCTCTAAAGTAATGATGACATTTATTCTTGACGGCATATATTCCTCAGTGGTATGCAGCCCGACATCCTAAACAAGGAATCCCAATAGGCTGCTATACTTATGGTTCGTAATACAACATCGTTCGAATCAATCATCACACCAGGGAAAGTGATGAGACAATATAACAATAGCGCTATATAATATCCCAATAAAGTTTTCTAAATTTTCTATTCTATAATTGAAGGCTGATTTATATTTAATATTCTTACATTATTTGTTTACATTTGCGTATTTTTATCATTCCGGAAAGCCGAGAGAATTTCCGTTCGCTTTGATTTGTTGTTTGATTCATCATCAATCACCCATCACCAGCGCCGGTTGCGAGTTGGTTGCACCAGACTGTAAGATGTTTATATCTTCGGTATAATTAGTGCAGTCAAGAATACATATACTTAGATACGTATATATTACAGGACCTAGAGATTACTAAACAAAAAAATACTGAAATAACACCAGAAATTGAAATTGCAATGGTTTTATTTACAAAGATCAGAAAATATTAAGAAGCAAATTTAAAAAGTTGGTGTGTGGGACGGCTTTGCAGAATAGTATCCCCCCCAGTACCACGTGCCGTAAAGGACGACTATTGGGAGGTCTATATACAGCAGTGGACGTTCACGGTAGCCATAATGATGATGATAAAAGTATAAACATCTTCATATTTATAAAACAGCGCCGTCCATTGAGGTCATTTTCACTTGAAATGGTGTCGCATAAAATAATTTCTATAGAAAAAAATGTCCACACAAGTTAATTAATTGAGAACCAAGGATGTCACTACTATCACCAAGGTACATCGCGCAATTAGATTCGGCCTCTATTTACAATTGAATTGCTTTCACCTTTAACGCAATATAGCCGTTCTTTATACATCAACTAGTTTTAGCCGCAGTAATGTTTCCCGGGTATTTAATATTTTGTTTTTACAAGGCTTGTTATACGTTTCAAACATTACATTAAGTTGTAGAACTTTCATACTAACTTTGGACACCCGTTTTACCACTTTAGGAGATGAATTTTCAAAAATCCTTACTCAGTGTTCCATTACGTTATAAAAGGAAATCTTGTGCAACATTGCAAGTTTGTAAGTTTTATAGGTCCTGCGTTGATATGTCAGTCATATATATATAGAATGAAAACAAAGAACTCTATGATAATCTGTTGTACCATTGCTCTTGATCAAATGCACGGAAGTGTCAACAGTTATTCATTGTTCTATATGATTAGATAGTAATTACAAACTATAATAACAAACGCATAAATATCTGCGTTGTATTGATATAATGACACAACTGTTTGTGACCTTCGTTTTGCACGTATCGTGGGAAAAACTTGACCTCATTACATCAATTTCGTAAATATATTTCTTAAAATTAATTTTTAACAGAATACCCCTATGTATATTAAAAAGTGATTCTTAAGAAAATAGTTGTTTTTGTTCTCTATAATATCGATTATTTTCGTATTGTTGAAAAGCCGTTCTAACTTGTTCCATTATCAATAAATCTACTGAACTGTTCATATGATTAGAGAAACTAGTTCACGTTAAACAAGAGAATTTTGCATGGTTTAGAGTATTTTTTTAATTAAGGTAAAATTAATGAACTTCACGTTTTTTTCACCACATTGTATGCATTATTACCAATATCCATGATTCTATGTCAACATGATAAGTAGCCGTTCAATAAGTGAATTTAAAATATATGCAGAGACTATGGATCTCCACTTGTTACGATCTTGGCATACCTCTCTTGCTTCCTTTACTCGCATTAGTCCTTTCATGCACGTTCGTTTATTCTTTGTACTTCTGACCCGGACCTTCTTTAACACCTCTTCTACCTAGTTGGACAGGTATTACCAACTGTAATTATACAAATCGTTTTCTATTTTCTTAAAATATATTCGAAGGTTTCGTACAAACGCCGTTTCGATAATTTACCTAAGAATAATAAATCATAATATGAAATTCAATGAAGAAAAATGGCTCGAATATCTAGTTTGATATAATTTAAAAGCAGCTAACGTAACTGGGCAAGAAAAGCTTTTTTTTAGTCAGTCAATATTTTGTTAACCTTATTACTGGCTGTGTAAAACTTTATTTCCATGGGAGTTTCTCTTTCTCTTTCTGCCTCGAAACTTTTTTCGTAGTTCGTAGGTAGTTATAGATAACATTGTAAATAAAACTTAAGAATTTACTAAATCAGCATTATTGCAAATTAAATTCAATGAATAATTGGCAAACATTGGCTTGACTATCATGAATGGTAACAGAGATATTTTTATACCAGCGATTTGAGAAGGAAAACGCATTTTACGGCCTTCATCAATAGAGACGCTAGAGGCATTTTCCTTCTTTGTAACTGACATCATAAACATACGTCTGTATTTTCTTTGATCACAGTCGACTTGATATCTCATTCAGAGTTGTAAACGTCAAAAAAAGTAAGTAGCTTAGTTATTACTGTCTGTCAGTTAATAAGCTACAGATAGATAATTCTTAAAAAATAAATTTTCCATTTTAGCCGGCATGACATATTTGATGCAACGCTATCATAATTGTACGAACTATACAATTTATTGTCAATAAACCAAACATAAATAGGTTTGATCGATATATCTAATAACCTTTTCACATTTCAATTGACAAACCAAAAAGTACGATACCAATTAGTATTACACAGCATAACACAAAAAAATCGAGATGGGTTAATTGCTCAGTCACCGCTGCTTCACGACAACGCAAGACCACGTACTGCACAACAAACAACCGCTAAATCAGATGAGCTACAATTGAACTATCGGTTTAGTAAAGGGATCAATAAAGTACCTATGAGATGACAAAAGTACATAGATAACAACGGTGCATACATTGATTATTTAATATATATATTTTTGTAGCCGTGAGGTACTGGCAGAGTTAGCCGTGAGATACCGGTAGAGTAGCCGCAAGGTACCGGCAGAGTAGAATAGTACCTCCCCCATACCAGGTGTCGTAAAAGGCGACTAGGGTACCAGAGTCGACAGATGGCGGTATATCCATCCATTGATATTGTAGCTCAAATGAACAGGGCAAGGCTGAGCAGCAGCGTCCCCGTCTTGAAGCAATGCTCTGCGATTGACAACACGCTTGCCCAACGTGGCAATTATGCAAATTCTCCCTTTCTTAGGGTCAGCCTGGACATAGTCCAGCAGTACTTCCAATGGCTGATGTGATGATATTATTATTATCATCATTAAGTTTATTTGTTCAATTCATAATAGGTACCGAATTTTCCCAATTGATAGTAAACTCTGTTGGTTAGACATTGAGTTAACAATTGATTGCAAAATGTCGTACTTAGTTGATCTGAACCATATATACAAAAGAGACCCTTAATTTGGGACTAAAAAATACATATAATGTAGTCTCTAAATTATTTTAAAAATAGCAGCATTTCTACGACTATCTGTTAATGGTTAAATGTCAGTCACTGTCCTCAATATGTCCTCGATGTAACTCACATTTCTAGCTATAAGCCATTGTGATTTTAAACGCCCATTCATTGCTATCACAAATAGTATGACACAATGATAGTACGATAAGCCGTCAGTGTAGTGGTTGTTAGTGAACTGATGCCTCACAATAAAAGCGGTCCAATGAACACCATTTTCTTAATCAGGACTATCGCGTAATTGAACTGTGCTGCACGGGAAATAGCTATATTTTGCTTTTGGTTATCATGTGTCTGTGGAATGTGTTTTCCTCAAAAAAGCGTTATTTATTTTTCATGTTTCCTATTTCACAAAATATCATAAAATGAAGCCAGTAATCTTTTTAGCGTGTTGCGAGTGATTTGACTCCTATTTTTTTTAGATTTTAATTTATTTAGAAGTTTGTATAATTGAAGATCGAGATGCAATATGTAAAATCTATAGGTTGGCTTTTTTTGCCTTATTTCATTTTCTTGAAAGCTTTTTGTATCAGTTGTCAATAGGTCAACAGATACGCAGTGTTCGATTTTTTTGTTTATACCATTGTTTCATTGAGTCAAAATTTTTTTACCGAAATTAATTTGAAGCTTCGCTTGCTCCGCAGAACGTGGTCACAACTCTTATCTAACCTAACTTACTAATGCGGCAAATTAAAAGTAACTAAACAAATAACCGTTTTCGATTGGACGCAGTTTAGACAAGTAATCAGTTCGCTACTAAAAACAATCATTTGGACAAAGAAAATGTATAAAACCAAAGAAATAATAACTGTAATTTATGTTTAAAACCATTTTATAAAGCGTGCAATTTCTCACTCGACATATAGACCTTTATTGTATTGTTATATCTTATATAACCAAAGGTCTGATTAAGGTGCTAGTGTGGAGTGCCAACACATGCTTATGGGGACAAACATTAATTTGGTTAATTGTGGGGTGACCGTGGGGGCAACGAAATTGCGTCAATCAGACGGGGTAGCGTCGCCCCTTAGGTCGCATTTTCTACTTTTATAAATACCAGTAACTTTCTATACATTTACCTAAAGTTTAAGTGTATGTTGTAATTAAATATTTACAGTTTTTAATTAAGTGTACAAAAGCATTTACGGCATTTCATATATTAAAAAATGTCTGATTTTTCCGGCCAATCTCTGAAACGGATGGACCGAATCTAATGAGACTATCACTGGCATTTAGCAAAGTATAAAAAAAAATCTTGGTTATTTTATTATTTATTGTTTTTACGCAAACTAGAAACGAAACGCAGGTAAAACCATGGTGCGTTGCTAGTATTTAAGTAAAATAAATCTCCGTATGATACATAGATATAATTCCAAAGTTTTTTTGTTATATCCAAAATTAAATAAAACTTTTTTCATATAATTAATTTATCTTAACAAAAAAAAATGGCACGTATCCGTTTCCATTACATTTCAAAAATCACCATATTGTTTATTATGACAGCACACTGAAGCGCATGTTAAGGAAGCGTAGTTTATATACGACCTTATTATAATTTATTTAAGTAAATACGTATGTATATATAATGAGCCCTCCCATTTTTATTTATGTACAAAATACGCTGTTGTCTTCAAAACATTGTATGTATATGAACACATCAAAACATTATTGGTTTTTTATGTGATACGTCTACACCGCCTGTAACCCTGATTGACATGCATTGACGTTAGCGTCACAAGTATTTAATGTTAAGCAAAACAAACCTACTAATTTCCATATAACGTCGGTGTTAAGCTAAAGTTTCGAACCTCGCACCGGCACGCGATGTTCTATGGCTTATTTCTTAACATTAAATTATTGTCACTAAAGTTGCAAAAAATATTTTGTATAGGTAAGTTTACCAAGAATAATGTAGGTTGTGGATATTATTAACAAAAAGTTAACTTTCATCATATTATTTATAAAAACCAATAATATTATAAAGTGGAAATATCAGATTTTTTGTTTTTCATTACGGTTTAACTCAAACTCCTAATTTTATGGATCGATTTTAAAACTCTTTCAAAATTATGAAGTTAAATATTCACCGAGTAACATTGGCTACATTTTATTATCAACAAGTACGCTTTGGCGTATACACATGTGCATAGCCTGATAGTATACGCCCAAAGCTGAGCCATAATTTTGTTTATTTCTTTTAACTGCCTGCATTTCTTTTATATGGTAATTGTGCGTTTGTTTTTGCACCCATTTCTATTTATATTTCCCAGTTAATTAATTTGCATTTCTAATGAAAAATTAATAATATCTTCGACCCTAATAAATAAAAATATCCTTGAAACATAAAAATAATAAATTAAAATATCCTTACCCAAAATTTAAAAAAAAATGTAAGCAAGATTTGTGTTTTTGTATTTTTGTAACAAATAAACTCGAAAACCATTGGACGTATTGAAAAACTCCTGCAAAGAGACATGATCATTAGCTGTTTTATCTCCATATTTTACGGAAACGGAAACTAAGTGGTAAAACTGTGGGGCACTGCTAGTTAATTATATAAAATAATCAATTAATGAACTAATAAACATAATTAAACCAGTGATCGCCTAACGAATAACCGGGATTTTATTGTTATTCAGTCGACTGAGTTAAATTTAATGTACATATGTATTAACATATTATATTTTTAATCAAATCTCACACTACACCATACACTCAATTTAAAAAAAAAATTGGTTTCAAATATTCACATCGCATAATTTTTAAAATATGAATTTATATCTAAAGATTAATTTTTGTTGTTTCTATTATTTAAGTAGGTCCCTAACATGCGGTTGATGTTGTAAACATGGCTATATAACTACACTAAAAAGAGAAATTTCGTTCTCAAAATACACAAAGTTACCTACTTCTGTGCCTAAGTACTACAGTAAGTGTGGCTGCTATACAAAAGCATTACTGATTGAATTAAGTGGTGAAAACAAAGTCCTTTAGATTCTCTTTAATTAGACATTTTATATCAATCCACGAGAAACACGTTTGGAGGCGAAAAAAGTAAACCATAATCTTACCACGCATGAATATTATTAGTCGCCCGGGCTCTGTATTAACTAAAAATATCAAGGTATAAGTCAAACAGTACTAAAAGTTTTAATGGCGCGTATATTATCGATTTAATCAGATATTCCATTACCTAATAATGCACTCTACAGAAAGTCGTAAAGGTTTCGGCAATGTCTAAACTGTTATTTATTTTATTTATTTATGAATAAGTATAGTCACAGCTGTTAGACTAAAGCGATACATCATAAACTTAAACACATTATTTGTTAAAGTCTAACAACCTATTACAACTATACATAACTATTATTTAAAAGACAGGTTCTGTACATTTTTAATTTCATAAAACATTAAATCTATGTAGGAACATATTATTTCTTTACGTAAGAAGTAAATAAAATACCAGCAAAGTATCTATAATTGAGGTAAGAATGTAACATTATATTAAAATTTTCTACGCCACGAAACACGCGCCTCATTCGTTATTGTAAAGGTTAATTAGTTTTTTTACTATAACCATTTTATAGACTTAGCTGCTAGCATTCACTAGGAATTCATACGGATTTGGTCGAAATTTTTATTTGCCAGTAGTTAGTTCGTTCTTATTTTTGTTAACAATACAATACATTTTATTTGTATTTTTTGTTAACAATACAATACATTGTCACTATTTAAAAAAATAGAACAAACAAACCTAATTAAGTATAAATGCTTATCTTTTACATTTATCTCGTTAGGGTACCGAAATATTTAAAAAATATATATTGTGAAGGATGTTACGGCATAACATTGTCTTATCTAATCCAGTAGGAACAGCAATGTTAACTTAATGACACCCGAAAGGGCCTTTGTCATTATCAGAGTTTAAATGGTAATTTCATAAACAAACGAGTTAGTGATGTTTTAGTTACTGCTTTTTGAACAAAGCATATTTACGTAGTGGATGAAATATCGACTGCACGTTTTGTTACGAACATTTTCAGTGGCAAACTGGTCACTGCTGGACATGCCCCCATGTGGCTGAGCGTAGATTCGGGATGGAAATCCTGCTGCCAATCTATCAACGAATTTAATGCTTGCAGCAGAATTTGAATGATTTCTTTATCAGAAAAAGATATGAAGCTGTAGTTTTTTCTACTGCCATATTTTACTTGAATACGCATAACTGTAAAAATTTTCTTAAAGAAATAAATATTTAGCTATCGTAGTATTTTATATAATGGTATATGTAATTGTATTCCATGTATATGATAGATAGCTACAATTCCAAACTATTTACCTAGTTCATATTTTACTTGCATTGATTAGTACTCTAAAAGACATATTTACGTTAAAAAAACCTGCAGTGCTATTGCTACCAATCCCAAATTAGCGTAAGGAGATCCCGAATACTAAAATAATTATTGTTTAAATTTCTAATAAGGTTATAATAATGCATCAATTGTTAAGAATAAACGAATTGTTGTAAAGCCCTCTTAGAACTATGTGGGTACAATTTGTATGTCTGTCATAAAAATTAACTTAATCTGACGGGTCAGCCATCAATCCATTTTTTTTATAGTCTTGTATTATAGGATCTTATGAAAGTGTCAACAACTGTGCAAGGACTTAAGCACTGGATTTTCGGGACACTTGGTATTATTTTGCATGCATAACATTGTTAAAGGTAAATTATTGCTTCTACAGTATCCCCACGGGTTTTACGTTAGCACCAACATTTTTTAAAATAATAAATGCAAACTACAACTTGACTACATACTTGAATACATTTTGACTCTTCTATTATTTTTTTTAAATATAAAAAAATTGAAGGGTAACACTAATTAGACATACAAGATTTTTTTAGGTTTATTGGGGATTCAATGTTTAAATCATATTTTAGCTTAGGTGAAACTTAGATAAAACCAAATAATTTTTAACGATTTTTACAAACACGGAATCAGCCGACATATTTTCAAGAATTGCTTCATTGGCAGATAAACTACATTAACGCTTCGACATTATATCAGCCATTAGATGTCCACTGTTAGGCATAAGCAAGAAGAAAGAAAAAGAAGAAAGAAAAAGAAGAAAGAAAAAGAAGAA